>CM049798.1:17668596-18268596 GCA_027422405.1 Ptychobarbus kaznakovi
AATTCATCCAATTTGAGTTTTTTTATATGAATTCGGAAACAACTGTACAAAAACGAGTCAAATAGGGGCTTCGTTTTTTTTGTACACTTTTTTTGGATTATTACATTTTTCTGGAGGAGGAACAAAAAGGCAGTCTTTGAGGTGTTGAAATTGTATCACTAAGAACTGCCACACAATCAGTTAACGCTAAAGCCTGCCAAGGAGAAAACCATTCTTAAGAAAATATTTTAGAAGTTCTTAAGGGTTTCCAAGAATTGCACATAGGAACATTGTTGTAAACTACTTCTCTTGTTTTCCTAAGATGATTTTCATGAATCCAGACCCTGGTCACACTTTTGTCCAATTGTTGGTTTTGGTGCATATTTTTTGTTTTATTGCCATTTTGAAGCGAGTAAGTTGTGAGTCTTGATACCTGCCATCTAGACGTTTGAACGGGTCACAGTTACTGTACATTGATTCACCCCAAGCACATCCTCATGACTACTGTTTTTTTACTTGTCACAATATGAACGTTTCCATGGATCTGATCCTTCCAGCAACTCCTCCTCTATCTGCCTCAACACCTGTCGTGTGTAAATCTCTCTCTGTGTGTGAAGCACATTGTCCGTGCGTGTTGTGGGACAGAGTAACACACAGACTCCAGTGCAGATGGCCCAGTCTGGCTGATCTCCTCCAGATACTGGTATAGGTGTTAGTTTCTGTAGATGGCGTCTGTGTCCGCACCCTGTCATCTGAACTCTGATCTCCTGCTTTGTCTGAGAAGGTACAGACCTTCTATTGCAGTAAGCTATTAATAAGGCAAGGTTTGGGCAGGTTTGTCCTATATGCCACGTTTTAGTTTGTAAATGGTGTGTTTTGGCTGATAAAAAGTGATAAAGCATGTTTTGAGTGAGCGATTTGGATGCAGCGTGCTGATACTATGTGCTAGCAGGGCTCTAGACTAAACTTTTTGCACTGGGTGCACTGGTGCGCCTAACTTTTTTTCTTAGGTGCACCAACACAAAAGTTAGGTGCACCAAATTTTTATATAGGCAATATTGACTAGTAAAACGACTAACTAACAATCTGGTCAACATAAAGTTCTTATTTGAAGCACAAATCTACAGGAAAAGGTAACTTACTGAAAAAGTGTTGGTGCTTAAAGTGCTTCACTGAGCAGAGATTTAAACTTAAAACATCTCAGATAATAAAATCTAAATTAAGTGTTTTAAGGGCGTCAAACTGAACATCTCATGGCTCAATGTATTATGGAATATCCTCCATTGCAGTCACATGCCCCTGGATGGCCAACTCCTGTAGTTTAGCTTTCTTGATCTTTGTCCTTGGCTAAACCAGCTGGCCACACTCTCTCTAGCATCAACATCTTCCAGACTTGACCCTCTACACTGATTCTTATCAGATCTTCCACTGTGTCTGAACGAAGGGATGCTCTAGTGCAGTGCTTCTCAACCCCCCCCCCCCCTCTTAAACCCATAAAACAATCCTGCGCCCCATCCCACCTCAGACTACCAAATAATTGCACTGAAACAAAATGAAAAAAAAGTATTTACAGTTTTATAACCAATTCTTACTATGCAAAAAAGAAGTATACTTAGGCCTTTAGTGTACGTTAGAAGCATTTTATACTCGTACCTTTTCTTGATTTAATATTTTTTTAGCTTTATTTTCATTTAAATGTTTAGTTTTGAAATGTTGTATGCATTTGTCATGTTTATTTCATGTCTTTATCTTCTTAAATGTGTGTATATATTATGTATAGTTTTAACTTTTAATTTTAGTTACTTCTTATTTGTAAGCCGCTTTGGATAAAAGCGTCTGCTAAATGACAAAGTAAAGTAAAGAAAAAAATAACTGTTCTGTTCTGTCTAATCGTCTCTCTGTACTCATACTGTATTTTAATGCAGCCAAATTCTCAATAAAACTGTTTTACTTTATATATTTGACTGTTTATGTTGTCAGTCAACAGGATAAATATGAAATAATGACTGAAACACAGCCCTTTAAGAATACATAACCAGCTCTCCCTTCCAAGAAGCTAGTCTGCACAAAAATACTAATTTATAATTGTATTGAGCCGTTGTCTGATGAAATCAAATAAGACACAATATAAGACAAGACAATTCCAGTGCTGTGATTTCTTCTATATTTGCATGTACATTTAGAGAAGTGTAGGGAGTGAAACTTAAGGTTAAAATTAATGTTCTATAACTTTAAATAATGCCTAGAGGTAATATCGCGAGAATAGAGACCCGCGATTAGGATCGCGGAAGAGAATAGTCTGTGCGCAGATGTGAGAGCGCAGAGAGAGAGAGAGAGAGAGGACGTGCTCTGTGTAATCAGATGTGGCTCATCGTGATGTTCACTTCTTTATGTTTAATAAATCAAGTGTTATGACCTTCCGAGCTCCCTGTCGGTGTCCTCCTTGCAATAAAGCCAAGAACCCACGAGCCAGCGCGTGGTAAGAACTGTGAAGCTTATATATAAACTACACGCGTTACAGAAGCAATAATATCTGTTTTAACTGAACGGGCTCCTCTCAGACGCTCGCTGAACAGAGCATTTGCAGAGAAAGCGCGCTGATCTCGCGCCGTTGCGGCGATCACAGAGACACTCTGAGAGACTCGATTTGTCACTAGTTGCTTTTTTTGGAAAACAAAAAGTTGCTATGGGGGTCTACAAAGGCGCTAAATGTCGCTAAGTTGGCAACACTGCACGCATCTCTACTACTCACCTCTTTCTCTCTGTCTGACTGCAGCAGCACACTGACGCATTTGTCAACGCGCACACACACATACAGGAATATCTGGACCACGGCCAATCAGAGGGGGGGTCCGCCCTTCACTATCTCTGATTGGTTTAGACCACGATATAAGCCTAACGGGAGTGTCTTTTGTTGAGTTTCTGAGTCGCGGATTATTTTTTTTCTTTTCTCGAATGGCTGGACGCACCAGTGCGCCCTGGGATTTTTGTTAGTCGCACCCGTGAGAAATTAGGTCGCACGTGCGACCAAATTGGTCGCACTCTAGAGCCCTGGCTAGTGGTCTTTTCTCTCTACGTTTGCTTGTTCTTGTTGGTGACTCATGCAACACAGAGAAGCTGTATAGCAATGTAGTTTCCATGGCCACAGGATGCAAGACGAGCCCACGTGGAGAGCACAGTGCTGTTGCTACGTGGACATGTAGCATCTCCCACTCCTACGTTTAATCTTTGTTGGAAGTGAATGCTTTTGCATTTGATTGTAAATATCAACTTGGAATGAACAACACTGACAAAGGATAGGGTGTGTGGTACCTTACTGAAAACTTTTTGTAGTAACTGGACGCATTTTGTTTTTGGCAACATTTATTAAGCTCTTATATTGGGGAAAATCAACTTTATGTTTTAAAAAATTGGAGCATTTATCATGTGAAAATGCTTTTATTGATTGCAGTGAAAAGCAAAGTTGCAAAGGTCTCTCGGTCGAGACAGGAGGAAGTTCATCAGCTATGCACTTTCATATTTCGTTAATCTCATTGGTGGTCAAGCACTCTGACTTCTCTTATGGCTTTGAAGGTTGATGGACCTGAACACTAGTCCAGCTCCAGAGAAAGAGCTTTTAAAATGGCACTTAAATTAATGATGACCGTCAGCTGGCAGTGTTGGACAACTGCTGTGATACTCATTGTGTTGGTCATTTCAGATGTGTTTTTCATACATTTAGTTTGATTGAAATGATATTATGTGCACTACGCATGATCAATATATCAGTGTTATGCTGGTTATTTTTGCTGTAATCTATTGCTTGGATGCAATCTTTAAAAACACCAATAATAATTGTATCTATAGACAGACGTGAGTGCACATAGATAGGACCCTTCAGGAAGACCAAATGATTGATTGGCTTCTGCCATTCAACAGATGGTTGTGGGAGGTAAATGAATAACAAATTGTAGGGCTGGAGTAAAGGCTCTCCAAATTGGACTGAACCTGCAACCTTTTGTATTATCATCCAGTTTGTTAATACTGAACACTTAACAGCACTTAACTTATGCATGTAGCTTTTGCCTGGAGATTGAGTTTAGCCTGAAACTGATAAATCTGTATTTAGGGCAACTTTTTGGGTCTAGCTGAGCTTTGAAAATGCATTTCTCTTATTTCTCGCCAGTTAGGAATGCCTCCACTTTCTGCTTCACAACTGGACATATTTGTAAGAATATCACTCCTCTTTTTATATCCTGCTTCTAAGGAACTTAATACAATCCAAGTAAAGACTGAATTTAGCACTGCCGTTAATTAATTGGACATTGATGATAAATGTTTGGGTGGAGTATGTTGTTTCTTTCCATATATCCAACAGATAAACACAACAGCATGGAATTAGAAGCTGAAGTTCATATTTATCAGCATACTCTGATATTAGAATGTTCACAAGCTTGGTGCTTGGAGCATCTCGATTATTTGGACTATAATTGACATTTGTTTAAAATGCACAGTTTTCCATCAATAGTAGAGAAGTGAAGCAACCTTGAAGTCACAGGAGCGTGTTCATGTCACAGGAGGCTTTAGTCATGCATCTCTCGGGGGTCCAGACTGAACCTCAGAGACAGACCTCATCATAACACATGCTGTAAACTCACTCTAAAGTATTATTCACACCCCAAATAAATATTCGCTATGAACATGTATCTTTTTATACCAAGACCACACTTTGTCCTGTAGCAGAATAGTTGAAGCTTAAAAAACTGACCAGTAAGTTAAAGTCATGTTTTGTATGTATTTTATTCTTTTTGGGATGGTTGACAAACCTGAGTATTTTTCTTTTATGAATGTTTAAGCATGGGCCGGTATGAGATTTTCACGGTATGATAACCTTAGATAAAAACACCACGCTTTCACGGTATCACGGTATTGCCATTACAGGTCTAACATTTTATTTTTAAATGTCTGGATTAGGGATGTCAATTTTCAATCATTTCCATAATAGGGTTGTGATGGTGAGGAAATTTTCACACCGGTTAATCGACGTGTTGTCACACCGGTATCACCGTGGTGGGGGGGTCGTTTGAGTTTTCCCTCGTTTCCTCGCTTTCCTTGGGTTTTAAATACCCTGTAAGCGCCGTGTGTTTTACTTTGACTTTCATATCAGCGGCAATTCGGCATCAAGCAGTTATTTGTTTTTAGTTATTTTTAGTTTTCCCTCTTTCCCTTACTTCCCTTTGCTTAAATAGCTTAAAAAGCACCGTGCACATTTTACATTAACTTTGAAGAAATTACAATTCAAGCAACAACAAAATACAACGTAGAACGTCTGGTGGTGGTTGAGGATAGACCCCCCCACACACATGATTGTAAAGCGCTTTGGGTGCACAACAATACACAAAAAAGCTCTATATAAATGCATCATTCATTCATACAACATCAAACTTTTATTAACAAAACGAATAAAAATACACCATATGCCTAATATAAAATTACAAATAACATACACAACGTTTAAATATACAAAACTAAAAATCAGTTAAGAACAAGGAACAAACAATTATGAAATGAAGATTTATTAGCAAAAATGAATAAGAAAGTTTGAAGGCACAGACGGCATACACCTTGATGTAAAATAATGGGGGGAAATCACAGTTTAAATAAAAAAACAAATCTGCAAATACTGTGGAACCAAATAAATCAGAAACGAATAAAAAAAACAAAAACATTATCACTTAGATCAGGGATTCCCAATCGGTTGATTGCGAAGGCAATACTGGTAGATCGCGCTTTAGGTCAGTGTTGAGGCGGATGCAGAAGAGCGTACGCTGTTTGCGTTCGATGGGTAATATCCAAAATGGCGCTACGCTGACGAGGCTTTTTAATGCATCTTAAAAAAAGAAACCTTCACACTATTTCCTTAACTTTGCTCTCTTTCCCTTAACATCTCACTGTCTGGTTAGAATTTGCTCTGAACAATGCCTAGACATTTTTATTACAAGCACTGCCTATGTCTGTTTGCCTCTATGTAATGTATCGCTTATTGTATTCCTCAATTGTAAGTCACTTTGGATAAAAGCATCTGCTAAATTTATAAATGTAATGTATACATTTTCATACTTTTCTGAACCTCGACAAGCCTCCCGGTTTTTATCTAAAATATCTTAAATTGTGTTCCAAAGACGAACAAAGCTTTTATGGAGTTGGAACGACATGCGGGTAAGTGAATAATGACAAAAATATCGTTTTGGGGAGGAGTAACCCTTTAAGCAAGCATGACTGTATTTCCCAGTTATTCATCTGTGTTTCGGTCTCCTGCCATAATCAAAAGTTTCTTTCATGTATCACGACTTAACTAATATGGTACCAGTTTAATGGGCTCGAAAGAAGTACTGTTTTCTGTGTGCTTGTTCATGCGTGTTTCTGCCTGTCTGTGTTTATATCTGCAGCCCGTTTTGTCAGCGTATGACTCCTTCGGTGCCTCAACTCACCGTGCACAAAACAGACCAAAATGGCCCTTTGTTTACCACAGGGTGTGTGTGTGAGTGTGTGAGTGAGTGAGGGCTCGAGCGCTGCTGATTTGTTGACGTGTGTGTTTGTCCTTATTGATTCCTCTGTTTTGAGAGTGCTGTGGCTAACAGGAAGTGGGAATAATGGAGAGAGCTGAGGAATGTAGTGTTTTTGTTTTGCAGAGCCTCTCTAACCATCACACTGCTGCCGAGACCAGAGGAACATTCGCCAGCACAAACACATCTCTCACTTGCTCTCTTTCTCTGTCTAACAACGTGGCCCAATCAGACTCTACAAGTTCTTCTGTGTATACTTGAGCTTTTTTATTAACCAGACAAGAGAGAGGTCATTTGATCAATTTCCCTCCCTACTGTCCAAAATCCTGCTGTGGAAAGACAAATTGCTTGATGCTGGGAACTTGCATTGTGTCTGGTTTGGACATGGTGTCCCACAAATGTAGAATCTGCTATCATGACGTCTTGTGTAGCAGATTTGGCTCACATTTGTAGTGTGGATTGGTAATAATTGTACAACTCCACAGCCTGAAATGTTTAGTGTGCAGTTGATTTGACTCTCAAATCTTGCTCTCTTAAAGGGATAGTTCACAAAAATAAAATTTTTACTCACCACATGAAGTCGTTCCAAACTTGTATGACTTTCTTCTATGGAATGAAAAAAGATATTTTGAAAAATGTTGGTAGCAGTTTAGGTTACAGTTGACTTCCATTGTATAGACAAAAACACTGAGACATTTCGCTAAATATATAGGGCCCTATGATTTCCATGATGCAAAAACATGGATGGAATCGTGGAATCCAGTCATAAAAACGCGTTTTACTGTATAACGCAGAATGTCATTAAATTTGGCAAATTTTGAATGGATAAATCAAAAGTAGGTCAGTACACATATCAAAACGTGATATTATGGACTATTGTCTATGAATATTAAGTTGCAAAAATACCCTTTAAACATGAATTCTACATGTTCTGTGTGTCTCTGTGTGAATGAATGGTGCAGCAGACATGTGGTTTTGTTTACTACACACATACTGAAGCGCACGTGATGCTCACAACGATTTTAGCATCTGCCGCCATGAACATGACCTCTAGAACTGCTCCGAGAGTCACTTCATGAGCATTTTACCATTTTTTTTTTGAGAAGAACCATATTTACCATATCATAAAGGTCTTCACAGCAACCCATTAAAATACAATTTCGGTTTGACTTGAAGAAACCGTTACAAAAATGACTTGAAATGATATTACTACTACTAATAATACAATTGTTATTAAAACATTATTTTTAAAGGATTGTTTTTTTATTTAGCAGGTAAATGTATAATGGAAAAGTATAATAAATTATATATATGTATATATTTTTTTTTAATTATCCATTAATTAGAGATGCTTTTGATTATTAATATTTAATCAAATCCTTAAAATGGTATCCAGACAATTATTGGAAACAGAATTTTGTAAAAATAAAGCTGGATTTGAGAAAAATGTATACAAAAAATTCATAGGGCCATAAAAATTACATTTTGTTAAACTTTAAATAAATTGCTGTTTAATATTGTAAGTTTCAGGATTTCAATTAATTAAACATAATTTTTTATTAATAAAATTCAATTTTTACCATTAAAACAGAGTCTAGAAAAATTTAAACGGAAAAAAAATGTAATCCAAAAAATTAAAATGGAAAAATTCAGAATTCAGGGGAAAATTAAATGGACCCTACATTTATCTATTTACTTTTATCTCAGATCTCGCAGCTGTCTATTAGTGATCAGTTAGCTTGACATGAGCTGTTAAGACTGAAGCTTTTAATTAAATCAATTAATTAGGCTTGTCTGTGGAGGGCACATTTTAGCAGAAGTTCTTCAGTAAAATAAAGTGGTGTTTATAGTTGTGTTTGTGTGTGTGTTTCTGGGGTCTGTCGTATGCACTTCAAACTTTTAAAAAAATAACTGTATAAATGTATTGGAACTATTTTGTGTTTGATCATCATGCATCATGCTCCCACCGCGGTTTGTTTCAGTCTGTCACACACACTCATTAGTAACGGTTCAGCAGTGATCATACAGCTTGGCTGCCGACGAGAAAGCGAACCAATCAGAGCCATTTGTAGACTTTGTGGCAAAGAAATATTGTTGAACACTTCTAATCTCAAGAAAGTGTACTCAACTCATGATCTCAAAAAGTGAAAGTGTATGTTCAAACAGCATAAGAGACAAAGAGAGACGTGTGATGTGTATTCATTTATTTCCTTATATTTCTCTGGGTCAGTGTCCCTCATGACTGTTTGTCTAAGCTCACGTTACAACAGATTTGTTGAGTCTATTTGGTGGTTGAAACCTCCAGCATGGCCTTTCTTCCACCATGTTTCAGGAAAAAGCAAATCAATGCTGGTTAGGAAACATTTTTATTTATTCCCTTCTTGTGGGGAAGTGTTTCTCACAATCTAAAAACTGCTTGCCAAATTCTATTACATCAGTCCTCAAATCTACAATCTGCGTCTTTTAAAGAAATATGACTGTATAAAGTATTGGGAACTGTGTATTTGTGTTTGAGTGTGTGTACATGCAAATAATGTTGACACATTGCTTTCATTGGCTCTTGTTAACATGTGACTGTTGATGAAGTGCAGGCATGATATGATTTTACAGGAGGCTGCAGTGCCCTCAGTACATCCACACATCTATTTTCTAGGGAAGAATGGGAAAAACTTGACAAAAATAGAAATGTACATGTAATCTCTTAAATTTTGTCGCTGCATTGCATGTAATTACATTTTTGTAGAACATGGCTCAATATATTTTTTCTACATTTTCTTTATTTAAAGTAAATGCAACAATTCCAACTAAATAAAACGGTAGGTCTTAAAGGGTTAGTTCACCCAAAAATGAAAATGATCCTGTTATTTACTCCCCCTCAAGCCATCTTACGTGTATATGACTTTCTTCTTTCAGACGAGTCCAGTCGGAGTTAGGAAATTGTCCTGGCTCTTCTAAGCTCTATCATTGCAGTCAGCGGGTGTTTGTTACACAGTCCAAAACACGTAAAATAAAGTGCGCACATCTTTAAAAAAAAACGTGCCTCACACTACTCCGGGGGATGAATAAAAGGCCTCCTGTAGCGAATTCATGTGTTTTTGTAAGACAAATATTCATATTTCAAATGTAATAAACACATCTCTCTCCCTTCATCTAACTGTCATAAGCGGAAGGTCTTCCGGCAGATGGAATAGGACGTCAGCATTGCATGATCGAAACGATCGTTGCATCACGAATTAGCACAAGGATTTGTAAAGAAAAATGTTGGAGGATTTCGATATAAGCCAAGAGGAGACTGGTTTTCCTTTGCTAAAGTAAGGAAACTTTGCTTCCTTTGCTCCTAGAAACTAGGGATGCACCAAAATGAAAATTCTTGGCTGAAGCCGTACAAAATGAAACACTGGGCCGATAACCGAACTCGTTTTTTTGCTTTTTTTTTCTCCCCCTTGTAGGCCTATTTTGCCTTTTTTTCACTTTGCATAAATTAAATAGCCAAAATCTGCTTTTTACTGTTTTGTCCTGCTTTACAAAAAAACAAAATTACTTAACACTGACCATTTTTATACATCCTATCAGACATTATACCAACAAAGCACAATTTAACTTAAAATTAATAAGTTAGTAAAATATGGTTTTGGCCATTTTTGAGACCCCCTTCCTGAACCAGGCATGTATTTTTTTACTGTACATATAAATGCAGCCTTGCTGAGCAGACAAGACTTCTTTCAAAACATTAGAAAATATTACAGATCCCAATTTGAACACTATTGGTGAATGTTATAGTAAATGTATTAATAAAGTTGTTGTACGGTAATTATTATTATCATTGTCTTACTTTTTATTTTATTTTACAGAACAACAGTAAAATTACAATACTAACATTTATGAATGTTGGAGCTTTTATTTTGGCGGAAACATGTAGGAAGACCTCAGTGCTTCTTTTTGTTGACAACAGCATGCAGATATTTCTCAGATATATCTCATTACGAATTTGGGAAGATGTTTGTCACACGTATCACATTGTCACACGCCTTTAAAAAAAAATCAAAACGAGCAAATGATGAGTAAGGGTTTCAGCGCAGAATTTCCTCGCGCTTTGGACTTTAAACCATGCGAGCTTGTGCAGCGCTGTTTGAATACATGCAATTCGTGCGTGTTTTGGAAAACATAACATTCTGTAGTTTATTTACTAATCGTTTAAGGCCATTTCGCGATTTCAATCATCACAGTAACCAACAACAACCACCCCTTCCTCTTCTCATCGGAGACATGAGAGATGCAGTCTCTCGCTGTCTGTGTTTGGTGCTTGTAATGATGTCTGCGTCTCTCTCTCTCTGACAGTTTTAAATGCTTCCACACTGCAGATGTGTTTGCTGCATTAGTGCGCGCCTCTATTTGATCGCGTAACGTCATTGTTCGGTACAAATTATTCTGTCTTTTCGCTTATTCGGCCGAACACCGAAAGAGTTATTTTTTCTATTTTCGGCCGAACAATTTCGGTTGCTGAACATTCGGTGCATCCCTACTATAAACAAACGTTGGTTTTTGCAAAACCGTGATAATTTTGGTCATACCGTTACATCCCTACCTGCTACATCAGTTCAGAATAACTCATTATTACAGCCTGTTTCCTGTGACCGATGTCATCACATAGAAAGATTAACTTTATCAAAAGATTGTACGGTTTTTGTATGAACTTTTTTTTTTTTTGCTTTCGTTAGAGAGACCATAAAGCCTATAGGGATTTTGAAAAAGACTTTGTTAAAGAGTTACAAGACATGAACCATACCAACCAGCTACAAAGTGAATCACAACATTACAAACTAGATTTAAAGCAAAAAAAGTATTTGAAAACTGTACAAAATATGACATATATGAATTCTGGGAATGTTGCTTGAGCTGCAGAGACTTGACCACATGATTGTTGGACAGGCCTACAAACACTCACTTTCACAATGAGGCTTTGTGCTTATCTGCTTTCTAGCTGCCATTTCAGGACATAATATACCGCGCAGAGTTTGCTGTTTTTCTGATCCAGTGGAAATTGGCTGACTGCATGGATATCGTTTCACTGATGCATATCAAACACCAGTATTCGATATGAACGCGAATGTGCAGATCCTTAGAAAACGTCACGCAGCTAATGAAACAACAACAAGTGATTTACGGCACCTTATACAACATAAACTAGATTGTTGTACTTAGGACAAGGAAAATATAAGGGATATTCCAGGTTAAGTTGAGCTCTACAAACACTGAGATGATTTAACACTGAAAAAAGGCCATTTGAAAACAGTGGAAGTTTAGGCAAACATGTAAATGTTATGAAACACAGACATCTCTCTGATTATGCATGTCAGATTTCTACTCTTAACGCTTTCTTGCAATCGACTACAAGCTTGCATAATTTCTTGAGTGCTTACTGATTTCCTTGAGTGTATAGTAAAGCTGCTTTGACACAATCTGTACTGCTAAAAGCTCTATAAAAAATAAAGATGACTTGACTTGACATGTCAACATTCAATGGATAGAACCAACCCCCCCCCCCCCTGCCCTAATTGTTCATTTTGGTTCTCTATAATCTGATTCACTCAGATGCATATCACAATATAGAAGAAAAGGTGTCGCTGGTTCCGTTTCATTGCTACTTGAACATGAATATTCTTGTAAGACATTTTTCTGCAGATACATGAAAATTGGTTATTCTCTTTAACCCAGGGGTCATAAAACTTGGTTTTGGTGGGCCACTGTCCTGCAAAGTTTAGCTCCAAATTGCCTCAACACACCTGCCTGGAAGTTTCAAGTATACCTAGTAAGACCTTGATTAGCTGCTTCAGGTGTGTTTGATTAGGGTTGGAGCTAAACTCTGCAGGGACACCGGCCCTCCAGGACCGAACTTGGTGACCCCTGCTTTAACCTGTTTACCTGCACCAGGACGCCAGCGCACTGAACACTCTCTGTTGGCACATGTCATTGTTTACGAATAGATTAAATGAAATGGGACAAAATTAATCTCGACAAACTATATATCATTCTGAAGGTCTAAGCCTCAAGCATCGACGATAGATCGCTGTTTTTTGATGGAAAGCTTATAAGGAATGTATTTGCTAAATTTGTGTAAGCAGTACACATCAAAACATCCATAATAAAAACGCAGTACATACCAGCTTTGTGTAATATTGAGTCACAAACGCATCCGCTGCTGTAAATCCCGGTTTAGTTAGAGAGGTACGGGTCCATGGAACAACATCCCATAGAGAACTTTATTCCAACGAAACAATAACATTGTTAAATGGACTAGGGATGGGTCACGATTTTCGAATATTCGATTAGTCGATTTCATTATAGAATTTTAAGTTAGGGAGGTCACTTTCAGCCGTGAGTCCCAAAATGGGGAGTGCTAGCTAACAGTTTAAGAGAAGTTCACATATTGGATAAACTCCCACTAGACAGCTTAATTTAAAATTGAAACATGGTGCATATTAATTTGGTGTAGAATTTATAACGCTGCAGTACTAGCTGTGATATACTAAAACAGGAAGCAGTACATCAGGCACAGCATTTGGCATCACAGTGCATTTGTCTTGCTTTTTATCTGGAAATGTGCATGGTTATGTTTTTTTTTCTTCACATTATCATTATATAGGCCTAATGTGGACTTGGGGTATTCTGATCATGCCTGATATCTAGCACACTTTAAAGGTGAAATGTCATTTTATTTTAAAGAGGTTTCCAAAACCCTTCCAAAATCTTTTGTGGACCATGTTTGGACAAACAGTTATCACTGCCTCAAACTTACAATATTAGTTTAGCAAGTAGTTGACATCTTAGAATAATGGAGCATTGTGTGATATTTTGCTTCCTTTTGGTTCTCGTAGGAACCAATTGACAGTTTTTGGTATCTGAACATTTTAAGATGAGTCTCAGCCCATTATACTTGGATTATAAATGGATAAGAGAAATATTTTATCTTCTGAAAAAAGGACACAGCTCGCCTTTAATTGCGATTCCGTCTGTAGGTTCACCTGAGCTCTGCGTCTCATTTGACTTTGGTTTGGACTGCAAATCAAATCACTTGTTGTAGCTCAATCACGGAGAACCGTGTGGATGAGACACGCTCTTCTCCTCCTCTTCTGACTTCACTGGTTTGGCAGTGACACCTCAGCACAGTATATGACAATGAAAGGAGCCTGTCTGCATCAGAACGGTCTGTACGAAGGGGAGGAAGACTGTGATTTGTGCTTGCATTGCACACCCATTTCCTCTTGTTAATTGGCACTTGTATCAGGCAGCACAATGTGAAGTATGACGAGAGTAGTTTCTGACATCATATACAGGAAGATTAGTCCTCTTATCAAAGCACCTTCGGTTTAAGAAACTCTTAAATTTGAATTGATTCTGGACGTAATAATCTACCTTCATAGATGCTGCAGGTAATAAATAAATAAAATAAACCTGAACCTGTTCGAAAGTGTTTAAGAAATGTTGATTTTATTTAGTAAGGATTAATTCAATCAAAAGTTGTTGAAATATGCTGTCCTTTTGAACTTTCTATTTCTTCAAAAATCCTGATAATGTATCACAAAAATCTTAAGCAGCACAACTGTTTTCAACATTAATGATAATAAGAAATGTTTCTTGAACAGCAAATCCGCATATCAGAATGATTTCTGGATGTAATGACTGCTGAAAACTAAACTTTGACATCACAGGAATAAATTACCTTTTAAAATGTATTCAAATTGAAAAGCTTTTTTAATTATAATATTTTACAATATAGCTTTTTACTGTATTTTTATCAAGTGAAAGTGACGTGACATACGGCCAAGTATGAGGACCCATACTCTGAATTTGTGCTCTGCATTTACCCATCCAAAGTGCACACACACACCGTGTTCAAAAACCCGGAGCAGTGGGCAGCCATTTATGCTGCTGCGCCCGGGCAGCAGTTGTGGGTTCGGTGCCTTGCTCAAGGGCACCTCTTTGTGGTATTGAAGGTGGAGAGACCGCTGGACATTCACTCCCCCCACCTACAATTCCTGCCGGCCCGAGAGATTAGGCCACGACTTCCCAAATAAAGGCAACCTTGGTGAGCCTAAGAGACTTCTTTAAATTAAATGAAATATTACATTTTTAACCTTGGTACAAACGTGTCCAGGTTTTACAAGTAAAACCTAGTCCTCTAGAGGTCATTTCAAGTCTGGCTCCATCTCAAACTTTCTCTCTCTCTTAGTAAATAGTGCACGGTCCTTCACCTCCCTGAGTAAATGATTGCTTTCCCATGATCATTCAGCAGTTTGTTGTTTTGAGAGAAGCTTGTTGGGTGGTTTCTCTGGCAATGGTTTCTTCAGTCCCTCTCACTCTGTACATATGCCTGTCATGTATAACCTGCATCCATGTGACAGTCTAATTTAAATGGAGAGACTTGAGCTGATGTTTTGTGTTTCTTCTGCTTGGTCTCTGTTCTCGGCTTAGTGATCTTGAGCTGCTTCAGAAGAATATAAAATATTGATTATTTCTTGATACTTGATTTGTCTTCATGAATTTTTGCAAATCCTGAATGAACCCTCATCTTTGAATGTACCCTCATCTCAGCAGTCTTATAACAGTATCTGTTGATTCTAAATGAACTTTCCAGAAACTAAGGGCTATTAAAGTGATTCAAATTAGGCCTGCACTATATATTGCATGCGATAGTCGTGTGCATCTTCTCAGTAAAGACGGTTCTGTGATTAGCAGTAAATCTCCATCACCTGCTTTCAGTTTAATGAAACTTTGCATAAAACTCTCTTACATGTGTTTAATCAGTTGGGTACTGTGTAATTAATTATGACCCAGACTTCCCATTGTTTAATGTTCTGCAAACATTATGCTTTGATTATTTAAACCATTGATTAGTCACAGAGGATGATAATCTCTTTCTTTTTTGGTATATTTTTTTCCAAGCGAAACATGCTTGATATGAAGAGTGAGACAAGCTGTTTATGTTGTAGATATCTGCAGGACAGAAATGCTACTCTGCTGATCCAGACACTTCTGCAGTCCTGCCACGGGCCCCCTGTGGTACAATAGCACCAGTGACGGAGCTGCTGTCTGCCTGCCTGCCAGACTCTTTTGGCTCAGGACGCTCCTATTAGATAATTATCCTCTCATCAAAACTGAGCCTTTTATTAAATGCTTGATGTTACTAGTCTGTCTGTACTTCAAGACCTTTTATGCTTTTTACTTTTAGAAAGTCACTCAACTTTTGGCACTCAACTTGCTTGACAAACCCACATTTTTATGACATTTTTAATGTGAATAAGTGTGACTTTACAATCCTGTTGTACCCAGCAGTAATGTGTGCTGCGATTAGTGATGCAGGTAATGCGATTAGTATGCTAACACAGGATGAGAATGACGGCGGCACTAAGGAATCCATTCAGCCCACCATCCAATCTTTCATTTAATACATCTCTCTCTCTCTCTCTCTCTCTCTCTCTCTCTCTCTCTCTCTCTCTCTCTCTATCTCTCTCTCTCTCTCTCTCTCTCTCTCTCTTTTGCTCACTTTCCCTTTCCCCAGTTCCTGCTCTCCATCCTTCCTGACCTCATTTCTCATCTCTTCCCTTTTGTATCCCACATTCTTGCCATCTTTTATCTTCTCTTTTTTAGGCTTGCCTATGCCCTTTGCTTGCGGACAATAGAAAAGTCCTTCACTCTGTTGGTGCCTTTAGTGGGAGGAGCTAAGTGGTCTTTGTTTTGATTGACAGCACTGTGTGTGACTTCAGAGGCTTTGTCCCAATGCTGAGAGAAAAGAGGAGGGAAAAGAGGGCAGGGGGTCATTCATATAAAGGGCTCTCAGTGTAATCCTCACGTCAGAGGGAGGACAGGGGAAAACATTCTCCTTTAATTTGATGTTGATTTCAGAATGCCTTTTTTTTGTAAATATATTTGTTCCTATCTCACTAAGCGGAACTAGCGGACTAGGGCTTATAATGCTGGTTTCCCCGTTCCATTGTTTGTTCGCATCTAATGTGCATTCACCTTTCGGGTTTTTTGGCCAGGTTACTGATGTGACCAATCCCACAGCAGTCTTCTTTATTCACTGCTGAAAAGAAGAACCATTTCAAAACTTTGTTTGGCTGCTCCTCCCCCATCTTCACCCCCCGCATGCCATCCTTTTGTTCAAAGAGAAGGAAGGAAGCCATGCAAGAGCCATTCTGGCCAAGTAGCGTTTTTAAATCATCTGTGTTTTTAATAGTGCATGAGCCATTAAGACGTAGCATGATTGATGACAATGCACATGTGATTGATGTTTTAAGTTCAGGAGCTTGTGCTCTTAGTGCACTTAATGTGCATTTGCAAATGTTCCTGGTTGCATTAAGGCCTAAGTATACTACTTTTTTTTACGCGTACGTTAGCGTATGCGCACAATCGTACGCGCAGCCTTGCAAAGTATACTTCATTTGACTCATGTGCTTTGCGCCAAATTGCAATACCTCTCCTGGCCTAGCGGGGCCCGTAGGGAGCAGTTATGAAGATTACAGTGTGACGAAGAACACTGAAGAAAAACTCATAGAAATCCGGTAAGCACAGCGGAAAGACTAGCCGTGACAAGTATTGCTGCAAGCTACCGTTTGGGAAGCCGGACAGATTCTAAGCTTATTCCGGAGGTGTGTGAAGCCATATGTTTATGCAGTTTTTCGTCGGGTACCTTGTGAATCGATACCCCCAAGGCAGCGTTTCCACCTTGCAGATAAACTAATTACTGCAAGAGGGTTTAATGCGCTTGTGCGACCAGTTACAAAAATCCTTGGGAGCGCGTACAGTACGCGCGTACTATTCTGATGACGAAATTCGCATCACGCGCACTGTACGATGTCCCTCGCGTACAAAGTGAAGTATACTTTGGCCTTTAAGCATTAATTATATAAAAGTTGAGAGAAATAACATCTCTATCAGTTTGTTACTTTACAGCAAGCCTGCTTTTTTGTGATTGGCCAGTTCAATATGCATCTTTTACAACTTTTTGTCATCCTAAAAACAGAGGCAATGTTTGGCAATGTTGGTGACTGAAGGGTTGGCTGTAATGATTTAATTAGAGAAAGTCATGGGGTAAGCAGTCACTTGACTAAAAACACAGCAGTCTCTGTATTGACCTGGATGCCTGAGCCAACTATTATTCTCATTCATTCACCCACCCCTCCCCTCCCCAATCTAACTCGTCTCTTCTCAGTCTTTATATGCATGAGTGCCTTACTCTCAGAGAAACCTTTTAGATGTGTTAATTCAAGATTTGATTTGAGTTTCAGCTGTTGTGTTAATGTCACTTAGACCAGGACAGTATATAGGCTGTGACATATTTTGACTATGGACTAGGGCTGGTTTAGGGATGTAACGGTATGAACATTTCTTATCACGATTATAGTGACCAAAATTATCATGGTTATCAGTATTATCATGGTATTGTTAAAATGTGCTGGAGGTGTTCAAAAAGTACCGACACATAAATCACTTTGAGTTTTATATTTAAAAATCAACAAACAACATATAAAATGACTTTTTGTTTGCATAATCACTAAAACAATAACATTACCAATGATGTTCGGATTTTAAATTACAACTTGATTAATAGCATGTTCAAATATCTAATGTAAATGTACAAATAAAGCTTTGAAAAAGTTTTCAAACATTTCAGCCACATTTCACATTTCAGCCTTTAAATAAAGAAAAGGGTTAAGTCAATATGATAAATGATTATGTATTTTATTTGCTCCATAAATAAGCAGCTTATCTAGTTAGCTTATCTGAATTGTTTAAATGTGTACAATCCACATAAGCTTGTTTTTCCTCAACTGGTCAATATTTACAGCAGGGCATGCAAATTCTGTCCATTTTTGGCCAGACAGAAGCTGCACACAAGCTGAATGTAAGTCTCTGTAAATCCAGTCTCTGGCAGCAGGTGGCGCTTATAGAAAAGCTGAATTACAGCTGTTTCTCATAAACTCCGTGGACAGAGCAGTATTGCGATTAAGAACACTTCATTTAGGAGCAAAAATGAAAACCAAATGCCATCGAATCGTTTAAAACCTCCCAGCTTTTCCGTCCTATTTTCACTAAAAACAATACTACTCTGCGCACTGTGTACACGTGAGACTGTTACTTAAAACCGTGCTTTATTCTGGACAGTATTTATTTATCTTGAGCTGTTCAAATCACAATAATCGAATACGGTTTTAATTCTAATTAAAATAAGAAACGGTAATACTAACCGTGGGGAGTTTTATCATGATATATCGTCAAACCAGTAATCGTTACATCCCTAGGCTGAATATCGATTCAGATGTCCCGGTTCGATTCGTTTTCGATTCACAAGCTTTCGATTAATTCTCCATTTTTTTTTTGTTATAATATAGTTTTAATACAAATGCTATTGATATTTCAAAAAAATGAACAGTAAACATCAGTTTACAAATGGTGAATTAATAAAAAGAAATTAAGAGCCACAGGCCTGTGTGTTAAACCTAGGCCTGTTCTTTTTTTTGTGTAGGGTCCTTTTTTAAAACAAAAATTGGGCCCTATAAAATTTTCTTAATTTTTCTGGTAATCAGATGAAGGCACAAAACATTAATTAAATGTATTCTAATCAAATTAAATTAAACCCCTCTATTTTTTGCAAACAAAGTGCTGTATTTATTTCAAGACTGAAATAAACGGCGGGTGGGTGAATCTGTCTTGATCGGGGGTGAAAGAGGGAGAAATTAAGATAATACATAGTTTATGTATGCCTTAGAAGTATTTATGTAGCGATCAGCGCTAAAACGTCATCCTGTAAGGAACATCGTTGTGTACGGAACATGATTAGTCTACGTTACCGCAAAATTTTCCATACGGCAGAAAAGTTGCAGGGATTCATCTCCTTCGGTCATCAAACACACAGCTGACTCTCACTGACTGCTCGAACCAACCGGAGGGGGAGGGGCCGTGTGACTCGATCGCTCTTCGCTGCACACAACTGAGGGAGTCCTGCACTTTCCGTCTTTGACGACTCGTTAAAAAAAACTGTGCATACTGCAGAAACGGTATAACGGAAAAATTTGTGGTTTTGAAACCGTGACTTTTCCAAACCGTGGTATACCTTGAAAACGGTTATCGTCCCATGCCTACAAGTGACAGAGGGACACAAAACATGCCTGACCACCGAGTCTGTTTACACGCTGGGGACGCAGATGGATTACTGGATAGTAAAAAGAGTGTCTTTTTGAGTGTGTGAGTGCAGTAGATTGGTAACTATATGGTCTTGGGCTTGCCTGGCGTCTGGCCGCAGTGATGAATGGGCAGCTTTGTGTGTGTTTATAATCAGGCCTTCACTAGAGAGCTTCCTCCCTCCAATAAACCTCATGGCTCCCACTCAGGACGGCCTGGCTAGCAGTCGACAGTCAGGCACCTGCCGGTGGTGATCTGCTCTTCCTCTCGCCCACCGTGTTGATAATTTTAAGGAAGTAAGTGCTGGTACGTGTTTTGTTGGCCTCTGTGTGAGGGCATCTCAGAGTTTTTAAGGTGACGTGTGTAGTTCAACCATGTGTCATCACACCACTTGTTTTAAATTATTTCAGTCCTGAATACGGCAGCTGTACTGAGTTTATTACTTGATCTATGTGTATTTTGGTCTCATTTCTAACCAGGCTCACATTTCCCATTGCTTAGTTATGTGATACGTTTCACCTGCCACCATGGTGGTGGCAGCAGAGCCTCCAGCTGCCCACAATGAACCACAGAGGTGAACAATCGCAGTGATAGAAGAGATGTTTACATTAGCAAACATTATTACCTACTTCCATGTTTAACTTCATACGACGTGCCATTTTTACAAGTGAGCACATTCAGCGCTTCTCAACCTTTTGACAAGGCACTCTGTTGCCCACATCAAAATTCAGTGGCTCCTCCCCATGTAGACTAATAGGTTTCCTCTGGAATATCTGCTGCTGTGACAGAATTACAAAAAAAAAATTATAACATTAATGTAGAAAAACTGTGAACATCCATAGATTAAAGAGCATAATCGTTTAAATTTTAAATAATTAAGTTTCAGAATTCCAGATGTTTTAAGAGCTGATTGTTATTCAGGATTCCTCAATCTGATTCCGTGACTTTTCTATTCTTACACGATTTACTGGATTAGAATAAAAAAAAAATAACCAGTGAATTATTTTAGTAAAATTTAATTTGTATTCCTTAAATTGGCTGTTATTTTTTTACTTTGCGGTTTTCATTTTAATTTGTAGTCATTTGTCATTCTTATTCTTTTATTATATTACTATTTAGATTTATTTCTTTATTTATTAAGTTTTAGTCATTTATTTTCAGTTTGGAATTTTAGTGCTTATACTTATTGTTACTAAAGCCAGCCAGTTTAAGTTTTCATTTAAGCTTTATTTCAATTAACACAATTTTCTATAGTATAAGTAGGGCTGGGCGATAATTCGATAATTGATAATTATTGCGATATAATTTTCCTCGATAAAACGATATGAAGAGTTCAATAAATGTTCGATATAATGTTTATGCGCCAAAAGCCGAACGAAACCGCGCGACTCATTTGAATCGCGTCACACGGAGAGTTTATCTGCTCGGATCACATTTCAAACTACCGCGCGGCGCAAGCTCACTAGAGCAGATGCGTTTACTCGGTCACGTGAACACTAAGCAGCGTTGTGAGATCCAGTCAGCGTCAAGCGCTTGAATTCAGCGAAGAACACAAATGACTCTGTGATAGTTTAAAGCCAAACAGGAGAAACACTGAGTGCAACGAGACAGTCAGAAGGCTTTTCAATCTACACATCTCCATTATTTACCATGGATTTACTGTAGTAACACTCACTGCACCATGGTATTGCGGCAGAAATGTGGGATATTCACAATGAATTTTATTACAGGTGTAAAGGTATACAAGTATAGTAAGTATGTGTGGTTAAGCTATAGCATGTGTGCATTTATACTGCATGTTTTTAGACTGTTTTTCATACAAATAGGCTACCTAAAAACCATATAGTTATCTTTACCATGGTATTGAGGTGCTATGTGTGTGATTTTAACTGTTTATCATGATTTAAATGTATGCTACTATGGGAGACAAATGCTTAGTAAAAAAGTAAACTTGATCAGAATAAAGGTTGCTACAATTTTTACATATGTTACTGATTTTGATAATGAACTAAAATTTACCTCTGCATCCTAACCCAAACTACTATCAAATGTGCATTTCGAAGAGACAAAAAAGTTATTATTATTATTATTATTATTAATATTATCAGGCAACCCAAACCGGTTTCTTGATTTGAAACAACATCACTCATTAGAACATGCAGAAACTAAGAAATACATTTTTCTATTTAGTTATTTATTGTTAAGGAAAATTAATGGTCTTGTTTCTACAACTTTCATTTTGGAGCAAAAATCTGGCTTTAAACTTGAAAGAAATAAAGATTTGACATTTATCCTGATAATTATCGATATCGACTGACAAAAAAAAAACTATCGTGATAATTTTTTGGGCCATATAGCCCAGCCCTAAGTATATGTCATCTAGAGGCCTCCTAGGAAGTCTGCTTAGTCAGCAGTTAGTCGGCCCCCCGGTTGAAAACCATTGCCTTAGAGAGAGATGGTAACTGACTGTTGTTTGCTTTATTCAAGCTTTGAGTTTCATTTCCCACAAGCATGTGCTGTTCTCATCCTTCATTTTTTATTTTACATCCATTTTCTAATTTTACAGAGAGTTTTGATGTTTTGCCCTTGTGTACCAGTGAATCAGAGTCACAAAAAGCAACTGCACACACACACACATCCCGCAGTATCAGCCTTGTTCTTGGCAGTACATAGTAAGCCCTCTGTTGGTGTTCAGCAGCCAGCCCAGCAAAAAAAGAGGAGAGGGCATGACGGGCCGCAGCAGCAGGAATGTACTGAATGTGACCAACTAACAAGCAAGCTCTTGATAAAGTAGCATGGCCTGCAAAAACAGACACGCACACTTTTACCTTCACTACATGATTGTGTGTGTGGATGAGCTGTGGTCAGGTAGTTGAGCAGTGGTCATTAGTTTCCAATCTGGCTCGTTTAAAGTAACATGCAAATACAAGTAGTTTTGCTCATTTGAATTTCGTTGGCCTTCTCATTTTTTGGCAAGCTGTCATTTGCAATTGCAGCATAGTATTGAGTGAATAACCTTGTTTGTTGTAAATATTTCAATGCTCCAATATTTTTCACTATGCAATCTCTGACCCATCTGTGTTTTTCATTGTCACCAGCCAAACTGATTTCTACAAATCAGTCAGATATAATGTTATGCAAAAATTCAGATACCAGTTGGCCTGTAATAACCAATAAATGGTGACATGAGCTCTTAAAATGGAAGTACTCTTAAAGAGTGAGTGCTCTTAACAGGATAACCATCCAAAAATGAATATTTACTAATAATTTATTCTCTCTCATGTTATTTCACACCTGTATGACTTTATTTCTTCTATGGAACATTCAAAAATAAATTGAGAAATGCCTCAGTGTTTGCTTTGTCTATAAAATGGAAGTCAGTGGTCACTAAAATTGTATCATCATCTTTTGTGTTCCGCAGAAGAAAGAAAGCCATGCAGGTTTGGGATAATGACTGGGTAAATAAACAATGACAGTTCTCATGAATGACACTTGTCATGAACTATCCCTTTGAAGTTTTTTTTTTTTTTGCCATAATCTATCACTGTTGCTAAAATAGGCATAAAAAAATGTAATATCCAATATTAGGAGAGTGCAATACTTGAACATCACCAATATTGGCCAGTAACCAGTATAGGGCCTATCTATATTGTGCCTTCCTTGATGCATTTGTCTGGCCAGTATATAACTGCGTTTTATCTTATCTTACTCTTTCTTTACCTTTCAGCCTTTCTTCAAATTGCACAATCTGCGAAAGCTAGGCCTCAGCGACAATGAGATTAAAAAATTACCACCCGACATTGCCAACTTCACGCAGCTGGTGGAGCTAGACATCTCTAGAAATGGTATGTAAAACTCTTTCTTAAACATGCACTGCTGCTGAAAAATAAACCTGCTTTTAAACCGCACCCATCTAGAGATATTTACACACTTTCCTACACATCCTGTGTGCCACTTGAAAGTTTCTGTACACAGTGCTCTGGAATGTTTTCTTTGAGCCATGTCTATTTAAGAAGTGTACATCAATTTCAATGCCCAATTATCTTCTCATGTGCCTCGCACAGCCCGAAGAACATTTACTGTTAGTCTCAGGATTGATTGTGGGAATGTTGAACATGTTGGTCTGTATTTAGACTATGCAGTGTTATATTCTGCAACTCAGCAAATGAAGCGACTCTCACTAGGTCCCTAACGTGTGGCTCGGATCCCATATAAGATACACACATACAGACGACTCACCACAGTCTAATCAGCCTCTCCTCCCGTTCCTCCAGGCCATCTGGTAGCCATTATTAAGAAACCTGACAAAGTGCTCAGTTTGTTGTGACACTCCTTCAGTATATCTTGCTGACTGTGCCTTTCTCTCTCTTTCTCTCTCAGATATTTCTGAGGTTCCTGAAAACATTAAATTCTGTCAGGCCTTGGAGATTGCAGACTTCAGCGGAAACCCCTTGTCCAGGTTAGTGTGTTGGAAGAACCCCCAAAGCTCTAGCTCAAACCAAATAACACTTTCTTGATTATGAAAGGTAGGGAAAGAAAAGTCTGACACTAAAAAGAGTTGACAAATTATCAATTATAGCATTCTGTTAAAATGCTGTAATGTTATTTTATGGCAGGTGAGAATGGAACAGACCCTTTGTTTGGTTCAGTCAGTGCACACCGCTATTAGAGGATGTCATCTTAATTCATCACACAAGTGCTTCCCACTCATTATTTACATTAGAGCAGGAAGATGGACGCTGCTGTTAGCAGTAACCGCTTTCACAGAGCAAACCTTTTCCATTGTGCGTCTCACTTTCCTTTTGTCTCTGTTGGTCTCAGGTTGCCTGATGGCTTCACACAGCTCAGAGGACTGGCTCACCTATCACTCAATGACGTGTCGCTGCAGTCTTTACCCAATGACATTGGAAAGTAAGTCGATATGAGCACATTCTATTCCAGGGGGTTGTTTTTTTGTCTTTTGTTTTTTAATAAAACTGATAATAAAATCTGAAAAAAGTCTCTTCCACAAGAAAATGTATTGGGTAAAAATTTAATATTTTTTACACGTGTACACGAAAAAGATGATGGAAAAAAATGAAGGATGGTGAATTTGTTTTATCCATCTGTTGTCCTAGAGAATTCCATCATTTTCATTTTTTCGACAAGTTTGATCAAAACAAGTGCAAACTTTTGATGAATCTCTTCATAGATCACTCATTCACATACATAATATCTGCAACATGCTTTTAGAAAATAGCGTTAATATTTATTTAGTGCTGATAGATCTAAAAAGCAAGCGTCATAATTTGTATCTGTTATGTCAGTCATTTTATATGAAACTATATGCATGTTAATGTATTACAGCCTTACAATGCAACCCCTAATTTTATGCAACCAAAGTTATGGATAAAAGCAATGTGTATCACAGAGGAATAACTATGCATATTATTTTAAATATCTAAAAGCATTTTTTTTATCATTTGTATTGCCTTTTGTAATTATCATACAAAGCAGGCATCCCATTCACATACAGACACACACTGTCTCTCTCCATTTCACACATGTACACACACACACACACACACACATGGTTTTTGGCTACTGTTGATGTCGTGCAGATGGAGCAGCCCCTTACTCTTCCAAACTGAGCGACACTCACCATCTGACTCTGTCTCGACTCTCTCTTTTTTCTTCTCTCAGCTTGTCAAACCTGGTGACTCTAGAGCTGAGGGAGAATTTACTGAAATCTTTACCCTCGTGAGTATTTTCCCATCCAACTGCAGTTATTAGATCCACAGTGGTTATGCTCTGAATATACACCCAAAAGAAATGGATAAAAATAATGTTAAATGTGAAATCTGTCTCGATCATCCTCTAGCTCTCTTTCCTTCCTGGTTAAACTGGAACAGCTGGATCTGGGCAGCAATGTACTGGAAGTTTTGGTAAGAAGCGGATAGTTTTGTTTCTTCCTGAGAATAATTTAGATGTTTTAGTTATGAAATCATGCACACACATGCATGCCATGGTTTCAGGTTTATTTAGAGCTTGTTATTTTTATTTGCCTCAGTGGATCTCTGATTATCATTTCCTTTGCTTAACCAACACTTGAGTGCCTGCCGATTAATTTATCATTTAATATGGTTTTATTTTTTTGTAAATTATTGTTTGCCTCATATCTTGTCTTTTAATCTGCTTTCTTTTTTTCCCGTTCAGCCTGACACACTTGGGGCACTGCCCAATCTTCGTGAGCTTTGGTTGGACAGAAACCAGCTCTCCTCGCTACCTCCTGTGAGTACAGACAGCTTCTGATTGGCTCATTATCATACCGGTCATCTGTCCTGATGGTTTAAAATATTTATTTCAGATAAAGGTTCAAATTCTTGCAGATGTTGTCCTTTTCAGATGTTGTTTACCCTCAGCACAGCTGAATGCATGTTTTGGTGATAACTGGAGTGGAAACTAGAGTGCCTTAATTCACTTTCGGCTGACTGAAAGATGACCTCTGTGTTTAACAGGAGCTGGGGAACCTGCGGCAGCTGGTTTGCTTGGATGTGTCAGAGAACCGTCTATCAGAGCTTCCCACAGAGATCAGAGGCCTTGTCGCCCTCACGGACCTGCTGCTCTCTGAGAACCTCCTGGAAGTCTTGCCGGACAGCATTGGTGAAACTCTATATCCCTCTTACAAACATCAATAAATGTGAGATTGTTCCTGCTTTTTGTACAG
Source organism: Ptychobarbus kaznakovi (assembly GCA_027422405.1). Taxonomy (NCBI): domain Eukaryota; kingdom Metazoa; phylum Chordata; class Actinopteri; order Cypriniformes; family Cyprinidae; genus Ptychobarbus; species Ptychobarbus kaznakovi. The sequence continues at coordinate 17,695,009 of CM049798.1, forward strand.
AGACATGGCAGTTAAAATAAACACGTTGTCCTGCCTTAACCATAAACTCTGAATCACCTTACTGAAAACTAAGTGCTGCCCAGTCTAAAGTCAGTCAGCACCTGTAAGGTGACAACCAAAATTGTCACACGTGCATTCAGTCTGATACCTTATTTGCTCTCAGGGTGTAGGCGTTTAGTTACACGTGACTTGTGAGTCTTATGATTAGCCAGAGGGAAATTTTGAATCCTCTGGTGTCAAGTTCCAATCAGGTTACAACAGAAATGTTAAAATATTTAGTTTCTTTCAGGACAATAAGATACATATTTAATAATGTAAAATTGTCTAAATTAGAACTTTTTAAACTGTTATAGTCATAGTCAATGTTTAAAGTTGAGATTAGAAATGTTTTTGATTATAGAATCCCAACACTGCCCCCTAGTGTCAGCAGACTTAGGTCGTCCTATGCTGCACTGCCAATACAAGTTTAAGGTTAATCTTTTTTTTTTGTTTTTAAGCTACTATCGCTTACGTATACCATGTAATTAATTTTAAAATCATGTTTTTGTCCTGTCAGTGTTTGTCAGTAAGTGTTCATCTTGAAACCATATGACTACAGTTGTTTTTGTACTTATCTCAAGGCATCCATGAACTTTGTTTTATCAACAGGCTCACTTAAGAAGTTGTCCATTCTGAAAGTGAACCAGAACCGCTTGGTGCACCTCACAGACTCTATTGGCGAGTGTGAGAACCTGACAGAGCTTATGTTGACTGAGAACCTTCTCCAGGTACACAACCTGCACCACCTGATCTCTGTTATGCCTGCCTTAATTTGGTTTCTGCACCTTCTAATTCTGTCACACTGATTTTGGAGCATCAGGCTATATTTTAAGTAATTCTTCTATATTCCCAGATTTTTTTTAAATGGTACAATAAATGTGTCAACAGATTGGCAATAGATTGGATTTCATTTACAATGCTTTTGTTTGTTTAAAGGATGCTTTCATCTGAAATAACTTAGAAATTAGTAATCACAATTAATCCTAACAATATTAGCAGGACTGCAATGTTCAAGAGAAAAGCAGACGTGTCAGAGCAGAGGCCATTGTGAAAACTTTCTCTTTCAGTCCCTCCCTCGCTCACTTGGGAAGCTGAAGAAGTTGACCAACTTGAATGTGGACCGAAACCACGTGAGCAGCGTGCCAGCAGAGCTGGGAGGTTGTGTCAGCCTGAACGTGCTCTCCCTCAGAGATAACCGTTTGGTAAAACTACCCGCTGAGCTGGCCAATGCAACAGAATTACACGTGCTGGACGTAGCAGGCAATAGGTGAAAATACATTCTCTGTATCACAGGTTTTGGATGTCAGAGTGACCGTAAGAATTACTACTAGCTGTTTGTTTCATGCACTGAAGTTTCTCCATCTCTTGCTCTTCGTCCCAGGTTGCAGAATTTACCGTTCGCATTGGCCAATCTGAACCTGAAGGCCATGTGGCTGGCAGAGAACCAGTCTCAGCCCATGCTGAAGTTCCAGACAGAGGACGATGAGCGGACTGGGGAAAAAGTTCTCACCTGCTACCTGCTACCTCAGCAACCCTCATCGAGCCTTGGTAAGACACTCCGCCGTCCTTGTGAATGGAGCTGTCATGTCACACCCAAAGAGGCTTTGCATAGCCAGACTTTTGACTAAATGACTAAGTGTCTACCCCACTTTCCAGATTGTTCTGACTTAGAGCTGCTTGCTTAAATTATGCTGTGGTGTTCTTTTCGTTTGAAAAAGTGCATTTAAAGTCGCTACAAAGAGGACTGTAGCTGGTTTGTCCCCATGCTGTAAGAGGCTGAGACTACACACAGTGAATCCAGGACATGCATCATAATGCAATTTTTTGTAAAATGCTTTGCAGAGAATCTACTGGACAGGAGCGTCGATGAAACCTGGCCCACAGACACTAATTTGAACAGGGTATCGGTCATTCATTTCCAGGATGACTCCAAACACGAAGAGGAAGATGATGAGACTGCAGCAGATAAGAGGGTGAGCGTAGAAATATATACAGGATGTTTATGATTTCTGGACAACTGTTTACATGAAATTGTGTACATGCGCTAACACTCTTGCTGTATATCTGAACCAGCAGAGTCTTCAGAGGAGAGCCACACCACATCCCAGTGAGTTGAAGGTAATGAAGAATGTCATTGAAGCCAGAAGAAATGAGGCTTATGCAGCCAAGCCAGATGAGGATCTGGAGTCCCCGGACTCTGAGGTAAATTCAAACAAAGGCACAATTGTTTTGTTTTATTTTTGTGTTGGGTCCAAATGTGCTTCTTTTAGTTTCCATCAATTTGAATGGAAATAAATGCACAGAATCAGTTTATTTGTAGAACTATGGTGCACTGATAGTATACCATATTTTGCTAAATATGTCACATCTTTTTATCATTTCAAATGTGCCATGACTTGTTTATTATGAATGACAATGCAGTTTGTGTTTATTTTATACTTATTTTTCATTATTGTTCTCTATACTGTTACATTTTAAAGAATTTATTTGTGGAGTGTAGGGAACTAAAATGTGTTTATAATGTTTATAAATAATGCAAATTATATTCAAGTGCAACTTACGAAATACATTAATGTTATATAATTAGTTTACAAGGAAAACTATCAAGATTTCAGGCATGAATAAATATATTGCTGTTCACATAAATTGACGACAAAAGTTTTATGTCTCTTGGGATAAGATTGACTAAGATGGGCTTTGTTATTAAAACCACATTATATTTGAAAACATATTCATATGAGACAATGGTGCTTGGACTGCTATGATTATGTTGGCTTGAGGAAGCCAACATACTGTCTTTTCCTTCTTGTGGCCATATATATGTGTGTGTGTGTGTGTGTGTGTGTGTGTGTGTGTGTGTGTGTGTGTGTGTGTGTGTGTGTGTGTGTGTGTGTGTGTGTGTGTGTGTGTGTGTGTGTGTGTGTGTGTGTGTGTGTGTGTGTGTGTGTGTGTGTGTGTGTGTGTGTGTGTGTGTGTGTGTGTGTGTGTGTGTGTGTGTGTGTGTGTGTGTGTGTGTATAAACAGGTGCATCTCAATAAATTAGAATCTCGTGGAAAAGTTCATTTATTTCAGTAATTCAACTAAAATTGTGAAACTCGTGTATTAAATAAATTCAATGCACACAGACTGAAGTAGTTTAAGTCTTTGGTTCTTTTAATTGTGATGATTTTGGCTCACATTTAACAAAAACCCACCAATTCACTATCTCAACAAATTAGAATATGGTGACATGCCAATCAGCTAATCAACTCAAAACACCTGCAAAGGTTTCCTGAGCCTTCAAAATGGTCTCTCAGTTTGGTTCACTAGGCTACACAATCATGGGGAAGACTGCTGATCTGACAGTTGTCCAGAAGACAATCATTGACACCCTTCACAAGGAGGATAAGCCACAAACATTCATTGCCAAAGAAGCTGGCTGTTCACAGAGTGCTGTATCCAAGCATGTTAACAGAAAGTTGAGTGGAAAGAAAAAGATGCACAACCAACCGAGAGAACCGCAGCCTTATGAGGATTGTCAAGCAAAATCGATTCAAGAATTTGGGTGAACTTCACAAGGAATGGACTGAGGCTGGGGTCAAGGCATCAAGAGCCACCACACACAGACGTGTCAAGGAATTTGGCTACAGTTGTCGTCAGAGGCGTCTTACCTGGGCTAAGGAGAAGAAGAACTGGACTGTTGCCCAGTGGTCCAAAGTCCTCTTTTCAGATGAGAGCAAGTTTTGTATTTCATTTGGAAACCAAGGTCCTAGAGTCTGGAGGAAGGGTGGAGAAGCTCATAGCCCAAGTTGCTTGAAGTCCAGTGTTAAGTTTCCACAGTCTGTGATGATTTGGGGTGCAATGTCATCTGCTGGTGTTGGTCCATTGTGTTTTTTGAAAACCAACGTCACTGCACCCGTTTACCAAGAAATTTAGGAGCACTTCATGCTTCCTTCTGCTGACCAGCTTTTTAAAGATGCTGATTTCATTTTCCAGCAGGATTTGGCACCTGCCCACACTGCCAAAAGCACCAAAAGTTGGTTAAATGACCATGGTGTTGGTGTGCTTGACTGGCCAGCAAACTCACCAGACCTGAACCCCATCTAGAGAATCTATGGGGTATTGTCAAGAGGAAAATGAGAAACAAGAGACCCAAAAAATGCAGATGAGCTGAAGGCCACTGTCAAAGAAACCTGGGCTTCCATACCACCTCAGCAGTGCCACAAACTGATCACCTCCATGCCACGCCGAATTGAGGCAGTAATTAAAGCAAAAAGAGCCCCTACCAAGTATTGAGTACATATACAGTAAATGAACATATTTTTTTTATTGGTCTTATGAAGTATTCTAATTTTTTGAGATAGTGAATTGGTGAGTTTGGTTAAATGTGAGCCAAAATCATCACAATTTAAAGAACCAAAGACTTAAACTACTTCAGTCTGTGTGCATTTAATTTATTTCGGCCTCTCGGTTCGGTGCATGAGGCCTTACGACGAATACAGGCAATCCCCCCCAATCCAGAAAGGGGCGCTTGCAGTAATGCAACGCTGTTTGAAAACCGCCAGCAGAAGAACAGCGAATGCTGTGAGTTGCGCGCTTGAAAACAAAGCCCACTAGACAGTCCCTGTGTCCCAATGTTCATACTATCCATCCTAAATAGTACATGAGATTACAATAAGTGTGTCCCAAAGCATAGTATGTTGAAAAGAGGATGCCAAAAGTCTACTATTTCAGGTCGATTTTTGAAGTGTGGATCCATGCACACTCTAATAGCTAAAATTGCCCACAATCCATTGTGCTTTGGCGAAGGAATAGTTCAAGAACTACAAACACTTATAAAATGCCTTAGAAAAACTACAAATGTGGCCAATGCGTGCGTTAGGTAGAGAGGTTTGCAAAAAGGGGTTTTAGTTACTAATAATCAACATTCAACCTAGTAAAAAATATTTATTTATTGTTATCCGTGTTATATTTAATCTGCAGCAGCAATGTGAACTTTTATAAACATCCATTTGATCGTTAACTTTTAAATGCATCATTATGCAGAACATATGAGCAGAGTTGTCAGCATGAAAGAACCGTGACTGGCAGATCAACGAGCTACTACTTTTCTCTCTGATACAGTAGGAAGTTAAATTAAATTAAATGTGGAGGATGGTAACAGTGGCAAGATGATTGACAGGCCAGTTTACAGGCTGCGTGTAACAGATGCGACAGAGCCCTCTGTTAAATACGCAGTTGTGTGACGTGATAGTATATCCCAAAGCTTGCCTACTCTTCTACTACACACTCAAAAGTGTGTGCTTTTTCTTCACCAAAGGAGTGCATACTTTAAGGGCATAGTATAAGTAGGCACATTGGGACGCAGCAAAGGACCATGTGCTGATTGTGAACGCGTCTCTCACATGGACTGACAAGAGCTTTGTGCTCGTGTATCCTACTTCTCTCATTCGGCACAAATCAAAATATTCCATAATATTTCCATGTTTGCGATGTAACTTTTCTGAATGCTAAACTATTATGTATTATGTAAATTATAGGTTATGTAAGTTATGTTAATTCAGTCGCGTTCCAACGGTGAAAGCACTGGTGTGTGTGTGTGTGTGTGTGTGTGTGTGTGTGTGTGTGTGTTGTGTGTGTGTGTGTGTGTGTGTGTGTGTGTGTGTGTGTGTGTGTGTGTGTGTGTGTGTGTGTGTGTGTGTGTGTTACGAAACGTGATCATTTTTGTAATAAATTTGAATGTTAAATGTTCAATATATACAATTAATTAAAAAGTGTGTGTGTGTGCTCCAGCGCGGGATCACTTCAACTGTTTCCTTATACCAGCAGAATCAACTTTAAACACTTATTGTCTTATTAATAATCACTAGATAAAGGTCTGCTTTTATTTGTGTACACTCACAATGAAAACAAAACAGATTTTATACATAATATAACAATGTGATAATAGTATTAATAATTAGCATTTTCACATCTAGGTGGAATTGTTTTTAAATTTGCACTAACGTTACTGTCTGTTCAAAATAAATGAAAAGAAACCGAGGATAGTAGATATCTTTGTTTATTTTGTATTTTTTTTTTGTACTGAATTCGTATCGAACCGGGGTACGTACCGAACCGTGACATCTGTGTACCGTGCCACCCCTATATATATATATATATATATATAATTTTTTCTTTTAAATTGTATTCATTTTATTTATTTATTATTTGACCATTTAAATGTCAGTACATATTTTTTTTATATTACATACAAACTGTTTTTATCATTATTATTTAAATATTAGATACAAACTGCTCAGTTTTTTTCCATTGATTATGTATAATGGTTTTTCACAGGAGAAACGGTTGAGTAAGCTGTCCAATAAAAGTCATGATTCTCAGGCGTCCAGTAGCACCGCCTCTGCCACATCTCAGGATGAGAAGCGGGGTGTAAACAGTACAGCGGTGGGGGTTAATGATGGTCATGGTCAAGAGGAGGAGGAGCTGGATGAGATGGAGGTGGAGTATACTGAGGTATGTTTAAAGGATGTTCAGCACATCCTTGAATGTAACTGTGACCTCTATTGTACATGTGCAAGCTACTGTAAAGATAATGTTTTGTGTGAGTATGTTGCAATTTGTTTGCCTTCTGTTTTTTTTTTTCTTTGATTCTGAAAAATAATGATTCTGCATTGGTAAACCGTTTTTCTTGCCTTCGCAGCCTACTGTGCACTTTGCTGAAGAGCCCATCATCCGTGGCGGTGATGAGGAGGAAGAAGATGATGATGAAGACGCTGAAAGGAGCGATGAGGACTCTCGAACGCCGCCTTTTCCTGCAGAGAAACAGCGGCTCATACGTAAAGACACACCACACTACAAAAAGCACTTCAAGATCACCAAGCTGCCCAAACCAGAGACAGTCGCCGCCCTGCTGCAAGGCTTCAGTCATGACGGCCTCTCACCTACTGCTCACACCCCTGAGGACGAGAGGGATAGTGAGGAGGAGGACGAGGAGGACGAGGGAGGAGTAACAGTCAATACCCCTTTTCAGCAAAGACTAGAAGCAGCTGATCTAGAAGACAGCAGGCTCAGTCAGATGAACTCGTCCCTGCAACCGGTGAAGGTAAGAAGGGCTCACTTCTTGAAGCAATGGTGTGGTAAATCCTAGTTCATTAACTGAAAGTTGGTGAAATCAATGTATATTGTCTGAGGGTTTAAGTGGAGTTGTTTAATCATGTTCACACATCTTAGTGGAGAGTGCGGAATTTTTTCAGTCTAAAGGTCATTACACACTGAAGGTCATTGCACACTGAATCTGACATTTTCGCACGTAAAAAAATAAATACGACCTCACGTTGTGTCAATCACATTTATACACTGCCTCCAAAAACCTTCGTCCATCATAAAAAAATAGAATCAAGTTCGTTTTTGTGCAATTTTGCATCCGTAGCATGCATTTCGATAGGAAAGGATGAGGAATACAAAAAACTGAAAAACGAATGCAAAAATTAGCAAACTGAGTCCAAAATTTTGCGTGCGTATTTCAGTTTTTTTCGTATTCCTCATCCTTTCCTATCGAAATGCACACTTCGGATGCAAAAAATGCAGAAAATCGAACCTGATCCGAATTTTTTTATGACGACGAGAGTATCGGAGGCAGTGTGCAAAGGTGATTGACACAACGTGAGGTCGTATTTATTTTTTAACGTGTGAAAAGTTCGGACGAAAATTTCAGACTCCGTGTGCAATGACCTTAAGATATACAAAATACAGTGCTAAAAGTTGGAGACCCCTTGTGTAAATGTGTCCGGTTTACATTTTTTTTATTTTATGCAAATTTTTAAATGCAAAGTTATATTATCAGAAGAAAATTGGAGTTATAATACTGTTCAAAAGTTTGAGGTTAGTAGAAGTCTCTTAGGCTCGCCGAGGCTGCATTTATTTGAACAAAAACTCAGTAAAAATAGGATTTTTGTGAAATGTTATTGCAATTTTAAATTACAGTAATACTTTAAATTGAAATTATTTTTTTTAAACAGTTTATTCATGTGATGGCAAATCTGAATTTCCTGCCATTACTCCAGTTTTCATTGTCGTATGATCTTTCAGAAATCATTCTACCAGTCTCTCCTGTCTCTTTTGATCAAAAGACACATTCATTCTTACTGACCTCTGACCTTTTGAACAGTACTGTGCAGAAAAGTTCAGAATATCTTTTGATTCGTCCCACTTTTGTTTTAGTTTGTTGTCACACACTTTTAGACCCTTCTGTGACAATATTTGTTCATTCAGCTTCATTCGTGGTATCAGAGCTATCGTGTTATTGGTATGAATATTGGCAGCATGCAAAGTATGCCATGGTTATCTTAGACCCTTTTGTCTGAATAATAAATGCTTGTTTTAAGATGACTTCTTCCTTTGAAAGGACAGAACCTCAAATGAAAAAGCTCCTCCTTGTTTTGCCCCACCCTTTAGCTATGTTTAGCTCCTCCTCCACAGCTTGACTCCACCCCATTGAGCACTGCTCTTGCTTGTCATCGTATCATTTGCTGTCTCTGTTGCCTGGGGAAATCAGTGCACACTGCCCTCTTTGCCCACCTTTTCCACAACTGTGCTGTGCTGATCATTTTAAATTATACCTGAACTTCACATCAATGTTTTTTTCTTTTTTTCTTTCTATAATGATTCTTTTGTAGAAATATGAAGACTCTCATTCTGTCTTTAAAATACGTACTTTAACCAGAAAGATTGCACAAACCCTTTATGGGTTTTACTGGTAGCAAATATGTAAAAAATGTAACAACCACTGACAGTGAGAAAATGTTTTTCCTACAAACATGCAACATAATGCTTTGCAATCATTCATTGAATTCTTAAATATGATTTAATTCAGCTATACATATTTAAAGTTAATATTTGAAGCCAAGATATATATATATATATATGGTTTAAAATAGTTTTAACGTGGTCAGGAAAAGTGTGTGTGTGTGTGTGTGTGGTCTCCATGTCTGGGTGAATGAGTGGCTGAGGAATGCTTGTGCAGGACTTGTGTGTGCATGTTTTCAGTGTGAATTTTTTTTTTTTTGCTGTTGCTTTTTAAATATTGACATTTGTGTGGATGTGGGTAATTGCTTTATATCTATGTTTGTGTAATTGTATCCCCAATTATAAGTCGCTTTGGATAAAAGCGTCTGCAAAAGGACTAAATGTAAATGCTTTATAGCATTGACGCTAGTGATTTGTCTGGGGTTAATATTGACAACCTGTAACATGGGTTGCTTAATCCAGACAGTCGGTTGTTTGGATTTCCCTGTCAAGTCTTTTTAAATTGCTAAACATTTTAGACTTCCTTTATAAAGTGTGATGTGATTGTACGGATACTGAATGAATAGCAAGCTTTTCCAGATAATAGCCCTTTTATTTCATGCTGAATCTGCTTGCTGAATGCAGTCTGAGAACAGAGCTGTGCTGTTGTTTTAAAGCTCTTTAAGTGTGTTGTTTGCTGTATATGTGGTGGTTTTGGAAGCGCCCTGTCTTACTGTGGGTGTGTGTGTGTTTGGAGGCCTGTCTGTCAATTCAGTCATCTGTGTGAATGTTTGTTCGATTTATTTTAATTTCCAGTCATACAGCTTCTGTTTTTTTTTTTTTGCCTGACTAATCTGCATGCCCTCTCGCTGGTTCCTGTCCTAACAGGGGGTGTCATTTGATCAAGTCAATAATCTGCTGATTGAGCCTGCTCGAATTGAGGAGGAAGAGGTCTGTACCTACTCTCTTTCCACCCAAACTCCCGCTCTCTTCCTCGCTCTCTCCCTCTTTTTGATCATTTATTTACTCACTCATCCTTCACCTGCAGTTCAGGGATTCACAGAACACCACAAAATTCCTTCATTAATCCACACCGAATGGCTAGGGAAATTGCTGACTAACATTTACTTATAAATCACAGCTGTAATAGATCTTAGTGTTTGGAGAAGAAAATGTTCATGGTGCATCTTTTAGCAGAAGAATATTCTGGGGTGAGTACTTAAAAATAATAAGTTAAAATGTAAGTGTATGGACCAAAAGCATTTTCTGTGGTTATCAAAAGCATCTCATAAACTATATTTTTCATCTTAATAATTGCCCTTAAATTTGATCGTTTGTATCCATTACCATGCTTTTCTCCAAACTAGGTTCTATTACTGTCACCTGTTTTTCTGTCGTTTTCTTCCCTCTTTTCCACTGCCTACCCCTCTGTCAGGTTCTGTCACCTAGGAGCAAGGAGCACATATGAGCTAGTGGAAACTTGTATTTATCTTTTGCTGCATCATATTACAAGTGTCTCTGTTTTGTCTGATTGAAATGAACAATACCCACAAAAGAAGTTGTTTATAGTTCCGTAATAAAATAATGTACATTTGTTACTTGCCATGTAAAAATATATGGCATACGTATTACTGATGTTCCGGGTTCCCTAAAATCAGTCAATTCTATAATTGCACGTAAACCAGATGGAGTGAGACTTGTGGTTCACCAAAACCCACAAAATCATTGTTTGTTTCTTTTTCAAAGTGCAATATAAACATATGTAAATACTACCATATTGTCAGTCGTGCAACTAATTTCAACATAGTGTTGATGCCCTTATGCGGAGATCAGTTATTTTCATCAATTTTTTTTATAATTCCTGACCCAGTGCCAATGTTAGATCTTCAGCCATATCATTAGACCAAATAAGATAATTACTTTCCACTTTGTTTAATATGCCTGAACCTGAGCATTTATTTATATTAGTCTCTTCTTCACTTGAGTTTAGTTTTTCCCATCTACCCACTGTGCCCACTTTGCATGGCTGCTGCTGTAGAATCAACCACATCTAGTCCATCCCACAAAAAAGTTCACCACCCCTCCCATTCATTTTGTGACTATTGGGTGTGTCACGGTGAGACTGTTTGGTGACGTGTGCCATCACTTAATCAGTCAATACAAATGTAAAGTGGTTTAAGATTAAATTGTCCTCAGTTGATCTGTTGATATTAGTTTTTTATGTTTCTGTTATCTCATATTGTCATTATCAAAAAAGGACAAATAACTATGAATTGAATTGGCTTCAGCCTTCTGTGTTACAGTACAATGTTCAGTAGCATTGAACTAGATGTGGAGTCTTTTGCCATTAATCTGCAAAACTTGAATCAATGCAAGTTTTGAGACTGGTGATATTAACTTGAGCATGTGTTCTTTATACAGTCTGCATTAATCAAACAGATCTTTGTGTCCTGTCCCAGCAATGCTGGCCTCCTCTCCTTGATTTTTCAGTCTTTTGACTATTTGATAAAATGTGTAATGTTATATATAAAAAGTATTAAATAGTGTTAAAGTAGTTGAATTTGACTCGATCAAATGTCTTTCGCTAACAAAGCAACTTTGTTCTTGGTGTTATTAATTGTATATACACTATAGTTTGAAGTCAGTAAGACTTTAGCGAGGATGCATTAAACTCATAAAGTAACAGTAAAGACTTTTATAATGTTACAAAAATGTCTAATACAAATAAATGCTGTTCTTTTGAGCATTCTGTTCCTCAAAGAATCCAAAAACATTAAAACATCATCTTACTGGCCCATTTCATTCATCGCATTAATCTTATAATGAAATTGTCCTCTTGCGATTCATTGATTCCTCACATGCACAACCGACTTGTGACCTGTTGAACATGAACATAAAGATGTGCATGTAAGCAAACTTTCTATATAGAATAGATCAGCGTACATTTTGTATGGTGTTTGTACATATAAACTGGGGTAAAGGCTGGAATACCTTACATTTTGCCTAGATTTTCTGGGCAAATCAATGGTAGCTGCAAAAAGTCACAGCCAGTGTGCAGATATTAAAACTGCTAAATATTTGTTGGGCAAATACTTTTTTCTCAATTATTAAGTCCATGATGCCCAGTTTTTCTCTGTAAAAATGTACAAAATTGTAGTCGTTTGGTGTATTCCTGAATCATGCCTTAACTGTGCATCGTGTACAATTCAATCCAGTTATTTTATAGTCCTGTAGTGTTGAAATTTTCACTCCAAAGATTGAAAGGATGTAGGTAAACCACTTAGTCTGTCACATTCCCAAACTGCTTCAATAAATAGACAAAAGCAGTCAGGCTGATCCAGCTTGCAAATAACAGGTTTTGGGCTTCTGTGTTATGTTTCAGTTTGGTTTTTAAATGCATGTCTGAATATGAAAAGTTTGTCCAATAATCAATAAATTAGAGCTCAATTTTTTATGTATGTAAATGAATGCACATCAATGCAATTGTGCACATCAAGGAAAGAAGGCTGGTTGGGACAATATATTTGATCTGTCTGAACATGAATGCAGTTATTCATATTATAAATACTTTTTCTAAACAAGCATGTACTGCATGAAAACTTCTTGTATTTTGTTTTGTGAGTCAAGCCGCACATATTATAGCAAACTTCTTGAAGTATTTCGTTATGCAATTGTCTGTGAATTTCTGATCTCTCTCTGCTTCATCTGTAGCTGACTCTGTCTATCCTGAGGCAGACCGGTGGGTTAGGCATCAGCATAGCAGGGGGGAAAGGATCTACTCCCTATAAGGGCGATGACGAGGTACATTTCAGTGAGCTTTCACACAATAGATGAGTTTTAGTAAATGCTTGTGTTTGGAGGTTGTTTTAATGTACTCTTTATGTTCTTTTCAGGGTATTTTCATCTCTAGAGTGTCAGAAGAGGGCCCTGCAGCTCGTGCTGGGGTCAAAGTGGGAGACAAACTTCTTGAGGTGAACATCTGTTTTCATTTTCTCTTTTGAATTGCCCCATTCAGAACCAGTCATTCACGCTGCTTTAAATCCTCAATCCTTGCATTCGCTCTCTCAGGTGAACGGCGTAGACCTGCATGGAGAAGAGCATCACACAGCTGTTGAGGCTTTGCGCAACTCGGGGGCGGCCGTGGTTATGACCGTTCTGCGAGAACACATGGTTGAACCAGAGAACGCCATCACCACCACACCACTGAGACCAGAAGATGATTATTTCCCCCGGGAGAGACGGTCCAGTGGGCTGCCTTTCCTCCTGGACCCTGCCTCTCCTGCTGTCAGTGCTGGACCGATGCTGCGACTAGCCACTTCTCTGGCCCGCAACGATAAAGGTTTAGGTTTCAGCATTGCTGGAGGGAAAGGGTCAACCCTGTACCGAGTAGGAGACACGGTAAACACAAGACGCTCTTGCATATACACTCGTGACTTGGCTTGTAGTGAATATTTTATGATGTGTTATTGTGTTGTGTTCGTTGCTTCGGTGTCAGGTTGTGCAGTGTGGTTTACACAAGTCAGGACATGTCATCCGTTCTCTCCGTATGTTTAACATGTTTAGCAGAAGAATTCTGCATGATGCTTCTCAGAACCTCTAGGATGGCTGACCGAGATGGCAATGATTAGAATTACAGGGACTGACACCTGATATGGCCAGTAGATTATCGGATGACAGGGGATGAAGTATTTTTGGATCTCTGCTGCAGTCACACATCATACTGCCCTCTATCTTTCTGACATGGCCACATTTTTGCACCACTTTCACGAAGGAGACACAGTCACACATTAGCACATGCACACACTCTATGCTGAGTAATTGTAAGTCACATTTTTGTCCCTCTGCTTGACATTTGTGCTTGTTTGTACTAACAAGTAGATCTCACTGTCTTGTCTGCTGGTCTGTTTGCTGCTTTGAGTCTTCGGCATGAAACGTTCTGATCACAATATAGAGAACATACTGTGAAAGTGCTAACAAAGGCTGTTTGTGGACGGTGTATCTGTTAAACTATTGAGATTTGACTTTGAAGAATAACGTGGCCTTGACTATCATAAATGGTTTGTTCTTTTAATACTACATAGTCTGAATTACACCTTTAGAGTTTTAAATAAACCCATATAATAAACCGTTAAAAGCAAGGCAGGTCATTTTCAGCCAAGGACAGCAGGATCATTTTTGCTCTAGAGGCTTGAGGCATTGCAGCATGTTACACCAGCATACTAACAGCTGGATAAACTTTTAAAAGCTTTTTTCTTTTGTTGTTTTATATAGTTTAGTTATTTACTATATTTACTTTTTCTATTTTTCATTTGTTTCTTGCCATGAGTGGTAGCTCTAAATGATAAAAAAAATCAATCAATCATTTCCTTTCGAATGTTCCTTGTGTATTATGTTAAAAGACAGTTATATTAAAGGGGTCAGACGTACAAATTAAATGAGAAATACGAGTCGTCTCTTTCTGGTTGCGATGGAGCAGGACTTCACGAGTGTTTTCTGCAATGCAAACGGTTTTATTTGTAGCAGTTATATGCTAAATGCTAAAAAGAACATTATTTTGTGTATTTGGTGTAATGCAATGCGTTTGCGTGGTTCAAGGTTCAAAAACACATTATTTTCCACATACTGAACATTATTGTTGCTCCTCTATGCACCGCCTTTCTGAAACCCGTTGTCAAATTTTTCAGATTTTTACAAATCTCATCGTTCTAAGAAGCGAGGTGTACTCTGATTGGCCAGCTATCCAGTGCGTTGTGATTGGCCGAATACCTCAAGTGTGTGACGGAAATGTTGTGATGCCGTGTCCCAGCGCGATGAGACAAAACCAATAAAGCCCATTATGAATGAGGCATTTATTGCATTCAGTTAGGACGTAATTACTGATTCAATGACTCGTACAGTCTTTTTACGCATTACGCCGTGCTGCGTAACATAACACTATATCTGCATTTGTGATCGTAGAAACGCCAAACAAGCACTACTCTACACAACTCTACACTACTCAAAGCAAATTCTTTAAATATCGAAACGTACTTACAGGCTGTGAGTCAGAAGCACAAGACTGTCCTTGCGTCATTGGAATTGCCCCACTTTATAGTGTTCACAATGAAGGCTACTCTCTCCCAGGTTCTGGAAACAGTCCTCTGTAAATGCGCTGCACACACTCGTGTTATACTGTTCTGTAACAGTGTTGTAAATATAACTTAACCACTGATTTCTAGTTGTGTACTCATTTGGAAGACCAAACATAGTACTTTCTCTTTCACAACAAAACACACAGCGTCTCTACGACATGACGGCGGCAACAAAAATACTACAGCAAGAATAAAAGTTACGCCTGCTTGAATTGTGTGTACGTTTTGGGCGGTTTTATGCTAATCTTCCCACATCGTCATGTAGACATATGGGGGCGTTAAAATTAGCCGTTTTAGGAGGGCGTGAACAAGTCTTAACTTTGATAAAGAATAATCTTTTTGAGTTTAAGACTTTAATCTTTGCAACTTTACCCATCTTATATATGCACAAACACTCCAAAGACAAAGGAAAACATGAAATCGCATCACATGACCCCTTTAATATTTCACAATAGTGCTTTTCACTGTATTTTTGGTCAAGTAAAGGTATTCTTGGTGTGCATAGGAAAATTCCTTCAGAAACGTGTATTGAGATGATGATATTGAGTCCATTCTCAAAGGTGTTTTTCTGCTTTTCTCTCAGGGTATCTTCATCTCTCGTATTGCTGAAGGAGGAGCTGCTCACAGAGACAATATCATGCACGTGGGAGACAGGGTCATATCAGTGAGTCCATCCGTCTCATACAGTCTCTCTTTCTAGTTAATGTCATTTATTAGTTTAATTTAGATTTAAAAGGATAATTCTCTCAAAAAATAGTAAATGTTATCATTTACTCAACTTCATGCCGTTTAAAAAAAACCTGTCCGAATTTGTTCCTTTGAATGCGCTTAGCATATTTTTGACGCTTGTTTTCCATACAAAAACATGAATGATTACTAGGGTCTGTCAAGCTCCAAAATGCCAAACATTGCTGTGAAAGTAATCTATACAAACATGAGCTGCATTGTAAAGCTTCTGAAACCATATGATAGCTTTGCAAGAGAGAGACTCATTTACACAGTTTTAAAATCTCATTCGTCTTCCCGTATATTAAAATGTGGCACATAAAGATGTCATGCCATGTCTTCATTTAATCTCAGTGATGCCAAACATCATAGGGTTTGGTTCTCATAACTAAATGTAATGCCCTAGATTTGTATATGAGCATGAAATATGACTTGATTTCAGGCAGTTCTACTTTCAAAGCTATTGTATGGTTTAAAATGTAGCACACATACTGTCCCTTTAGAACTATTTGAAGCTTAAAAGTCACTATTCTCTTTCATTATACTGAAGAAAATAGCCTCGTGTTGTGTGTTACAATATAAAGTCGAACGGGTTTGGGTGTGAGTAAATTACAACATCTACATTTGTGCATCAGCTATGCAGCTATATAATATATTTTTTTAGTTCCTGGCTATTAAATCTAAATAAAGTCACTTTGCATTGTGAGAAACTTAATAAGCCATTTTTATCCGGCTCACTGCATGGGTCTCTCCTAGTAACCTTGCTTGTATTGAGACGGCATTATAACACTTATAATCCCAACTGTTCTGTCTCCCTTGAGCCCTCTCTTTATTTGGAGATTTAGCTTCTTCTCCCTCTGTCCTTGCATGGGTTTTCACTAACACACTTCTTGCCTGCTTGGTGTCGGGTGTGGTGATGGGAGGTTTTTGACTTGTTCTGTGGGCCTGCTGTCATGGTAACTGCATGCGTTACCCTAGCAGCTGCCGTTCTGTCACCCTGTGGTAAGCGCCGGTACTGAATGGTCAGTGCTGACCTCTGTTTGGCACCATGTTGGAACTTACTGCTAAACAAAGTAACCAGAAATAACAGTCTTAACTCGCATGGGAAGCAGGACAGGTTAGGCCACATCCCTTGGCTTTACAAAGAGGATCTCAAATATTATACAGTCTTTGTGAAAAATGCAGCAGCATTAGGTCACAGTTTCAAAACAACATATGGTGTCAAGACATAAGCAGAATCATAATTAAGGGGGAGTAGTTAAGGCATTAGCTAATTTGATGAATCAGTAGTACTTTTATATACAAAGTTATAATGGAGTTACGACAGGTTTTTATGTAGTCAGGTTACAGTCTCTATCTGTCCAGGTATAGATGACACGATACAGGATCCAATATTTGAAGGATTAAATGCAGGTTGTATATCAGCTCAATCCCGAGGCCTTTTGTAGTTTGATTAACATGTTAAGATGTTATACAAAGCCATGTTATAATCACATACAGATCTGTTACCAAAAACCAGACTGGTACTATTTCAGTGAGATTAAGTGTTTACATGGCATTTTAAAAGGTGTTTTATTGCTTTAGTACAGCAGTAATCGAACATTTAAAGTACATGTTACCATTATAACTGTAATTTATCCAGAACTAAGCTCATTTTTTATGTGTGCAAGGTCCTCTAATCAAAGTATATGAGATATATCTGGAATACGTTTAAATCTGACAAGCTGTAGTAGTTTGGTCACGGTTTTCCTGAGGCTGCTCTTTTTAGACTCTTTCTAACACACTACATGATCTTGCTACCTAAATCATCTCCAGCATTTCCTCTTTCTCCTGTTGCCCATTCCCTTCTCTTTTCACTTCCCTGGTTAAACGTGTCTCAACGTTTTGATTTGATGCATGATTTTTTTCACTGAGAACCCAGGTTTTTAAAACCAAATATATGTAGGTGAAGTGAAAATCACTTTCTCTTGGAATGCATGAGAGAACTCTGCATTGGCTGTCACGTGATCCAGATCAGTCCTGTACAGGAACATATTTCACTCAACTAACACCGGAGCTCGAACGTTCTTTGAAAACCCAACTAAATGAAATGCTGCATATAGTAATTAAAGAGCCCATAAGACATAACATAAGCTCAACACAATATGTTCTGGGCATATTGGCCCTCTCTGATCCTCTGGTGTTTGGCTGTCGCTCCAGATCAATGGTATAGACATGACAGAGGCCAGACATGACCAGGCAGTAGCGTTGCTTACCGGCACCTCCCCCACCATCACCCTCCTGGTCGAACGGGACCAGGCCGTTGCAGGGGGCACCTCCCCTCGAACTCGACCTCATTCGCCCCCTCCTCCAGAGCAGTCTGACTCACCTGAGCAAGAGGAAGGAGATGAGCACCTTGGAAACCATCTCAACTGCCCCATGGAGGATGAATACCCCATTGAGGTGAGAGCTGGAACTAATGGTATGACGTTGAACCTTCAGGGAGAGAGTGTGTGTGTTTCTCCCTATTTGAGGAAATATTTAAAACTGATAAAAAGCTCTGAAAGGGGACCTATTGTGCTCCTTTTTACAAGATATAAAATAAGTCTCTGATGTCCCCAGAATGTGTATGTTATGTTTTAGCTCAAAATACCAGACAGATAATTTTTTATAGCTTGTTAAAATTGCCACTTTTAGGGTATGAGCCAAAACACGCTGATTTTGAGTATGTTGCTTTAATGCAAATGAGCTGTTTCTCCCAGAGAACAGGGCGGAGCTTCAAGAGCTCAGCTCCCGCATTAGCAGTGCTAGCCTTTGCAAATAAACATTCCACGATTAGTACAAGCCTGTTATCTTTACAGAAAAGGTACTCTGTTTCAAAGTCAGTCATCTGATTTTACTGTGCATAATAAATTTGCATTTATAAATTATATAGTCAGGGAGCACAGCGTGATAAAAATAACAACATAGCTGGTCTCATGATGCATGGCATGCTATCACAAACTTTATAAATCCCACTCGTGATTATGAGCTCAACAAGCGATCGACTTTCATATGCAACTTTTAACTACCACATTCCTATTCATGATCATTCATGAAGACAGCATCAGTGAAAACAGAGACAATGGTAGCTTTAGCATCATTAGCCTTACAGAGTGCCAAGAAGCTCTTTCAGAAGGGCAATTTGGAAAACAAAAGTGTGATACTTTGTCTGGAGCTGACGTTCGCGCACAAAGTGTTGGTATTGATTCCTACACGTATAGGGGACTTTACTAATTTTTTCTGGGACATTTCCTTAGACAATGAAATTCAACCACAGGGTCCTCTGCTCAGATGGAGGGAGTCTATGGAGACTCCTATGTTCGTTAGTGCATCCCAAAACACAACACTTGAAAAGCCTCTTTGGCGCTGGCATTGTATATCTCCAGCTGCTACAGCAGTTAATCCGTAATGGTGGAGTCGGACTGCAGCTTCTCACTCAGGGCTGTGTCTATGCTTACAGGGCAGCGTCACAAATGGCCGATACTTTTACCCTCGGTGACGTGAACAGCGGGAGAATCTGAAACAGCTCATTCCGAGAGACTGTTTATTATTTTTTTAGATTATAAAACAATGAGTGGGTGGATTTTTACCATTACAGGCTGGTTGTTTTCACACACAACTGTGTTCAAACACCTTATAAAGTGATTTTTGCATAATAGGTCCCCTTTAAAACAGATGAATGCTGCTTGCTTTAGTTTAATCTCATAACAGCTTCATTTTGCTGTTTTAATGCCTCACTCAACAGAGAAAATGGTGCATGGTATGAAAATTGCATAGTGGATTTGTGTTAGGATGTGATTTGGCCTTTTAAAATGTACTCTTTTACTTTTGCATTTAATTAATTTTCCCTTGATGTTTTTATTCTTGCCCACTTGTAGTTGTGTAGACTTGCCTAGAAGATGCGTCTCCATTACAAATAGCTTAACATTCAGCTTAACTGTTTTTACCATTACCAATCAAAACTTTGGAGTCAATAAAATATACATATCATTAAACATAATACATTATAAAGTAAAGACATTTCATGCTACAAATACATTTAAAATAAACTGTTCTTTTCATCAAAGCTTTCTCTTCATCAAAGAATCCTGAAAACAATGCCACAGAAAGATTAAGATTAAGAATAAAATATAAAACAGCACTTAAGCAGTAAGCAGCTGTTTTTAACATTGACAATAATAATAAATGCTTTTGAGCACCAATGATTTGAATGTATTTTTTTAAATCAGTTATTTTAAATTGTAGTAATTAGGGGTGTAACGGTACACAAATATGACGTACCTCGGTTTTAATGTCACGGTTCGGTGTGATTTCGGTACGGTGGAAAACTAAACTTTATTTTTTTTTTTTTATAAACAGTGGTTTACTAAACAAGTTGCTCTTTCTTTAAATGCATTCAGTTATAGTTAATTTTTTAGTCGACAAAAATCTACCTCAGCTTATGCTTAAAACTATAGGCGCCCTTTTACATTATAATGTTACAATTATGCCTAACAACTTAACCCAAACTTAAATTTAATTACTATTTATTTTTAAATAGATGATCAATACTCAACTTAAAAAAAGAAAGAATTGTATGCAAACATGTAAATTGCACATAATGCAGTTTTTATTTTAACTTATAAATGTAGGCTATTTGTTAAAATATATTCAATTACACTGGCTGTCATAGCATGTTTCATAACAGATTAATTTAAACATACATTAAATATTTAAGTCTAACAGGGTTAGTAAAATATAATGAGTATATGGTGTAATATTTCACGAAATGCTCCTCTGTAGACTTCATTTCTCTAGTGAACTAACGAGCTGTGGACACTGATGACTTGCTGAGGTAAATGAAATGCTACGTGACATTTTATTTCCGCGCTGTTTTGTTGATGTGTTTCCGCGGTTGAAACACTGATTGAGCAATTACACGAGGCATGAGATGTTCAGTCATGTTTATTCGTGTTCAAACTAGTAGTACGGAGGAAGGAATGATCGCGTTCACTCGCGCTCTGCTCGTCACAAGTGTGCGGAGCGTCCCGGCTGAGACACAGGAACCTGAGCTGGTCGCGGTCGCTCGAGTCGATGCTTGTTTTGGGTTTATACCAGCATGTTTCTGAACCGTCCCAGAAGTGGCTCTCCAAAGCGTTTATACAGCGATCTGTCATGCCACACCAAAGACTGTCAAAACGCCATTTATTATTTGAATTTCCAGAAAAAATAAATAAATACTGTATTCGTTTGGGACACATGCGTACAGAATCAAAAGAAATCGGTATGAATACGTGTACCGTTACACCCCTAGTAGTAATATTTCACAACATTGCTTTTGTGTTTTTGCTGTATTAAAAAATAAAACAATCTTCCCAACCCCAAATTTTAAAATGGTAATGTAAATTTATTTAAAAATTAAAATCACATTTAAAGTATTAATTAATTCCAAAGATTATTTATATTTCATATTTTTGTAGTAATATTTCAAAACATTGCTGTTGTGTTTTTGCTGTATTGTTAGTCAAATAAATGCAGCCTTTGTGAGCATGAGACTACTTTCTTACCCCCCCCCCCCCCAAAAAATATAATTATTGATTAATTTCAAAGGTTTTTATCACTGCATTTATCAGACCTACTGCAATCAGTGCTCCTTTTTCATACATCTAAATTTCCTGTCTGTACAGGAAGTGACGATGATCAAAGCAGGTGGTCCCCTGGGTCTGAGCATTGTAGGGGGTAGCGACCATGCCAGCCACCCGTTTGGAGTTAATGAGCC
Source organism: Ptychobarbus kaznakovi (assembly GCA_027422405.1). Taxonomy (NCBI): domain Eukaryota; kingdom Metazoa; phylum Chordata; class Actinopteri; order Cypriniformes; family Cyprinidae; genus Ptychobarbus; species Ptychobarbus kaznakovi. Next base: position 17,716,450 of record CM049798.1, read on the forward strand.
AGGGGTGTTCATCTCAAAGGTAAAGTAAATCATGTCGTATGATGCAGGTTTATGTAAAAATGAGACGCTTTTGTCCGAATTGATTTCTGACATGTTTGTTTCTGGGTAGGTCATCCACAATGGCTTGGCCTCTCAGAGTGGACTTCGCGTGGGCGATCGTATCTTGGAGGTGAACACCATCGACCTACGACACGCCACACATCAGGAAGCTGTCAGAGCCCTGCTCTCCAACAAGCAAGAGATCCGCATGCTTGTGCGCAGAGATCCCTCGCCCCCTGGCATGCAGGTATACACACTGAGTAGAGAAGAAGTGTAAGCAAAATCTGCAGTATGGATGGTTGCCGCCGGCTCAGTCAGATCTAATAAATATCACATTTGGTCTTTTCCTGAAAATCTGCCAAAATGGTCTGCAATGAGAAATACACTCATACAAATACTTTTGGTAATGATCTAAAAAACTTCTGATTGGTAATGATCTCAATCTCAAAAACTTTTGAGACGTTGAATGAGACCAGAACATCCTCACATACCCTCTAAAACATCCCTGTGATATTGTAGGAGATTGTCTTTCACAAGCAGCCTGGAGAAAAGCTGGGTATCAGCATCAGGGGCGGAGCTAAAGGCCATGCAGGCAACCCCTTTGACCCCACAGATGAGGGCATCTTCATTTCCAAGGTAACCAATGCTATGATATAAGACCCAAACCATGCAGTATTCTGATGACAGAACAAATGTTGGTCTAATTACCTACTTCGTCCTCACAACATCAGTTATTTAAGTCCTTGATTGTTTTTTTCTTCTCTTACTCCTTGCTATAGGTGAGCTCCAGCGGAGCTGCTGCACGAGATGGCCGGCTGCGGGTAGGCATGCGTATTCTTGAGGTGGGCAACAACAGTCTGCTGGGTATGACACACACGGAAGCAGTGAGGGTCTTGCGTGCTTCTGGTGACTCCCTGGTCATGCTTGTGTGTGATGGCTTTGACCCAAGAAATGTTGCAGGCATCGAGGTAAAGACCTAGTTATACAGCTCAGGAGGACATGAGATCTACTCTGGTGTCCAACTGTGACTTAAATTATTATAGATTTAATGAAATATGTATTGACACTACCGACCAGAAGTTTGGAATAATTATGGTTTGATAGAAGTCTCTTATTATTACTACGACTGCATTTATTTGATTGCAATTAGAGTAAAAACAGTAGTATTGTGAATTTTCAGTAGTCATTATTCCAGTCTTCATTGTCACTTGATCCCTTAGAAATCTTTTTAATATGCATGGCATGCACGCATGTACTACTACATATTTAGCATATTTATGTTATTTCTTTCAGGCATCCCCTGGTGTTATTGCAAACCCGTTCGCAGCAGGTATTGTTCGTAAGAACAGTATGGAGAGCATCTCATCAGTAGACAGAGACCTGAGTCCTGAAGAGATTGACATCATGCAGAAGGTGAGCTCTATGCATCACACAGAGCAGGAACAGCAGAGGAGTGGATGGAAAAATAACATCTGTCTGTGTGACCTTTCCTGCAGGAGGTGGACATGGTGAGAGAGACGTCCCAGTGGGAATGGGAGGAGATGGAAAAAGTGGTGAGTGATTTCCTCCCCTAAACGCCTTTCTTATAACAGATTATTATTATAATAATAAGAATATGATATCTAAATGACGACCACTTCCAAATCTTTCCTATAACTGATATATGTGGATCTGTCTATTTCTTTCTCTCTTTCTCTTATCTTATGCCCCTCTTTTCTCTCAAACCCTTCTGAATGATCTTGGGTGCTGCTCATTCCAAACATCACATTTTGTTTCTGCTCATTTCCATTCATCTCCTTCATTAAATATGTTATTTTGTCTTCATGGTCCCTGGTTTTATTGTTCATCCATTATTCTGCATCATCTAAACCTCATTCCCATCTGTGCAATGGATGTCATCGGAATGTGTGTATGTGTGTCCATATTTGTGTGGACAAAATGTGTGTCTGTGTGTGATTGGGTAAACTTCATCCCCCACCCCCTCCTTGCCTTCCCTCTTTCGGTAAAGGAGCGTATGCGCTTGGAGCGCGAGGAGGCAACTCGTTTGCTGGAGGAGGAAACTGAGGTGAGGCCTTATGCCCTACCTGTCTTGACGGCCCGCATTAGGGCTCCAGGAGCGAAACACAGGACCTGCTGTCACCTTGAACATGAACAAATGAGTCACATCCGAACCTCTGAGCTCTAGAAGCTCTTTAGATCCATTATCCCTCATGCTTAATCAAATATCTAATTCATGTTTAGAAGATTTTTGAACGTGTTCTTTCAATGAACCGTGATCATTCATTGTGCTCTTTCTAACCCTCTCTCTACAGAATTTGAGCTCTGGACCACTGAAACTGGACTACAAGACACTGGCGGCTCTACCGACCACTAGCCTACAGAAAGTTAATAGAGTAAGTAAAAGTAACTTGCACAAATGTTTCCTTTCTTCCTTTTGAATGCTTAGCATATTGGTCTTCTAAAACCCTGGCAGGTCTAGCTATACATTTGTCCAGTAGTGCTGCTTTTACTAGTAGTGTCAACGGTGAAGCAGTCCAGCTGCTGGCTTTAGTCTTCAGCAGCAGCAGGGTTGGATGTCATTCCAGCCATACCTCAGACAGAATACAGATTGTATTTGCTGGAGCTTGAGCTGGAGTGAGGGGGGAGGTGCTGGCCGACAGCTGACAGTAGCTCAAGTTATTTTAAAATGTGTGCTGTGAGCTGATTGGCTGAATGGTTTAATGGGTGGGTGTGGCCTATATAGACGAAGGGACCCTTGGAGGATCTTGACAGTTAAGTTATCTCGAGTCAAGCCGCTTGGAATCTGCTCCTGTCATCTTACTGTGAGTGTATCACTCCTATTACTCTACAACTCTGTCTTTTCTGTCATTTCTTAAGCACTCCTTCCTTGACTTCCTTTACTACTTTTTCTCTCTGTGTGTGTGTGTGTGTGTGTGTGTGTGTGTGTGTGTGTGTGTGTGTGTGTGTGTGTGTGTGTGTGTGTGTGTGTGTGTGTGTGTGTGTGTGTGTGTGTGTGTGTGTGTGTGTGTGTGTGAGAGAAAGATATTCCTTGTCACGTATAAGCGTTTTTAGCCTATGTCTCTCTTCTTGTAATGTTTAACCTACATAGCACTAGCAGCTGTTAGCAAAGTCGAGTGAGGAATGGAGAGGGGGTGGACTGTTCTTAGATGGAGAAACACTAGCACACAGTTATATCCCTCACTTGATTTTGTGGTATATGAAGTCGAGTTTAGTCATAGCTATTTATAGATCAGAGCAGTGTCTTTTATCTGCACAAGAGCCATTGAATGAAGCTTTTATCAATATGAGGCCATTAGTTGTATGCAACAGTCACATCTTAAGCATCACAATGTGCCACCAATTGCACCCGAATTGTTTTTTTGTTTGTTTGTTTTTCTGTGATGAGAATCCAGTGTACAGTTTCATAACACTTTGTAAAATTGCATCTCTAATCGTAATAACAGTTAAGTAAATGTTTGTGTATTGTAGTAAGGGCTCACTCAGAAGTGTTTATCAGTTACATGCACTGCTAAAAACTACTTGATATGGTTTCTATTAGTTTATATGTAAAGCAAGCATTCATGGTAGTTCATAATGTTGAATAAGATTTTAAACTGTAAATACCTTCCTAGTCCCCACTAAAGCAAAATGTAGTTACTATGTCAACACTAAAAGAGTAGTGTTATTGTAACTAAAACTATTAAACATAATTTTTGCTAATTTGAATAAAGTATAAATATTACATTAAAAACTTGAAATACATTTAAGTACTTACATTTCATAAACTAAACCTGAAATAAAAATATAATATTAAAATAATATATATAAAAAAGCAAGCACAAAATTACGAAAACTAAAGTTAAAGGGGGTGATGCGATTTCAAGTTTTGCTTTCTCTTTGGAGAGTTACAAGCTGATTGTGCATAGATAAGATCCCTGAAGTTGCAAAGACTAAAGTCTCAAAACCAAATAGATATTCTTTATCAAAATTAAGACTCGTCCACGCCCCCCTAAAACGGCTCATTCAAACACGCCCCCACATGTCTACACCACGATGTGGAAATATTTGCATAACGCAGCCCAAATGTGCACGCAAAGAAAGAAGGCGTGGTTTCAGTAACCGCAGTAGTGTTGATGCAGCCGTGTCAGGGAGAAGCTGTGTTTCTATGCGAAAGCAAAAGCACTTTATTTGGCCTTCCGAAAGTAGAAGTATTTAGGAATAATTAAGATTACTTGCAACAGAACAGCAACGCATTTTATGGACGACCTGAACCTAGGAGAGGAGGTCATTCTGACTTTGCTATGACAATCTGGCGCTTCTGAATCAGCAACTGTATGTTTTATTAGTTTTAAGTATTTGCTATTTACTGTTCAAATGAGTTTTGAGCGCGCGTATGTATGTGTATGAGAGGGAGAGAGAGAGACAGGGTCACAGCGTAGTGTAGAGTAATGCGTCGTGTGTGTGCTTGCGTGTGTGAGAGAGGGAGACATGGTCACATCACAAACGCGGCTTGTTTGCAAACACATACGAGCATCATCACTGTGTCTGTCACGCGACTCTGTTTGAACCCGACTCTCGGGCTTGAACTGATGGTAAAACTAAGGACATTATTAACTCTATTTACATTTATTTTGAAAGATGAAGCTTGCTATTATGGAAAGGGGCATTACATTTTAGTCTCGTGCTTGTGGTGTTCGGCCAATCACAATGCACTGTGTCAGTTGGCCAATCAGAGCAGACTGTGTTTGTCGAAAGGAGGGACTTTGTAGAAAACGAAGCGTTTGAGAGAGGCGAGGCATAGAGGACCTACAATAATGTACACTATTTGAAAAATAATGTTTTTTGAACATTAAAGCATGTCAACATATTATGTTACACCAAACACACAAAATAATGATCTTTAAAAAAGCATCATATGACCCCTTTAAAACTTGAAATATAAAAGCAAAGTCTACATTAGAGCACACACATCAGATTCAGTGCAAATGCTCTTCTGGATTGAGTGACTGTCTACTGTGAGATGTCTCAGGATGATGGGATAGCTGTATTTAGCTCCTCACTCATCTGAATCGACGTGACCTGTAGATGATTGACTTAAGCATGGCTGTTATTTCTTCCAACTCTGCCAAACTAAACATATGTTTCATTCTGTACTGCTTTTCCTTTCTTTGCTTTTATATTTGCTGTGTTCTAATCTTTTTGTGTGATGCCATCATTTTCTTCCTCCTTTTGTATATCATTAGTTGTTTTGCTCTTTTATTTGTTTTTCTTTCCTTCTCACATTATTTCTCCCATTTGTCTCTGTCGATCAAATTCTCTCTCTCATTCCTCAGTTTTCTCCCTCCTTTGCTACATTCTTCACAATGGAGGCTGCCATGCCGGCTGTCCCTATAGACCCCCTGGGTTTTGAGAAAGTCCATGCTTCTATGTACCATGTAGAACCAGTTGCCCTCCCTCCGTCTCCAGTCTGCCCAGCCGCAAGTTCAGCGGCTTCAAAACCTCTCCAAGCCGACACATGGGACCCCCTCCCAGCTTCAGGGGTCCCACAAGAAGCTAAAGAGGAGGAAGAATGTCTTGTGGACTCCCAGCCAATCTGCTTTAGTGAAAATCCCTTCCTTGTGGCTAATCGCAAGAGCAAAGGCTGCCCTCCTGAGGAGCACATTTTATCAGGGCCACCTGTGGGTTATGGCAGGCAAGGGCAGCTGCAGCCCTGGTTGTACAGCAAGGCAAGCAGCCTTGGGGAGTGTGTTTTCTGACTGAGTGTGTTTTCTGGTCAAGCATGGTGTGTCTTCAGTAGCTATTTAGAGTTAACATAGCACTTCAATCTCAAATTCCATCCAAATATGTCTACTGATAGCTGCTTTAGATTTACAGATGTCTTTGAAAATGTCTTTAGGTCGTTTCACTGAAATATTAATGTCTAGATACACATTTCCTATATTTAGAAAATGGGTGAAGCTGAAAATGAAATGGATACAAAAAATGGGACCCTGTAATGTGTGCAACCTTATGGTCTTGAGGCATTTGAACATTCCCAGAGATACTGAGAATGCTTTGAATGTGAAGTCAACAGGTGTTAAACAAAAAGGGTGAAGGGTTAAGGCCTCTCACCTTAAGTACAGACTGCCCACCAACCATTTCCAGGAATATAAAACACCATGATCTCTAAAGTAACATTTGAGACATTCTCTGTCTGTAGCATGACATTGTTCTTGACACTTGAAAAAAAGCATTTTATGGCACCACTGCTTGATTTCAAATGATCTGTGGCTCATAATGCTACACATTTTTCATCAAGCACATCGTAAGAGCAAAAAATATAACTACAGTGTGCAAGCATATAATAACTTGCTTAAGGCAGTTTATGGTTGGCTATTAATGTTATTCTCAAATCAAGATGAACGGCTTTTATAAAATTGCACATGATTGTTTATTCTTAATGCACTAACTTTGTAATTTGGCCAATTTTGCTTCTAAGAAACAGCAGACCTCATCTTGCTTTGTGAAATACTTCACTGACCTCAAGCAATTTCTTTCCTTCTCCTGTTCTCATGACATGTGATGGATGTTCCTTTTATTTGTTTTTCAGTCTTCACAGTCTGAACCTCACGGGATTGACAGTCCTGTCCGAGATGCTGCACACTCTCCTCACAACTCACAGGTCAGTACCATTTCAGAGCGTATTCACTCCCTTTTCATCATCAGCCCTTTCTTTTCTCATTTGTTTTCATATGACTGTCAAACATTACCATGGATAAGCCTGTACAGATTTATGCAGGTGTTTTGCATGGTCAAAGGCAGGCCTAGTTTACATGTTCATTAAGGTAGTGTTCTGGCTGATGGCCTATGTGCTCTCATTCCGCCCCTCGTCATGACATTTCCATATTTCTCAGCAGTCCCACAAATCTTCCTCTGTGATGCTTGGAAGGGAGGTTCGATATGTAAGTGGGCTGACTAGCCCTTGTATGGCCTGCACTAGCTGCACTTGGCTTTGCATTAGATGTTAAGAGCCGAACGAAATACGGGCCCGTGTAACTCTGAGCATGTCCTGCTTTTCATGCTCTCTGCAGCAGTGAAATGCTTGACTCTTATTTAGTATTTCCACCAAACCAAGCAATTGAGAGTGTAACTACGGCTTGGTGAATTAACACTGTGTATTAAGGCCTTGTGAATCATATGTAGTTTATATAACATTATATACACTACTGTTCAAAGGTTTGGGGTCAGTAGGTTTTTGTCTTGTATGCTCTCCAAGGCTACATACATTTGATCATTATTCCAGTTTCCAGTGTCACGTGATCCTTCAGAAATTTCAATTGAAACTCGTTTTTGTGGAAACTGATAGTTTTTTTCCAGGATTCTTTGATGAATAGAAATTTGAAGTAAATGACAGTCTTTACTGTAACTTTTGATCAATTTAATACGTCCTTGCTGAATACAGTTATTAATTTATTTATAAAAAATCTTACTGACCCCAAACTTTTAAACACTAATATAATTTAATATGAGCTCAAGTCTCAGGCAGTTACTTAACTTCAGAAAGCTAATCCCATGTGAAAATTTAATTTCTTCCTCTTAATTTTATATCATGTTCATATTTCTCTTTTTTTCAGTCAAACAATCATTTCCCTTCAAATGCAAACACCAAGGATAATTCATCAGTGAGTGTTCAATATGCAGATAACTTGAAAATTATAAGTTTTAAGCAAGTCCATGATAATATTGATGTGAATAACATATGTTGGAAACATTGTGTAAATTTGTGGTTGATTGTTGGATTTATTGTCAATTTTATTTCTCTCTCTTTCTAGACTAAACCTGGTGCCATCCAGCCTCTCTCTCGGGTGCGACCCGCTGGGTCTCCAGCCAGTCAGGATGGCCGCAGCAGTCCCAACCCTTTCCAGCATGGCCTCTCTCCCATCAGCTCTCAGACCACTGTAAGATCCCTCACCACTGTCTGAACCCTAACGAGGCCCCATTTCATCCTCAGTTACCAATGCCTAAAAACCAACAGAACGCGACTGTTGTTTTATTTTCTCCATATGCATTCAAATTATGCCTGTTAAGCCTTACAAACGGTCACACCATAATCCAGGTCAAAGAAACGGGTTGTTTAAAAAAACAAACAAAGACTTATCAACTTCTCACTGCAAGTAACATTGTGCCTGTTTTCTATCAAAAGACACCTCTTTTGGATTTTTTTCTTCCCCTAATCACATAAACCACATTGTTTGCACAGCAAGGTTTACACTCATATTATCTCAGGATACCAGTGTAAACCAAAATATTCCCCCAAGTCGTCACCATAACCACAGACCTCCCTCATACTATCAAACTCTCTCCTCTCCCTTCATCCTTTCATTGACACGATCGCAATCGCGGGCTGCCTGCGGTCTAGCCCTGCATTTTCCTCCTGTGCTCTGCCTTTGCTGCTCTGTCTCTCATTAGCTGTTCCATCCTTTTTGTCCTTTGTCTGTTTCTCTACCCTTCCACCCCTCCGTCTTCGACCCCCCCGACCCCTCGTACAGCCTCGCGCCCCATCCCCTGACACACATGATGAATACCCCATCAATATCAAGCAGGTATATAAGGCCTTCGCAGCTGTGCCACACTCCCTGGCCGTACTGGAACCCCCACAGGTAGGACAAATGCTCCTCAAGGTTGTGAGCATGTCGTGGTTCCCCCGTCATCCAGTGCTTGGTCTTCCCTTTGGACATTTTGTTCCTTTGGGAGCTTGTTTGCTGTCGTTGTGCACGAGTCACTCATGGTGGTGTCGAACCCTGGAGTTCATCTGACAGGGACACTGATGTGTGTCATTCATCTGTCACTTGGTCGTTTGATGTTGGTTTTGATATTTGACTCCGTGCTGCGTGTAAAGTGTTTCCTCTCATCCAACTCAAGTCTTGTGTCTGAGGTTTGTTTATATAAAGTGTATTGACTGAATCTTTCCTTTTCACTCTCATTTGTTAGGATCTTTACTCTCCGTGGAACAATGTCAGCGCAAAGCAACCGTCACCAGAGGTATGTTTTCATTTGTAATCTGTATCATTTTTAAAGTGATATTTTAAAGCTGGAATACACTATAGAAGTTCTTACCAGATTTTTTGGCTCCAATTTTTGATTTGGACCAGTCGAGTTGCCAAAAGTCAGTCAATTTGGTCAGTCAAACTTTTAAATATATTTTTGACATACAAATTAAAATTACTTGTGAAGGCTTCGCTGTCTGTTTTTGCTGCGCTAGCAATAAACACGCCGAATATAATGCACTATAAAAATGTTTGCCAACAGGATCGCAAAGTAGACTTAGCCAATCAACGAGTGAATTACCCACTGCTTTAAAACAGATGTCTGTTGGACATGATTCATGTTTAACGTACAAAAGCAGCTACACAAACATATTTAGTGACGTTAAAGTGTTAGTTCACCCAAAAAATTAAATTGTGTCATTATTTACTCACCCTCATGTCGTTCCACACCCATAAGATCTTCGGAACACAAAGTAAGATATTTTTTTATAAAATCTGAGAGCTCTCTGACCCTGAATAGACAGCAATGGAACTGCAATGTTCCCAGGTCCAGAAACATATCAAGGATATCGGTAAAATAGTTGTAAAATAAAGAATAAATTATGTTGTTGTTGTTTTCTTTGTGCACAAAAAGTAATCTCGTAGCTTCGTAAAATTGCGGTTGAACCACTATTTTACCGATGTCCTTACTACACTATAATAACTATATTAAAATAACTACATTATGTGCATATTTAGTTTTGAGTTGAAAACATTATTAATTTACAAATATTTAATAAAATATTTCCCTGCAACATCCGCCCATGGTTTTTATTCATCATGAATCTCCTAGCAAAAATCACGTTTAGTGTTCATTATAACCAAGTCAACAAGTGTATGATACATATTGTGTTCAGAATTTAAAAGTTGTGAAGTGTATTCCAACCTTTTCTCTACATGATGATGACTTTTGTATTAGCCTGATCCATAAGCCTTGTTTGGTATAACTCTCTCACCACAACTCAATACTCAATATTGTCTGCAAGTGTGGTGTTGATTTGCTGTACATGATGGGTCTTTCAGCCTGGGCTGAGTAATGAGGTGTTTATGAATGAGGCTGATGGTGAGGGCAGTGGTCCTCTCAGGCCTCGTCCCTCCCTCTCATCTGACCACCGCGAGTACAGGAGCCTGGCAGCGGTGCCACACCTGTCTCGCCCCTCAGTGGAGTCGAAGGTACCCAGCTGATCTCCAGCAGACTCACTCTAAACTTGAGTGGTGGTGGTGCAGGTGTATGTGTCGCTTCGAACCGCAAAAAAGAAACGTGATAAATTGTGTCCGCAATGTCAAGAAAGCCCGATCATCTGGCAGCATGGGTTCTGGTAAAATATGGGAACAGGATCGGTCGGTGTTCTGAATCAAAGCAATTCATATTGGTGAGAAGAGGCTTCAGAGGGGCAGTAATTTGGAAGTCTTTTTGCAATGGCAGCGCATTATGCAATCATCATAATGGTGGTGGATCGGCAAAGTTTTTGGTATCTTTGTGCAAATTATTAATCATTTTCTGAATTTTAGAATTAACGGGACTTGCTCTTGCATGTCAGTGCATGTAGGCCTAAATTTTGGTTGCTTGTATAGTTTCTTTACAGTTGGTCTGAAATCTGTATCCTCACTCTCTCCCAGACCCCCTCCTCTCTTGGCAGAGACAGCCCAGCAGAGCAGCGCTCCTTCAGAGACAGGCAGAAATATTTTGAGATTGATGTGAAGCAGCAGACACCAGACAAACCCAAACCTCGCATCTCGCTTGTGGGAGAAGATGACTTGAAGAAAATGAAAGAGGAGGAAGGTTTGTGTCTGTTTAGTTGTCGAATGTTGATGTTAAGCTACAGTAACTAGAGTTCATTGTTGAATCATGCTAAATAGTTTGTCAATGACTTTCCTCAGCAAAGCGAATTGAACAGAGTTCACGAGAGTGTATGCTGGATGAAGATGAGGAGGAGGAGGAGGAAGAAGATCTGGCGAAGCAGGTGGCACATATGAAGGCTCACGGAAAGGTTATCCTTGATGGTGTGGAGTACAAGGTGGAGAGCTTGGGAGGGCACAGTTCCCCATCTCTGAGGCAGTGTGCCACACCACCCAGCCACTGTGGCAGCTCAGGGTGAGCTACACGTTTGCTCAATTGTTTGCTTTCTTGCGTTTTATTATTTTGATTGCAAAATGCACTCTGGACATCTAGAACTCCAATTCTGATATCTTTGATTATTAAAATAAATACATACAAATATAGACTACCATTTAAAAGATTGGGGTCAGAACAATTTATGTTTTTAAAATAAGTGTATTTTTTTTTTTTTTAAACCTATATTTGTTTAAATAAACAATAATATTACAAAATGTTACTATTTTAAAACTGTTTTTAATTTTAATGTATTTTAAAATGCTTTTTATTTTCCTGTGACGGATGAATTTTCAGCAGCCATTACCTTCAGAAATCATTCAAATATGATTTGCTGTTCAAGAAAAGTTTCTTATTAGCAATTTTGAAAACACTTGTGGTGCTTAATATTTTGTTGAAAATGTGATGCACCTTTTTCAGGATTCTCCTGAATGTTTAATAGTAATAAAGTAAAAAGTATTTTTTATTATTTTTTAATCCAGTCCTTCCTCCGTGGACGGTAAAGGAGACTCTCAGCGGAATTCAATGGAAGACAGCTTCAGACTGGAGCAGAGACCCAACTCCATGACAGGGTAAGGAACGCTGAAACCTAAAGCTCTACAGCTTTGCGTTTTTGGGATATTTGAATTGCTTGACCCAGTGTTTGTCTTAACAGTTTGATTCCAGCTTATCCCGGTGAATCAGTGGCTCCCATTCGGACGGCCAAAGCAGAGCGCAGGCATCAAGACCGATTACGCATGCAGAGCCCGGATCTGTCTGTCGCCATGGACAAGGAGCTATCCCCTGCTGAAAAACGAGCCCTGGAGGCAGAGAAGAGGGCCATGTGGAGAGCAGCCAGGTATGACGGCCACAGAGAATGATGTGTTTCATGAAATACATCACATCAGGAGCGTTTTTCTCTCCAGTATCATGCTTTCCTCTGTAACGCTGATCTCTACTTAAATTGCATCTTCCCCTTGATGAACGGGGCTTTCGAAGCCATTTCCACATTCTTTGGATGTAGGAATCCATGAAATAGATATATATTTTATTTTTACATATACATCTCATATTGTGGATTTGTCTTTGAAGGCCCAGAGTTTCAATGTAGACCTTCCCTTCTTAATCTTTACTGTCCGTTTCAGAGTGTTTTCTTTCATCTGTAGTCTCTTTCCTCTCTTTCCTTTTCTTTGCGAGTTACCATCTTCTATCCTCTCTACTTTCTTACTTGCTGCTCCCAAGGCCTTATGGTCTAGAGGAGGACGTAAAGCAGTATGAGCAAGACCTGGCTAAGCGGCTCTACCAGTCCCGTGTGAGGGCCTCTCTAGGCAGCGCTGCAGCCCCTCCCACTTCCTGCTCCTCCTCTTCCTGTCAGCCCAGGTCTGCCCTTAACAGCCAGAAAGCATCATGGGGGCTTAGCTGTGATGCTTGACACCGCTTGGGGTGCTTGGTGCTTGTGGACATTTTATAGTGCATAGTGTGTAAAGGGTGAACAATTTTTGTAGTGACTTTTTCTAAATGATGAACGTGTCCTACAAGAACCCGCTTCTGCTTCTGCACGTGTGCTATTTTATTTATTATTTTGTTTGGGAGCACACTCCCTCTTTCTCTCTGCTCACTCACTTTTGCCTCCCATCTGTGTAAAAGTAAAGGTCTTGTATTGTCCTAATAACATGCGTTTTTCTTTTGTTAAAGTTGCTTGCAGTTGTTTTATTAGAGGTGCGCTGATACTAGTTACAGTCTATAACAAGACCTTCATTAAAAGCACTGATGCTGGTTACCTTCATATAGAAGCTATGGAACTCATTTCCATCAGTGAATAAAACTAAATATTTTTCATATGTAGGCAGAGTTCAATAAAGCAATATTCACTGAGTTTAAATGCGTGCGAGATTACCAACATAAGACAACCAACCACACAGCTTTTTTTAGGCGATGTTTAGGTTTGGCTAAATCTGAAATTATGCCACAATAACATACTTGTTAAAGATTAGAGCTTGGGATTTTGGAGCACTTGTGTCATTTTGTTTTTGCAATATACAGTAAGTCTGTACATGGACTGAGTGCACCAAACTGAGATTAACTCTAATCTAAGGAAGTTTGGCAGAGCTAATTTTCTTGGCTAGCTTAAACAGATAGTTCATCCAAAAAAAACTAAAATGTAGTCATTATTTACTCACCCTGCACTAACACGGTCTTATAAACCTGCCGTCGTCTACATCAAAACAATGGCCAAGGTCAAGGTTTCACTAAGTAATTAATTAAAGTTTGCTTTGTCTTTTTACAAAACCCTATTGTGTGTCCTTGGAAAATACATCATTAGTTGTATGGGATCACTCGGATACTTTTGCTTCTTTTTGCTAAAGCTGGTCACTAATCTCTGCCATTATTTTGACAGGCACATTTTTGTGGTCTGAAAAAGAAAGAAGGTCATACGACATTAGAATAATACCCAAAAATGCAGATTCAGTAAATAATTGGTGAATTATCTCCTATAGTGCCTATATAGTATACTTCCCGCTGGACCTTTCACGGTTGTTTTACAGCATGGAAGCTAATCGGTGCATCTCTAGTTTGTGTGATTCTCTCCCATAACTTTAGCACATTTTTTGACAGCCTCCATCAAATTAACGTGTTCTCCTGTATTAACCAATCAGTGTGCATAGCACCTCTGCTTATCTTTCATCTCTCATGCTGTCTCTCTCCATGCACCGTTTGCATTTCTCCTTTCACTCTCGGTGTCTCACTGTATCTCACTCTCTTTCCAGGATGAAGTCTCTAGAGCAGGATGCTTTGAAGGCCCAGATGGTCATTGCCAAGTCTAAAGAGGGGAAGAAGCGTGGAACGTTGGATCGGCTGTCAGAGTCGCCGTCCCCTGCGCCCACACCCTCTCCAACACCAATGGAAGGTGACGATCTCATTTACCTTTGTCAGTAAAACAATGCCAGAGTATACTCTGTTGTGTGTTACTGGGTCATTTTTAAGAGTCAGTTGTGTTAAGTGTATTTCTTGTTGTTTCCTAAACAGATATCAGTCCACGGGCAGTGACTTCACCAGGAAGACTGGTACGAGACAATTGGCTTTTCTTTCATTTTTCATATAGTACAAAGAATCAAGCACATTTTGAATCACCAGTAATGTTGTTTTGGGAGACACATTCACTTAGTAGGATGTGAAACCATACTTTTTTTACTTTTAATGATAAAGTCATTCTTTACTCTAAGTCATGTCCATAGCATATAGAGCAACATCCATGAACTTTTCCTTTATCTCTTTTATTTGTTCTCCTCGTTTTCTTGTACATTTACACATCTCTGCTCCTCTCCCTCTGTCCTTCCCTCCATCCATCCTGCCATATTGATTCCCCCCCCCTTTTTTCTCTCTCCACTTCTTATGCCATGCCTGTTTGCTGTCCTTTTAGTCCCTGTCAGAAAAGAAGTTTGACTACCGACAATTTGCTGCCATTCCTTCTTCCAAACCCGTTTACGACATTCAGGTATTGCCTGCATGCAAAGCGTCGAGGAGTCCAGCCTGCCCGATCCCTTTGAGCCACTCCTGTCCTCCTGGCTTTCCCTGCTCCCCTGCTCCTTCTCTCCCTGGCCCTTCTGATAACTAGTTCAAAACTGTGAACTGTCAGGGCCCTGTACTGGCCAGCGTGAGCAGCATGGTCATTCGCGTGCTTTAAGCATCATTCTGGATCATAGTTGTCAGCGATTTGGGTTTAGTTTTCAGTTCTGAGGATCATTTCTACAGCTTAACACGCATCCTATTCTTAATCAACATACATTGTCAATACCATGTGCTTCTCTTCTGGGTATGCGGATGTAGCTTAGAGGTGTGGTTTACAGATTGGTCCATGGGCTTTGCATTGATCCAGAACATGGGATAACATACTAATAGACTCAAAAAGAAAACATCTTTGCGTTGTCTTCTCCCTCCCTCCGTTCTGTGTACAGCCTCATGCTAATAACACACATTCAGCCAAACCGGTCTGACTCCAACAGCATGTCTGAAGGCCATTCTTTTGATTATCAAATTGAATTAAAGAGCTGAATGTGGCTGTTCCATGTGGTGTCACTGGGAGAGTCAGCTCTACTGGGGATGCAGGGGGTCATAGGAACAAAGGAACGTTGTGTTTCTTGGTCTTGGTGTTTTGTGGTTGTGTTTCTGGATCTTTGTATGAAGGGGAATTGGGCATGTGGGGTGAAGTCATTTTTATGATTGTAAATGTTCTAATATTTTTCCTCTGATACAGACCAAAAGACCACCAAATCTGTGGGAATGACACAATCCTAAATTAGCATTTACACTTTTTCAGCATATCCCTTGACAATCAGCTTTGCTTAATCTGAATGATTTCAATGACAGCAATCAGCAAATCTTTCTTTGGAATGTATAATTAATGCAGAACTTTCTTTAAATTTCATTGATTGTAATTGAGTGTAGTGGGTAGGGCACATGGTTTTTAAGACCTGCATTATTTACTTGATAAATTAAGCTATAATATGTCTTTATGTCATGTATGGGGTTTTACTAACAGCTGTGACTCTCACATTGTCCTGTTCAGACAGAAATGGGTCTGATAATGTCTGTATGATCAGGCAACAGAAGTCAGTCCTCTTCTTTAACTCATAGCAGCCTTGTATAAAGCCTGTAACCAGAGTAACCGATAACAATAGTGATATTTTCAGTAATTACAATTGTAATGTTTTTATATTTTTGCATTTTCATTGTCAAGAATTTTGTCCTCTGATTATGCAGACAAATCTTTTTAACTTAACTGAAATTTTGTTTCTTTCACAATAGTCACATAATACTACTGTGTCAGAAATCTTCAATGTTGCTAGTTATTGACTGCTGGGTTTTTTTGGTCTGTAAAAGTGTGCATAAAACATGTAATTCCATCTTAGCAGTAATTACATCATTAAGCAAGCTTACAAGGATATATATATTACAAACATAGTCTATTTAAAAGTTTATGGTTGGTAAGATTTAATGTAAATAATACTTTTTTTAAGCAATTAAACATTAAAATGATCAAAAGTGACATCCAAGGCTTTTACATTATATTTCAAATAAATACTGTTCTTTTTAACTTTCTGTTCGTCTTAATTTAATTTAAATTGAAATGTTTCTTGAGCACCAAATCGGCATATTAGAATGATTTCTGACGGATCATGTGACACTGAAGACTGGAGTAATGATGCTGAAAATTCAGGTTTACCATCACAGAAATAAATTACATTTTAAAAGATATTAAAATGGAAAACAGGCTTTTTAAATTGTACTACTATTTTTCTGTGTAATTCTATTGTTTCTTTCAAAAACATCAAAAAAACGTACCGACCCCAGAACTCTGACCTGTAGTGTTAAGTTCCCCTTTAAAACCTAGACATGTTTGATTTATTGGATTATGCTAGAAGCAGGTCATTTAAAATGCCAGCTAGTCAGTCAAGCAAAGCAATGTGAATTTGGACAGGAAGCCAGGTGAATCCTTGTTATTTGGTGGCCTTTTGAGACTGCCATGGTTTGATTGTGTGTTGTGAGTTTTTATGTGGTGCTATGTGACTTAATGTGTGAAGAAGCACCTTCACCCTGACTGCTCTTAGGGTTTTTTAGAGGGTTTTTAAGCCTTTGAAAAAGACCTTGTTTGCAACATGTTTTTGGTGGGGGTGAAGGGTGTACAGCATGCCTGTGTTGTGTTTGGAAGAGGTTGGTTTGTTATACATTTTCTTCCTTTTCTTAAAATGATCAGGTGAAGAGATGGTTAAGGTTGTGTTGTGGGTAATTATTGGGGCATTATTAGGCCAATCCTGTAACAACATCCCTGGCTCTCTAACATAGGAACACTTTGCAGGGTTTATGGACCTGAAACAGGAATCTGAAGCATTTTAATCTAGATGTGCCTCAGTAAGTCTGTCAGCAGCTGTGGTGTGAGTCTTTTTGGACTGGACTCAGTTTTGAAGCATCAGCTCCCCTAAAAAGTGCTTTCTGGTCAGGTGAAGGTGAAGCGGTGTCTCCCAGAACAGCTCTATGGTTCAGATATCAAGAGCATGTTCCAGACAACATCTGTGCTATTCAAAAAACCTCATCTATTCGGCTACATTTGTCTATTAGATTAAATGAGAAATTATTCTAATTATTTATCCCCAGCAATTTAGCCAAAAAGAGCTATTCTTGGGAGACACCTAAAGGGTTCACTCTTACTGGTGGAAAGAAAGAGATGCGCTGGTGAATTCTTACTGATCTCTGTTTCCGGTCTCTCTCTTGCAGTCTCCTGGTGCAGGTGATGACATGCGCTTCATGGATGACGCCTCCAGTAACCCAGGTAAGATCTCCTCATGTGTCAGTGCTGTAGTCTACAGGGTATCTTTATGTGATGTGTTCACTAGTACTTGGCTCACAGTTATTGTCCTCTTGACACAGGCGACTTCCTTGGATAAGTGCTCTTCTAATTTTGGTAGGAGATCTGTGTGTTTGTGTGTGCGCATATGCATTGGTTTTTGCAGCCTGCTTGTTTCATGGGCCAAAACATATCATCTACAGGAGGTTCAGATGAGCAGTGGGTTTCTCTGTGCTTTCATTCTTCAACCTGTTTTTAGAGAATCAAGGTTGCTTGATTTAAGAGTTCTACCAATTTTTCAAAATAGGTGTGTTTTCTTTAACATCTCTGGCAAACAATGTTACCTGCAACAAATCCTGACTTAATGTGTTTTATATATATACATAAACATACATACACAGCGGGTAAAATAAGTACTGAACTCGTCACCATTTTTCTCAGTAAATATATTTCTAAAGGTGCTGTTGACTTGACATTTTCACCAGATGTCGGTAACAACCAAAGTAATCCATACATACAACGAAAACAAATAAGTTCACAAATTATGTTATGCATAATAAAATGGAATGACACGGGAAGAGTATAGAACAGATGAAGAAAGGGAGGTTCAAAAAGGCATGGAAAGCCAAGACACCAGCTGAAATCTATCAGTAAATCGAAAGCAATCCTGCCCCTTGTCAATGGAAATTATTAATAGCTGGTTCAGTCCCAACACCTACAGTAACAGGATGATGAAGATAAAACAAGGGTGGCCATTTCAGCAAGACAATGATCCCAAACACAGCCAAGAAAACGCTCAATTGGTTTCAGAAAAAGAAAATAAAGCTGCTAGAATGGCCAGCCAATTACCTGACTTGAATCCAATAGAAAATCTATGGAAATAACTAAAGATCATAGTTCATAGAAGAGGCCCTCAGAACCTTCAATATTTGAAGACTGTGTGGAAGAATGGACCAAAAACACCTGAGCAATGCATGCGACTAGTTTCTCCAACAGGAGGCGTCTTGGAGCTGCCATTACCAACAAAAGCTTTTGTACAATGTATTAAATACATTTATGTAGTTCAATACTTTTTCCCTGTGTCATTCCATTTTATTACACATGACTTAATTTCTTAATTTCTATTTGTTTTGTTTTCTTTGTATGTATGGATTACTTTAATTGTTACCGACATCTGGTGAAAATTTCATGTCAACAGCACCTTTAGAAATATATTTACTGAGAAAAATGGTCAATACTTATTTTACCCACTGTGTATGTATATATATATATCCTTTATAATCTACAAAACATTCTGGCAACAGTGTTGTTAGTGATGTCATTATCAGTAAATATCAGACCTTGGAATGTCGAGACTGACAAATCAGAATCAAGTATTCCAGAAAGCCATGTAATAAGATACATTTCTTTCAAAATCTTTAATATTAGCCAATAACTGATATGGTATCAATATATTGTGCATCCCTATTGTGCATAATCATGAAATTTTCAATGTCCAAAAAATGCTGTCTCTGCTGCATTGGCAGTAAAAATACTAACATGTCATTTTTCAGAGATTGCATGTTTTATATTTTGAAAAATTGGTGAAACTGTTGTTTGTATGTCTAACAGGAGATCTGTCACCGCAACTTTTATTAAAATAGGGATTGATCTCATAATCCAGAAGGCATTGCTGTACAGTGCATATATATTTCTAATCTCAATAACAGTGTGCTCAAGGTGGCCAGATGTGATCAGTGCTCTGCAGGGGTTTTCTGCATGGTGTGCTGCTCTGTCTTTCAGCTTATGCACCGAATGGCTCTCCTGAATCACTGCTTTGCGGGAGTTTGGGGGATTTAAACTGACATCTACATGCATTTAAAGACGGAACGTCGGCCCTGGACTGACAGTCCTGCAGAGTTTTGCTCCAGCCTTGATACAAACTAACCTGTCTGTAGCTTTCTAGTAACCCTTGGCTTAGACCTTGATTAACTTGATAATCAAGGGTTTGATTAGGGTTGGAGCAAAACCCTGCAGGACTGTGGCTCTCCAGGACCGGCTTTGGCCACCCCTGGTATAGAATCATATATAAAAGCAGGGCATTCTCATTTCTAAAAGCTGTCACTTGTCAATTAGAAGATTGCAAATGTCTTATTTTCAGTGGATGAAGGGGTGCTTTACATGTGCAGCTCATCTTTACAGTGCAATATTTAATACATTTGGTATCTCTCTCCTTTCAGTGTCTGTTGTAGATCCAGATGTTCCTGTGGCTACCACATCTGCTCTAGAGGAGATGGCTCTCTACAGTAACAAGCGCAAACTACGACAGGGCCGCCGCAGCCTGGAGGCTCCTGTGCCCACATAACCGTTCACTCACACACTAATGCATCTGAACTGTGAAGTTAAACACACATAGTGATCATCTAATGCTAAGAGATGCCACACATGGCATATAATGCTCTGAAATACACATTGTACACAGATATTTAACCACTCTTATTTCAGTGCCGACAACACAGAGTCTCCCAAATGCTAGTCTTGCCTTTTCGGTTGAAAAGGGTTGCTCAGATTTTACTATGAGGAGTCCAGATGATGGCTGATTGATTGAACCGGTCTGTCAGAAGAGTTATTTTAAGAGATGCTGTGGAAACCTCCTCTAGAAATGAAAATGTGGAAAGGAAAAGGCGCTATTTAACTGTAACCGTGTTCTTGTTTTGGGAGATTCAGTTTGCAGACAACATACTGCTACCTTCACTGCCCCCTGTAAGCCAGACTTTCACTTTTGTTGCTTTAATTCACAATCAGAAAAAAGTTTTTATTTCTTTTTAATGTAATTTATTCATGTAATATACTGTTTTTAATCTATGGGATTCCAATACAATAGAGGAACAAATTGAGGCTTTTTGACATGTATAAGCGGATTAATTGTGATTTTGTGACCATTTTTTATTTTTGGTTTTGGGATAAATTTTCTTGCAAGCAACATTTTAACATTGAAAATGAGGCCTTGGCGAAAAGCTTGATTTCCATTTTATATCCATATCAGTTTCGAAACAGAATCTCTTTTTTAAGGTGATGCAAATGAATGTAATATTTTTGAAAGCTTGCATCTGACCTTATTTAAAGATCTGTTATAAACATTTTGGTAATATGGTCATGCCATATCATAAAGTCTGACCTACTGTATTGAGTAGCGTCATTCTAAACCTTTTAATTGATTTCTAGTCTTCCTTTACTGGACTAGGAGAGTAAAATGAAGTGGATAATGGTTTCCTAAGGTTTGTGTTACTTTTGGTGATCCTCTTCCTCGAGGACACTAACACATCCTCTGTTTTTATTTCTGCTTCTTGTTCTGGGCCATGTACGCATTGAATCATTCCCTTTGCTACACAGAATGACCAGAGTGGAGAATTCACTCTTTAACAACCCATCATTCGCCAGACCTCACTTTACCTCTCCATAAACATATGGTACCATTTTGGGAGTGGGACGAGGAAATCGTTTGATCTCTATTGACATCTACATATCTTTTCTTTCTTTATTCGGACAGGTGTGTGAAGGTAGTAGATGTTTTCTAATCTACACTTTAAATAGTTGAACTTTTAAAGCCACTGAACAGCTCATTGTGTGAATAATGTATAAATGCTAAAAAAGAAGCAAAAATCAGAGTTTAATCTGAGCCTTTCTGCCCCGAGACCAAACTATAGTCTGGAGGGTATCGATGATTCTAGGGGTCTTGACTGACTGATCCCTGTGTTTGTATATTGGCTTATTGCAATTTTGCAATTTTACTGTCAATCCTGTGTGAGGACTAATATGATAGACTTTTATTATTCCTTCAAATAAACGGTTTTATTTCACTGTTCTCAAATCAGTTGTTCACCACCCTAGCTGCCATCAACACTGTGTCCCGATGAACCTGTCAAACATATGAACTTTTCTTTTATTATTTACTAATATTAGCTTTTGTGTCGCTCTCGTCGACTGAAATTCAGTTTTGGTTAATAACAGTTTGGGATTGCTCATCATTGTATTTTTTAAGAATTGTAGTTTGAGAATGTTTTCTGTAACCAATGGGATAATGGCATTCACTACATTGTTACTTTTTCAAAGCAAAATAGTTTGATCTCTCTTATTGTTTGTTTGTTTTTTAGTCTTGGTTTCTTGTTGGGGAGGATTTTTTTGTTTCGTTTTTTGCTAAAGGGGAGGGTGGGACTAAAGGTCTGGGGATAGAGCTCATTCAGGACTGTAACTAGTGAATTTGTACAACCAAAGAAGTCTATTTTGTGGTTCAGGAATAATAAAGTTTACTTTTCATTTAACAACCCGATGTATTGAGGTTGTTCTTGCCTCTGATTAGCACGAACTATGGTTTTCACAAAGAGGAAAATATATTGTAACGTGTAAACTGATATTTAAAAACATTGCTAACAAAGAACCTATAATAATGATGTACAGTTAAAATACACAGTATATGTTATTTTCAGAAACTTTAGATTGTCTTTACGTTTGAACAATATAAATGACGAGTTTAAGGATAGTTTAGCACATGATACAGCACAAGCAGATTTCAGATAGCAGATGTGCTAGATAGTTTCATGTGTCCTACTGATTTCACACGTTCTCCTGAGACTGAGTATACAGAGACCTGCATCAGATGACCGAGAGAATGGGGAGTTTTGTTTTACTCCTGCTGCCCCTCACAGACTCTGGACTTCAAGACACCTGTCTGCTTCCCCTCTGTAAAGGAAAGACACCTTCATTATATTAATATAGTTAAATAAATGTAGCATTGCATTCAGCATCATTTGAGTGCTGAATAATGAAAGCTAGTATCAGGTGTGTGTAAATGTCTTACCCTCTTTAGAGTCCTGTTATAGGCATTGTAAAATGACACGGTACTGTCTGCATGCAGCTTGTGATGGAGACTATCACTTTGCTCTTCATCATCCATCTGTCCAATAATACAACATCTGACACAAGCACACTGGAACAAGTCTCTCACATTATCAAGCTTTGAATGGTTTCTGCTCGTTACATTTTTTCCAACAAACACGTAAAACCTTTCCTGAGATGTTCTGAGCTAGTGGTAAAATGCAGACTAAGATCTCCACTCTTTGACATTAACATGGGTTACAAAACTGAAAATTCAAGAATTATAAAAAAGGAGTGGTGCCCTTTAATAGATGGTATATCATTACAGTTCAAAAGTTTGAGATCTGTAGGATTTTGTAATGCTTTTGTGAAAAAAGTCTCATTCACCAATATTTCAAAATATTACTGTTTTACTGTATGCTTAATCCATTTATTGGATCAAAAATACAGTAAAATAGTACTATTTTGAAATAGTATTAGAATTCAAAATAAATTTTTTTTTTCGATTTAATATATTTCAAAATGTAATTGAAGGCTGAATTTTCAGCAGCCATTGTCACATGATCCTTCAGAAATTCTTCTAATATGCTGAGAAACATTTATTTGTATCAAACATGAGCACATGAGGGAATGTGTTACTGACCAGTGTTAAAGCTTTGTCCACAGGTATGTGACCTGGTCGAAGTGGTCCTGTCTCTAAGACTGACAACACTTCATCCGGAAACAAGAAAGACTCATTGTACCATCTCTCAAACTCTGGCAAACACAAAAAAAAACATGTTAATGGCATTAGAGAAAGACGAGCTTATGTAATAGTGAGGTGTGGTAAATACAACTATGAATATATTTGTATAGATCAGGTAAGTAAATATGTCTTTGTTACACAAAGTGTTGACAATGACGATGTATTACAATTGTAGTTATCTGAATCGGTGGAGTTATTTAATTTCTCATCAGAAACTGAAGCCTGAGAACCATGGAGAGACAATAACAATATGCTGTGTGGAGAACCAGAGGAACTCACCTGTTAGCAGCCGTGTGCGGCACTGATTCACCAGGTGCTGACAGTAGCTGACTTCTGTCTTTGTGCTTCTGAAATCCTCGTAGGCTTGTCTATAACGGTTCTTCAGCTCTTTCAGCTGCATCACTAGAGACAGCTCAGCCTCCTCCAGCACAGGCTCCCCCTCGGCACTCACAAACTGACCTATGACACCACATGCTCCATATAACTACATCTCATTCAGAAAGGAGCTTGTTTAGTCTTTTCATTCCTACACTTCCCAACTGTAGGCAAATGAATGTAGATTCTCCTACATCGTGTAATACTCACCCTGGCCTTGTTTTCGCTCTCTGAGTTGTCGCAGCTCATATGTAATGTAGTCAAGATCCCGTTTAGTGGCATTGATGACATCTGAGAGTATGCGTACTTGGGTCGTGCGCTCCGAAAGCACAGCCTTGTTCTCCTTCAGTATGCGGTTAATCTCACTTCCTCGTTCTGCCTTGAAATCCTCAAAGGCCTCGGCTTTGAGAGGAGGAGAACTGAGAAATAAATTAAATTTGACATTTATTTCCCTAGTCTTCAGTTATTAGCAGCTGCAGTACTTTGTCCCGTCAGCAGAGGCCGCCTCAAGCTCACCGGCTCTGCTAGTGTAAAGAAGTACGTACTCGGTTCGGTGTTGTTCTTCTGGAGCTTGTTGTTGGGGTTCGTGTGTGGTCATGTCAGATTCACTCAGGTTTAGAGGCTGTTCGGCTTGCACAGTTGTATCTTCCACTGGCGGTTGACTCACTGCTCCTTCCTTTCTGTTCAAGATAAGATTCGAAGTATCAAAATTCACAGTCAGGTAGTACACATTTTGTTAGTTTTTCTTTACTCCGAATGCTCCCATTTTACAGTGGTTTTTACTAATATACATGGATGGAGGCATTGTTTGATGACCATGGTGTACTATTATGGCCTTTTACTAAATGGAAATTATTTTTAGAACAAGATCATTTTAAACATTTACATCTCTCAAATATAATGATTGACATGTATGCTCTTTCTTTTTTCAAATTAAGTACAAATATTTACATTCCCAGAAAATGTTCACTGGAATGAGTGGGTAGGTGGACTCAATTGCATCACACTATCTTCTATATCACAGAGATTTCATCATGTTTATTGACAGAGAACATGGCAAACTAAAGGCTGGAATACCCTACACAACTTTTGCCCAGATTTTTGCCCTTGTTTGCAGTCTGGATGAGTCAATGCTAGCTGTTGAGAGTCAGAGCCGGTGTACAAAAAAAACATGCTACCTATCAGATTGTGCTACCAATAAGACATTTGCATTGTTTTAAGGGTAAGGGTAGGTGTGGACGGGTAGGGGTAGGTATGGACATTTTAAAAAGCCTCAAACCACACGAATAAGATGCTGGCACCACAATCTGATAGGTAGTATTTTTCGTTATCGATTTGTGCTACCTATCTTTTTTAATGGGAGATAGCACAATCTGAGCGGGTAGCACAAATCGTTAGAACACCGGTCTGCAGATTTTGCCTATAGCCAGATTTGACTGATTTCACAGACAATCATGCTCTGTTTGATGGGCACAGACTCTGATTCTTTAGCTTCAGACTGATGATATAAATCATGTTTGAGATTTTGAGTTGATTTTAGTGTTCATTTATCATGTATCTCCAAGCAATGAAGTGCCTGTTTCTGTGTGAGTTTGTGTTCGGAATGACTCTAGTGCAAGATCCTCAGTCATAGTGTATGGTGAGCAGTTCTCCTCAATAAATATTCACAGTCACCAAGTGTATGATGCCTTACATTTTAAACTGTTACATTGTGTATTTCAACATGAATATCTAGATTTAAACATGAATACTTAGTTAATCTTCCACATCCTGTCTCGCACATTAGAGAAAGAGATTGTCACCTGCTGATCTGTTTGTCTTTTCTTGCTTTGCTTGGTTTTGGTGACACAGTTTGCTGATGTTTCTGTGAAGATTTAGCTGAACCAAGGCCATATCCACAACTCTCCACCTCTCCAACTGCACCTACAGACCCCTGCACCTGTAGCACAGTTAATGAGGCACGAGGCATCAGTTTCTACCTTTTCAGTTCTCACTGAAGTATTGTTGTCCAACAAATATCTGTAAATGGCTAACCTCTGCAACAGTGGATGGTATTGTGTTCATGGCTTTCTCTACGCAAGAGTTTCTCGGCCCGAGCTGCTCTCGCAATTTATATTGCTGCTTCCTATTTAATACACATTCAAACATTACTGTATTGACTGATTTTAAGTATTGTTAAATTGTTTATGAATCGGTAAATCTACTTACAACACCACTTTTTTGAACTGGGCAAACACCTCTTGAATTTGTGTAATGCTCACAATCTGAAAGATTCAATCATTTATTCAGTTCTAATAAAATAAGACTGATTTATGAAAATATGGACTTGCATATTTGAACAATTGAGGTGTAAAGTATGGTGTTTACCGGGATCTCATCCAGTAATCCAGATAGATATCTCTGCACCTGACTCCTCACTTCCTCCACATGTGTCTCTGACAGAATATCATTAGAAACTCCAACCCGATTAGTCTACAAGTAAGGAGAACATCAAATTAGAAGCCAAAGTGTCTCCGCTTGGGAAACCAGAACTTGGTAGCTGGGATGATTGTGCTTTGTGAAAAGCATCAGGTTTAAGGCACAGATTCTGGATGTGTGTATGTTGTGTACTCACCAGTGTGTTACACATTGACAGCTCCTCCTTAAGAAACTGGATTTCTTTCTTTAGTCTCCGCACCTGGAGCTGATAAACAGTCACAGTTTTAACCATCATCTGAAAGGATTTTCTGCATTAAACTGGTATGCATTAATTGAACGTGCGCATTAATGTTTCTTAGATATTATTATCAGAGTATTAGCTTTGTAACACACATACAGTCTTACCACTGGGTCGACATGTTCATTGATTGACGGCTTTGTCTGCACACATTTCATTCTGGTGGCAAAGCGAAGAGTCGAAAGCTGCCAAGAGAACCAAGAGTTTGTTAGACATATTTTTTAAACTTGGATATATATATTTTTTTAAACATCTCACCGTCTCCTCAATTTGTGCCGCTTCACCATATATGTTTGCCACAAGCACCGTGTTACAGTTTCCTCCTGTTGAGGACAGTTGAGCCAGAGAGAAATACTTTGGTCACACATGTCCCATTCGAGATTGTTAATTTTTATTTATCAGAAATGAAGATTTCCCTATTGTCCAAAATGAATGTTTACATGTTGATGGCTGAACACTAGCTGCTGCTACAGCTCAACTTCTAATTGAAGTGGGTTTGTTGGTGAAGTTCTATGGGAGCACTAACTGCAGGAGCACACTAACCGAGCGAATCTTTGAGAGCATGGGTAAGTTTACTCTGTCTGAAGGGAACATGTTCCCTACGACTGTCAGCTAGAGCCAAGATGACCTGCTCCAGGAAAGATAGGGACTTGTTGATATACATGGCCTCCATTTGGACTTGACCTTCTGACTAGAGTAAAAAACAGAAAGTAGAGAGTAAAAGCTGTAAAATATAAGCATTTGAGGAGCTTGCCAAGATCGACACATTAGTGCAAATATTTGAGAAACTACACATTCAACAGTTTACTGCTGAACTCTAAGGCACTTATGGTTATGATAAGAGGAGAAATAAACTCACCCCAGTTTTGCTAAGTCTTTCAGATCCCGCCAGGTCCACCAGGTTCAGTTTAGAGGTGATGTATTTTGCATCCGACAGTGTACGAGAGCGAGACTGTGCCACACAAACATATTTAATGTCATGCCAAATAGTACCACCTTGTGTAAAAAGGCAGGTTTACTCAAGCATTTTAAGATCCTACGATGTTCAATATATTTTAGTCTTGAGATCATGAATCTAATGAAGCACATGCTGTGGACTTACCTCAATGTGTATAGTAAAAATGCAGTGAGATCTGGAGGAATGTTTATTAAGGGCATGCTCTCCAATGATTCTGTTCATCTCCCCCTGTTAGTGCAGCGGGAGCAATGGTATTTATCACATATGTGCTGATTTTGTAACAAAAATATGAAAATCCAAATCTAAATGTCCTTTAGTTTTTGCTTTTGATCATGTGGGCAAAACATTCATGTTTTGGAAATCATTTTAATGTAATGGGACTTTAATGAAGTTTCTGTTTTTTCTGATGGTGGTTATGTTGTGTTGTTTTTCATTAGACAATTTGTCATCAGAAGTGATGAGAGATAACAGCAAACCTTTGCCCCTTACAGTGCAAACACAACCCGATAAGATTTCAGCTTACTGGAAATAGACTATTTTTGCTGAGATAAATGTGCATTCATCTTTTTTTAATAAGCTGCTCAAATACCTCATGACTTTATGACTTGACCTCTTACCTCGAAAAGCAGATTAAGAGCCTCCTCTTCATTGTGAACCAGATGTAAAGACAAGCCTTTAACTGAGACTCCAGCGCCTGGTTCTTCTATCACAGTTAAGACCCCACTATTCAAACGTTTTCCTTGCTTTATGCTGGAGAGCAAGTCTACCATAGTCTCATTATAGATTTCCAGAAAGGAAAGATGAACAGTGAAGGTATGATCTACACGATGGTCCACCTCCTGGAAAACCTGAGGAAATGAGAGATGGTTTGTTAGCCATAAGAGCAGAAACATTGACCATGTGCTTCTTTATCATAAATCTGAATCACCTCCTGTAGGGCTCGAGGAATGATGCCTCTGTGTTTGTAAGTCTCTGCAGCACCTATCATAGTGTATGTTTTCCCAGCTCCAGTTTGCCCAAAGCACATTACTGTACCTAAAAATACATTGTATACGCTTTTTATTTCAAAGTATAGACTGCCTGTGTGAATGTTTGTGATTTCAGATGTATGCATTTGAATGACCAACCATTGTAGCCCGCGAAGGCTCCCAGCACTACACTCCGGGCAACACGATCATAGGCGTCCTCTTGTGACACATTATCCAGCACCCCATTGAGCTGAAATACCCATGAGCTCAGCTGATTATTCCTCTTTCCTGTACTGGAGTCTTTCCTTGATTTCACTTTCACAGTCTTAGTGAGAGAAAAAAGAAGGACAGGCATAATTAGCATCAATAAATCTGTTTTATTGAAGCATGTTTCCTGTGGATTTGGCCCTGTTGGTGATCCCAAGACTATGTAATTTAATCATTTCTGGCCTTAATTTTATGCAGGAGGTTGTAACAATAATGCTTTAAAAAGTATTTTGAAAGCACAGGATTTCCCTTTTGAAAGTCTGAGTGAGTGACCCTTGTTTCATTTCTCCAAAGAGAAAGTGTCTCAAATTCTCTTCTTTTCTACTGAAGGCTAAAGAGGTTAAGTCCGTGTAAGTCAATATTAAATGTGTGTTCTGAGTTTATCACACCACAGAAAAATGTGTTCTTAGCCACCGAGCCAAATTTGAACGCAAAAAAACGCCAAGTAAATAAAATAAGGTATCAAAATCTTGAAAAAATAAGCAGTATTCTTTGTTCTTAGACGCTGGGGGCGTGTCCACTGGCGGCGCTGAAACCACGCCCACTCATGGGAGAGCTGCCGTCTCTCTCAACTGTCTTCCTCTGCAGCTTATTTAATAAGCAGCCCGAGCTGTTATGATTGCAAACAGGTATTATGCATTTAAGTGACGAAGACATAGCTAGCTAGCAAACTGTAGGCTGTAGTAACTACAGAAAAAATGTATAATTAAAACTGGGACCACTTTAATGTTGAGTTTTAAATACCTGAAAACTATCAAATATCTTCTCTCTCTCTCTCACTCTCTCTCTCTCTCTCTCACACACTCACTCACTCACTCACTCTCTCTGAATTTTGAAGTAGAATTTTTAGTTGCTAATATTATGGATTTGGCCAGTTATTTAAATGTGGATTTTATTAAGTATTTGGCCAAATCCTCCTGCACGTCCAGAAGGAATTCGAAATCTTCTTCAAATATTTATAATTTGCACAAATTAAAGTATTTTTATAGTAACTGTTACTTGTGTTTTACTGCTGTTTGAGTGTGTTGGAATAAAAACAGGCTGCAAGAAGAAACAATACAGCATTAAGTTTACAGATTGGTACATTTACAACAAACATCTGAACAAGATCAAATTGGGCTTATGGCATAGGTTACCTGCTGGTCAGGAAGGCATTCAATAAGCTCATTCGCAAAATTGGCTGCGGGCCTGATGCGAATGAACACCTTTACTGGAGACGCCTGCGAGCTCATCATTCCTGCAATAGATTGGCCATCTCTCACGCACAGCGCCACAAATGAGTATGTATAAGCTATTATATGACTTCAGAGTTGTTTTTCATCTCGAGCAAGAGTAAACGTGGCGGTTTAATAGCGTCTCGAAGACTCACCTGTGCGTTAGCACACAGCCTCGCTGTTGTTGGAGACCGTTAGTGTTGATGACGTTGTCATGACAACGCCTAGCTTCTTCTCAAATGTTTCTTCTTTCTCTCTCTCTCTCTCTCTCTCTCTCTCTCTCTCATTTTCATTATTAATATTTTATGCAAAGTCATCATAACGGACTTTTGGCATAAAAAACTAATCATTTTGTGACCAAAAAAAAAAAAAAAAATGATCGTGCTTATGTTAAATCATACAACTGTCACGTGTGAAACGCACTCGTGGAATCACCACCAAGTGGCGCAAAAGGACAGCAGGCTGGAACAGTGACATGTTCACTTGTAAATGAGGCGTTTCACTACATTTTGAAGTCACATACTCTTTTCAAGGTCTTAAGTTGACCTTTTCGGTCTGCTGCTTTGTCGTTTTCTAAATCCAGAGTATTACTTGGGGAAAGACATTTAAAATAGAAGCTTATATACCATTGACTTTATATAAAAAAAATAATTATATATATATTCCTGATCAACACGAAAGGCTGTTCTTTTATGTAAGTCTGTATTAATATGATATATAGTAATGATCAAATATATATAGAAGTGCAGTCAGTGCTTTCAGTGGGTTTTTGTTCAGTTGATGAAACTTAAAAAAAACTCCATAAAACAGTTGTGAGATGTTAAAATGATGTGATCTAAGGCCTTTATATAGTGCGTGCCATTTCGCTCACTGTTTTCATGAAAATGTGTTAAATTCAACATGGCGTCTAACTTAAGTCTTTTTTCTGCATCTATATTATTGACATGTTAAATATTACTGTAGCTATTATAAGTCTGTATTATGTATACATGTATGTTTATCAAAAATATTCTGGCATTAACTGGAACATTGATGGATGAGGTGGTAACGAATTAAATCACGTTCTAGGGTTTTATTTTAGAGTCCATTTTTGTTTTGACATTTTGAGAGACTTTGTTACCAAAAAAAAAAAAGCAAGTGATCCAACAGTTGAATGACCATCAGTTTGTTCAAGGCTCCTCCCTGTTAAAAGCAACAAGCTCAAAAATACACAAACACAACATACACACAAAACCTCTTCTAAACCCCTCTGACATCTCAGCTGAACCTCCGACTCACTGAGACCGTGATTTTGAGGATGGAAACAAAAGTGTTCGTCTGTGCTCTGTGTGTCTGTTTGGTAACACTTCTAGTGCATGAGGTATGTCAAAATATTTATCTTATAGCATTAATCAGACACTCCTGACAATTACAGTTTTGCAGTTATTCAAAAACAGTTACTAGTGTATATATGTTTTTCAGTTCTGATTTATGTATATTTAGAATTATCTATCAATAATTCTGATAATGGAAAATAAGTAACTGATCAGTAATATAGTTGTTATTTAGCCTATGTCCATTTGTACCACGCAGAACTGGTTTAGCTGTATCCAGTATACATTTTTGTTTGTTAAACTGCTTTAAATAACGTTTTTTTCCACATCAATCTACACTCCATACACTATAATGGTAAAGCAAAGAAAAAAAGTTTTTTAACATCTTTGGAAATTTATTAAAAATAAAAAACTTAAATGATTCCATTGCATAAGTATTCTTATCTGGGACAGTTGGAATAGCTCAGGAGCATTCATATTGCTTGTAGATGTTACTGCACTCGAGTGAAGTTAACCTGTGGCAAATTCAATTGAATGGGTATGATTTGGAAAGAAACACACGTCTTAATAAAAGGTCCAACAGCTGATAATACATATCAGAGCAAAAACCAAGCCCTGTAATCAAAAGAACAGAAGAGCTCAGAAACAGGTTTGTGTCAAGCCACTCATCTGGGGAAGAGTTCAGAAAAAAATGCTGCTTCATTGAAGAGTCACAGAAGTATGTAGTCTCTGTTACTCTTAATGGAAGAAGTTTGAAACAACCAGGATTCTTCTTAGAGCTGGCCTCCTGGCCAAACTGAGTAATTGATGGAGAAGGGCTTTGGTTAGAGTGGTGATGAAGAACCTGATGGTCACTCTAGTTGAGCTCCATGATCATATGTGGATAGGAGAAATCTACAGAAGGACAAACATCACTGCAACACTCCACCGATCTGGGCTTTATGGCGGTGTGGCGAGACTCAATCCTCTCCTCAGTGAAGACAAAAGAAAACACACTTGGAATTTGCACAAAAAAAAGCACCTAAAAGACCCTCAGACTCTGAGAAACAAGATTCTCTGGTCTGATGAACCTCAATTCTAAGCATCATGTTTGAAGGGAACCAGCTCTGCTCATCACCTGTAGAGTACCATACCAAAAGTAAAGTGTGCTGGTAGCAGACTCATGCTGTGGGGCTGTTTTTCAGCAGCAGGGACTTAGGGACTCATCGGAATAGAATAAAAGCTCAATGCACCAAAATATTGAGATAGCCTTAATGAAAACCCAGTCCAGAGCATTCAGAACCACAATGCATTTAGCAGACACTTTATCCAAAGCAACTTTTTATTTGTCAGTATGTGTGTTCCCTGGGAATTGAACCCACAACCTTTTGCGCTGCTAACGCAATGCTCTACTACTGAGCCACAGGAACATGTTACCTTCCAACTGGTTGGTTTACCTTCCAACAGGATAATGACCCTAAGCACACATGCAGCAAGAGTGGCTTATAGACAACTCTGTGAATGTCTTTGAGAGCCCCAGCTAGAGCCTGAGCTTGAACCCAATCAAAGATTTCTGGAGAAACCTGAAAATGTGTGTCTGCCCCCATCTACCCTGACAGAGCTTGAGAGGTGAAGAGATGAGGAGAAGAATATCAGATCATTTCCAAATTCTGATATGCAAAGCTTGTCGTATCATAACCAAAAAGACTTGAGGCTGTAAAGGTGCTTCAGCTAAGTACTGAGCTAAGGGTATGAAGACTTATGCAAAGTACTTATTTCATTTTTTTTTATTAATTTACGTAGTTGTGACAATTTTGTTTTTGCTTTGTCATTATGGTGTATGAAGTGTAGATTCATGTGGAAAAAAAGTAATTCAAAGCAGTTTAACATAAGGCTGCAACATAAAACATAATAAAAATCAAGGCACTGTATATAACTTTTATAGTGGTTATAGTATCAAAAGCCAACAGAATTTCATTATTTTTTATATTTGATTGTTCACTATCACTATAAGTGTTGTTTTTAATAATACTACCTGATCTTTACACAGACATCATCCAAGGACACAGCCAAGAATGCTGTAAATGAATACACATTTCTGGCATACAAACCCTCACAGGTAATTAACTGCCTTTAAGAGTCTAAACACAAAAGCAATAACACTTTTGATTTCAAGACAAAGTATTCATAAATGCAGTGTGAAATGACAGAACATCCCCCAAAATACTTTGGTGTCAATTCATGATGGAGACATTGAAACGTTTAATAATATACATGCTAGCATAGCTGTTGTTTCAGAGATTAAACCACAGTTATTTCCTCATTGATATCTACAGGAAGGTCCTGTTAATGGAAGTAATTCTGAACAGGTCAGTGCCATTTTTGCTTTAAACAGAGTCCTTTATATCATGCTGTAAATCTCACCTCTAGTAAGTTAAAGAAATGTAAATGCTGTATTTTTTTCAGATTCCATTTAAGTTATGTTATATGACGAATATATATATAGGCGTTGTTGTGCTTTGCTTATATATCTCCAAAAAATCCTCTGTTGGTAACTCCCAGGACACTGTACTGTGTACTCTCTCCACTGCCTCATCTTTGCAATGGGTGTGATCTTTTTAGTTTCCAATATTTTGGTCTTCTGATGTTTAAGAATACAACACGCTGTAGATTCTGATCTCTCTCTATCAAACATTGTTGTTTAACTGAGATAAATGTGTCATTTTTGAAAATAAGAAATTTCATGGTAACACATCTAAAAAGCATTGTTTACCACTTGTGGCACTCAAGGTTAGGGTAGAGGATCTATAACAGTCTGCAAACTGACTGAGGAGAAACAATTAGGTAGGTGTTGTCCTAAAGCATGAAGTCTTGTCTAATACAATCAACTGTCTTAAATTGTAATCGCAATGATGTATGTTTTCTATGTGAAAAGAGCACATTTAGTACAGATCTCTTCTGTTTGCCCGATAGGCAAATGATGTTGATCTAATTGATAGTATGTGGTGTGTCGTTCAAATGCAATTTAGAGATGACAGGAGTGAGAGCTTGTTCTAGTCATTAACTTTATTTTGGGGGACAGCATTGATGGTCGTTCAGGCACATTTCACAAGGAAGAGAAAGTTAAAAATGTGTTGCCCATGCCACACGCCTCATGCAACACCATCAGGACCAGGCTTCTGAATGAGCGCTGATACTTGGGTTGTCCGTGTCCTCTTTAGTATTGGCGTTTTTCCAAAAAGAACTTAATTTGACTGGGAACAGTTTCCACTTTGCCACAGTCCTTTTTAAAAGCCTTACTGGATCATGTTTAGATATGGCTTCTTTTTTGCTATAGATTATGCGAATGGCACGGTGGATTGTGTTCACCACAACTATTCCTGAGCCCATGTGATTTCCATTACAGTAGCTGTATGTGATGCATCGAAGATCATTCCTGGTTTTTCCCTTGACCCTTCACAGAGATTGTTCCAGATTCTCTGAATATGGATGATATTATGCACTGTGATGATGATAACTTCAAAGCAATTTTTCTCTGAGAAACTCCTTTCTGAAATTGCTCCACTAGCCACAGCGGAATTGGTGATCTTGACTTCTGAGAGACACACTCTGAGAGGCTCTTTTTATACCCAATCATGTTATTGCTAATAAGTTGCGAGCTGTTCCTACATTTAACTTTTTTCTTAACCTGTCCCACAATGTGTAGTCATGAAATCCAAATGAGCAATATTTGCATGACATTTCAAAATGCGTTATCTAATTCTATTGTGAATTAACTTTATGAGAAAAATTATTGCAGTTTATTCACAATTTGTACAGTGTCTATATCCTGATTCTTTTCTACTACAGATGACAAACCATACACTAAATGCAAATACAACCCAAGAAAGTATTTTGGAAACAACTGTTGCACCGAACCTTGCAGAGGTACCCTTCAGTGCCTTCATTTCTCATGAAAAAAATATGAACTACTCACAAATCTATTTTTTTGTTTTTCCATTAATTCACACTCCTGTTGTTCCAAACCAGATACTTATTTGTTTTGCATGGAACACAAAATGAGGTGGTTTGATGTCTATATTCATACAACCACATACACTATATTGCCAAAAGTATTGGGTCATCCCCTTCTAATGAAATGTTTGACTACTTTAGTAATTTCCATGAGCTTAATGTTTAAGCAATGATATTCTAGGAACTATTGTATAGCAACAGTTTCCTTCTTTCTAACATGACAGTGACTCTTGAAAGAGAAATGATGATTCAGTCAGTGTGGAAGAACTTGACTGGTGCAGTATGACTTGTACATTCCAAAAGTACTGGTACAGCCTTTTCTTTTTCCAAACTGTGGCAACAAAGATGGAAACATATTCATGATTGTCCACCTCTGTTGAAACAGTTTTAAAGTGTATGAAATGACTGTACTCATGTGTTTTGTCATTGGTGTTTGTTGATGAATCAAGGTCTGCATTTAAAGCAGAGGTGTTCAGCTAGGTCTTTCAAGTTCTTCACACTGACTGAATCACCATGTATCAAATCAAATCAAATCAAATCACTTTTATTGTCACATCACCACAGCACAAGTGCCAGTGAAATTCTTTGCTTTTTACATATTCATATACATAAGTGTGTCAGTAAGTGTATATACTTATATCAGACATATGGTCTGCAACAGATTATAAATTACAGCTACAGATGCAACAGGTAGATGTCAAGGTGATGAAAACAGTGCATACACTGCAGTGTGCAAACTGACCTGATAGCCAGCTGTCCCTCAAGTTATGCTTCTCCCTGAGACAGACTGTGGGACGGGTGGCTGGAGTCATCCTGGGCACATGTAGATGTCCTGGAGGGAGGGAAGCTCACAAACAATGTTTTTTGCAGGGCTTTGCGGTTGCATCCAAACCAATTCATGCTCTTGCTGTAGAAAAAGGCAGACTGACTTCAAATCTGTGTTGTGAGATCCTCATGTGAACGCCGAGAAACTTTGCTCACCCGCTCCACAAACTGATGTCCTCCTGTACAAACAGTGATCAGACTATCACCGTTGTGTCATCAGCAAATTTGATGAATTGACTGTACAGTGGAGTTGGGCTAGCCCTTGCGGTAGTGTGTCAGGGGAGATGATTGTCTGATCAGTGATCCAGTGCACAGAGAATTCAGTCCCAGAGTGGACAAACAATGTGTTAAATATATAATCCACGAACAGAGTGTTCTTAAAGTAGAGAGCAGTGTGCAGGGTAAAGGTAGCATCATCTGTGGCGGTTACTTATGCAAAAAGTGAAGATGTGTTTCTGCACAAAACACTTGCTAAGTCATTCAAGCATGTGACCTCTGAAGCATGCGGGAACCACAGACCAGATTGAAATGTCTGAAAAAGCTTGCTTTCCACCATACTGGGATCAGTTGAGTTGACCTCTTCTATGTTATAGCCTGAGCATCTTGATCATGTATCATCCTTGCCCACAGAGGTCATGTTTAGAAAAGGGTTCTGTCCAAACTGTTGCTATAAAATTAGAAGCACACAATTCCCTAGAATATCATTATATGCTTAAACATTAAGATTTGTACTCATGGAAATTACTAAAGTAGTCAAACTTTCATTAGAAGGGGGTGACCCAATACTTTTGGCAATATAGTGTACCTCTTCTGGAAAAAAATCACATGGGGGTAAATAAATGATAACAAGGCTAACTATTAGATATGATATATGTGTGTTACAGCCATAGCTGCTTGTGGTTTGTTAACTACCCTCTTGTGTGCAGCCTTTAGTAAAATAACATGCAATACAACGAGGGCTCTCAGTCCGCTGTCTGTCAGCCATTAGATGGAGTTATGAGGTCTTGGGTTTTTGTTCTTTGCTCAGTTATTCTAACCTCAGTAAACCTTAGTGAGGTTTTAAGTCCAATATGTATGCATGTATGTATGTATAACATTAACTTATAACATTACTTATTTTTTTCAACAGAATGACAGGAAACAAAATGCCACATAAGTCTCAGACACAACTCAAGAGTTACAAAACCCTGAAGATGAGTTATGGTAAGTTTCATGTGGTTTAAGTAATAAAACATACAAAATGTCATTTGTTTTTTAATGTTATTTGTGATAAGTTGTTTAACCCATTTTCTTCTCAGATTAAAGACAAGTAAAGCCAAGAGAATTGGAAAACAGTCAACCCTGATGAAATGACATGCTTTAATGTCTGTTGAACAAATTACCTTTGTATTGTACAATATGCAATGTCACGTGTAAAAGATGTGCCTGTTTAAATGTACAAAAAAATAAACCCAACTCATGACCATAATGACAGTGCTATGTTACACGGTGAATGATAAAACACTGACCGTAAGCTATTAGTATTATAGTTGTATATCAAAAGTAGATAATTGCATTAGTAAAGTTAAAGGGTTAAATAAC
This sequence comes from Ptychobarbus kaznakovi, assembly GCA_027422405.1. Taxonomy (NCBI): domain Eukaryota; kingdom Metazoa; phylum Chordata; class Actinopteri; order Cypriniformes; family Cyprinidae; genus Ptychobarbus; species Ptychobarbus kaznakovi. Next base: position 17,753,798 of record CM049798.1, read on the forward strand.
AATGTATTAGACTATGTATACTTATCAAATGTGTAATTTTCATTATTTGGTGACAATGTCAAACTAATTTAATTAAGCTGTCCACCCGGGAAGTTGTTCCTGGGTTTAAACTTATAATAACTATTTGAAATCACATCTGTAACTGGAATCATCTCAAACTGTCATAATCCGCTGATTATTTGTTCTTAAATAACTCAATATAAAATAAAAACATGAAGTAGCCAACAAGCCTACAAAACTACCAGTGTTAAATGCCAAGAGAATCTGATTTATAATCTCTTGGGTAGAAGTTTAAACCCTAAGGCTAGATGTTGTGAATGGACAAATCACAAAACCTAGTCTATCAACAGTTTAGGCCATTCTTCTCACATTCATGTGTTTGTATTTCCTGTCAAATTACTTAATATATGGTCCAAAATTCAATTCCATATGTTAGTCAAAAAAGGATATGCACCTGTATGGTCTGTTTGGTCATGGTTAAGATGGGATAAACAGACCAATCCAGCAGATATATTTCAGGGATTATTTTAACATGCCCCTAATCTAATTTGACCTGAGACAGAGGAGACTAACAATTGCCTGACTAATCCTTGCTTACATTTTTAAAATTGTATTGTATATGTTTAGATCGCAACTTTAGATTCTAATTATTGGAGTTAATTTTGTGTAAGCATGTGATAAATCTGCAATGTCACCCTGGACATGTTGATTGACCGTTACAAGAACTGCAGCAAACACTGGACCACAACTTGCCCCTCGAGGCCTGGCCTGTCATTCAAGCACACACACACAAAGAGAAAAGAGAGAGAGAGAAAGAAAGAGAGAGTGATGGAAGAACAAGAAGAGGGGTGTCCTGGAGGAGCTAGTGACGTATTCCCAGGCCCCAGTATCTCCGCACCTCTCAGCAGCATGTAATGAGCTTAACCACACAGCTTCAGTGCAAAGAGGTCAATCGCTCGGATTATCACACTCGACTTTCACATCATAATGCTCTACACCTCTGTTTTTATGCTCTTTTTTGGAAACCTTTGAACCTTTTGTAACCTTGACCTTTTGTAATCTTTATTTTCCTTTCTAAGATTTGGATTTTTGTAGATGAAAATTGATACATTAAGCTTTCACAGGTTCAGAGAGGACCGTCAGATCAAATATGGACCGTAGTTTACACCAGCTAAGACAAAGGGTGTATAAGGGTTGTTGAGTTTTGGGGTGGATGGTAGCTTTTGGAACAGGGATTCACCCTTGTTACCGTTGAAAGCATAATCCAATGCCACTGTGCAACAACAAGGTCGCTGACGATGGAACTTCAGCACAGCCACTGCAAGAAGGAAAAGCAATGGTGGACTCCCTCACCAAGGTGAGTTGATATTACAAAGTCCAATATCTGAATGTTCCTCTAAACAAACCGCACTTTTCAGAGAGTTTTGTGGTGACATCATTTCTAATCATTTTTAATAATCAGGGCACCATTTATTCATTTTTTGCTAACAGACTGAATATTATATAAAATATAATGTAAATCTTCCCCTCAATATTTTATGTGACCCTCTGTGAAATCCATGCTAAAGTCTCAAAATCTAATTATGAGATAACGAGCATTAAAGTTTGATTTCTTCCATTAATTTCACTATAATTTCAATCTTTGACATGACCTTACTCAGTCAATATTAAAGATATAAAGGTTACATTTTCACAGAATGTTCTTTACCATATGAAGGAGGATTTTTTTTTAGAAAACAGCAAATCATAAAAAATGACTTTAGCTGGGTTTTCACAGAGAGGGTCACAATGTTGTCACAAACGTGTATTCTAATGCTAACTATCATGATAAAAAATGAAGGGAGTACAACAATTAGATTGTAAATATGGAGAAAATTAATTTGCATTGTTTTTAAGACGTGATGACAACCTTTTTGAGGTTTAGATTGTCAAAGCATGTGCGTGTCCTCATTTCTCCTTATTTCCAGACTGAACATGAAAGCATCTTATAATGGTGTGTTCCTCAAGCCTTAGGCTGAAAAGGCACTATCTCTGAGTATGAATGATCCACGCTCCACTGCGTGATTGTCTTCAGCGCAGGCATGTGTCAGTAAAAATGACCTGTTTACTCCGTTCATCTACTTAAGCATTAATACATATTCTCTTCAGACATACGGTTTAAAGGAAAAGTTAAAAAATGATTAGCACTGATCAAATATTTTTACATCTTTTTCAAATCCAAATGACCATAGACAGTATGTACTAAACCAAGATCCCAAAAGTTTCCAAAGCTTATCCTGAAATAGCCATCTTACGACAAGCAGATTATACGTAATATTTGTCACTCAAACTAATCCTTAGTCTATCCATAATGGTGTTTGATAACCTAAACAGTTATCTAGCCTTATAAAAACCAATGATATGTGTGATTTTATAACATTAAAGGATCATGTGACACTGAAGACTGGAATAATGGCTGCAGAAAATTCAGCTTTGAATTAATAAATCAATGACACAAAACAGCCTACATTAAAATAGAAAGCAATCATTAAAAATTGTAATATTTCACAATATTACTATTTTGATTGTATTTTTTATCAAATAAATACAGCCTTGGCGAGCATAAGACATAATTTGATTAAAAAATCTACCAACCCCAAACCTTTCCATGGTAGTTTAGTATATATATTAAGATTTGGATTGGATTTAAAGAACCAAACAAAGATTTCTTCCAAAAACTCTTAGATGTGTCCTTTTTCCTGCTTCTAGAATTGGGAAGATTTTTTTCCTAATGTATGTCAAATAAACCACCTGCCTTGTGCTCCATAAAACTTGGGATGGAGGTAATTGATGTTTCTGAACCTGGGTCAGTGAGGTATGTAATCATTATTAATAACTGCACCCAGAAGAACAGTTTGGCTAATGAATGACCTGTTATTCTGAATGAAAATCATATTGTGCCATCAAACCTTTTCTGTTTATTAATATGAAATATCAGTCTAGATATTGAAGAATGAAAACCATTAATAATTTTCTTTCCAAAGTTAAAGTCTATAACTCCATAGTTGATCTGATCTGACTCAGGTGGTGGCGTGTTATCGGCACTTGGCCTCCTGTGTTGGTGGATGCACGGACAACTCCAGTCTACGCCGTGATCTTCGGCAAACACGAGAGCGAGCCCAGACACTAGCGCTGTCCTGCAGAAACCACCTGACAGCTCGACTGAGGGATAAAACATTACCGGAGGCTGAGAGAAAGGAAACAGAGCTGCTGTGGGTGGCATTCTCCTCTTGTCTGGAGCTCTTACATGCAGACATGTGCAAGGTTTTCACCATGGCCAAGCACTTTTCCCTGGCCAATAACAGTGCCATGGTGCAAACAGGCATACAGGGTAAGCATGCATAACTGTAGCAGTTTCATATCACATGACTAATTATTTAAGACTAGTGATAAACTTCTGACTAACTTCTGTATATTCCTCAAACATATGAATGTAAAGGTGCTGTCAGATTTACAAAATTTCAGCAAAATTTGCCATGGAAAACCATTGACAAGTGTCCATTGTTCATAGGACAGTCTTTACAGAGCCATACAGCTTTTTAAAACTATGGTGTGGATTTTTTGTCTACTCAAAGTTTATTTTTTTGTGGGGGGGTTCGGGAAGGGATTTCATCAGCTGAACAATGAATCAATATGTTGTTAAACAACAGGAGAATCCATTGAAAGCACTGTACTTCATCCCCTTTAAACAGTAGATATGGAGCAACCCTGATTAAAGGGGTGGTTGACTGTTTTTTTTCTAGGCTTGATTGTGTTTATGGGGTGTAGTCAAACATGTGTTCATGCTTCGTTTAAAAAAAAGCATTCTTTTTCACTTAATTTACCTTTATTCCACACCTTCTCTGATAAACGCCCCGATTATTTCCTGGTTTTATGAAGCCCCTCCCTCAGAAATACGCCATTGGTTAGCTGGTCCAGTGTGTTGTGATTTGCTAGACCGCCTCTACTGCGCGTCTAAACGTCCGTCTCCTCAACTCAGCGGCATGTGCTCCAGTTGTATTGTAAACAATGGCGTTGTCTATATTGCTTATCAATTTGAGCCCGAATGAGACGCAGATAATATTAGTGATGAGGATCGTGCAGAACCTGTGCAAACACGGCTCTTAATGGTATTTTTTTGTTTGTTGTTGGTTCATACTTTTAGATATGCTGTTATTTGTAAGTGCTACTGCTTCTGTTAGCTTTTAATATATGGTTTTATCCTGATTAAATCCTTAATACAGCACGGCAACCGCACGCGTGTCCATGTATAACGCTTCTCATAGCTATGTGAAAATAAGTGTATAAATGGAACAGTTTGTTGGAGCTGATCTGACGATCTGAATGAGAGAGAGATGCAGAGTGTGTGCAGAGCAGGCGACGCTAGGAACAGTATTAAGAACCGAATATGATTTTGAAACTTGTGAATCCATTAGAATCGTTAGAAGACAGAATCGCGATTCATATATGAATAGATTTGTACATGCACCGCTAGTTTTCTCTTCCTCTCTTCTCTTCTCAGCGCAGCATGGCCTCGCCCCCTTCCTTACATATTCCCGGGGCGGGGTTTATCTGGGTCCGTGATGTAACGGACCCAGGAAGTAACTCGTTGTAGTCCCTACGAGCCGTTTTTGTAGGCATTAAACTGCCAGAATTTTAAAAGATGATATCTCCGTTTGCATTGAACTTTCAGCATTGTAACTTTGCAGATATTCTTTATGCTCAAACAGCAACATTACACACTAACTAACGTTAAAAAGTGAACCTTAACTATTACAGTCCTGTAATTAGTCTGATACATGTATTTGCTTAAGCAGGGGGGACAACAGAGGTGGCAGCACGGGCCTTGAGCTTGCCTGACCTGCAGGAGGCAGGTGACGGGTGCCAGACATCCAGCATGGAGGGTCAGGAGCAGAGTCGGCTGGAGCAAGAGATCGCACAGGTGGACCGTACGCTGGAGGACATGGAGCTGAAGGTCAATGTGCTGCGCTGGACTGTAGAGGCGCTGGGTCCTCAGTATGCTGACCCCGTCAGCACTGACAGCGCTTCACTAGCACTGCTGTCCATCGATGAAGAAGCAGCTCAAGGCTTTTGCAGTCACAGCCAGATGTTTGCAGTAATGATGTTGTGTGGTGCGACAATCTTTGCCGTGGTGCTATCGGTGTGTGTGGTGTTCCTGGTCTGAAGTCTTATCATCACTTGTGTTGTGTAGGTTTTTTCTTTTCCAGGTCTCTTTAATTGTGTTCAGCCAAACATCAACAGTCTGTGTATTTATTAACTATGTAGCAGTTTCTTACTGTTGATCTCAACAGAGCCTGAGTCCTTTTTACACATCAAAAACTGCCATTAACTTTGGGTGTGTGATCTTTAATAGCAAAAGAGAGCCTGATGAACGAATCTTCACTCTAATGCAGAACTGAAATGTGAAATGGGCAAGTAGTAAAATCTGATTTACTTTCTGATTTACTTTCAGGATGCTGTATAAACATAAGTTGCGCTTACTGCATTTCATGTCATGGGCTGTTCATAAGCCGGTTCGTCATCTCGTACCTTCAGAACTCATCATTTGTGTGAAAACCCAGCTAAAGTCTAGTTTTTGTGATTTACTGTTTTCTAAATAAAATCATCCTTCATATGGTAAAAAACATTCTGTGAAAATGTAACCTTTATATCTTTAATATTGACTGACTAAGGTCATGTCAAAGATTGAAATTATAGTGAAATGAATGGTTGAAATCCAACTGATGCTTATTATCTCATAATTAGATTTTAAAACTTTAGCCTGGATTTCACAGAGAGGGTCACATTTGTTTTATTTTTTTGACTATAGCAAATACAGTATCAACACTCACACAAGATTTAATCCGATTACCTAGCAAGTCTGTACTGTATTCTCAAAACACCACCAACAGAAACGCATAGGGCTTTAATATGTTATCCACATGTTTGTTGTAAATCTATTGTTACTTTTAATTATTTAGTTTACGTCAGATGTTTAAAAACCCGGTATAATAGCCAGAAACAATAGAATAGTTTATTTTAAAATGTTAGTCATAGTTAACTAGCATTAATACTCAGTCACTAATTATAAACAAGTTGAGGTTAATTGACGATACAACATAGGTAAGAAAAGGTTATTTCAATGGTGTTATTTTACAGAGTATTTCGAGACACTGTTGATAATCCTTTTGTTTTCCTTCATGCACTGTAATTTCTTCACTTACAAATATCTCATGAATATCATATTTTGTAAAATAAATGCATTCTAAAATAAACTTTTAGAACCAGTTTACTGAATGTGTTGTAAGATCTGTCAGGCAACATGACTGACATTGAGAGTCAGTCTTTCTACTGTTTCGCTCTTTCTGTATTGGTAGAAAGTTGTAATATCACACACGCACGCACGCACGCACGCGCGCACACACACACACACACACACACCGCGCGCGCGTCAGGTTTCTGTGAATTCTGGGGACATTCCATAGACTTTTATACTTATATTACTTTTATTCTGAACAAACGATATTTTGCATCCCCTAACCCTAAGCCTACCCCTTACAGAAAACCTGTTTGCATTGTTAAACTTTCAGATAAACATTTTTTTTTGCCAATGTCAAAAATGTCAGACTTTAAGTACACAGGCACACACGCACTCACGCACACACACACACACACACACTCACGCACGCACACACACACACACACACACACACACACACACACACACACACACACACACACACACACACACACACACACACACACACACACACACACACACACACACACACACACACACACACGGACACACACGGACACACACACACGCGCGTATGTACGTTTTGGTAACAGTGTCGACAATATTGTAAACAATATTTCGTTTGACCTCCTGGAGTTGACAGTTAACAGTTACAGGTCAGAGGGGTTCTAAAAAAACTAATTAAATTGAGATAAATGAATGAACGCCTAAAAGGGCATATTTTACTTTTTTGTGTGTTATTAAACTTATCTTATATATGCCACTGTTATTAGTAATATAGGCATACTAATGCCAAATGTCAAATATGACACTTACAAAGTAATATAATTTATGAACGAATATAGAAAAGAGAGAGAGTTGGGTATTTTTCATAAAAAGTTCATAAATCTATTTCCACACGTGCACATTGCGGGTGATGATTACCTCCGCGTGCTGATTTGCATGGCATCCTGTGTCGAGAGATAAGCATTGGCAATATTAAGAGGATTTAACATTTCCAATTAATGTAGGCCTGTTACATTCTTATTATTATTAGGCATATTATTATTAATAGATTATTTTTAATAATAAATTACATGAAATTATTGCCCCGCGATCCTTTAAAAGCGCATCACCGCATTTGATGCGCTGTGAGGATAATAAAATAGACTATTAGCTTAATCCTCATTGAAACAGTTTTTTTTATTATAAAAAACAAAGTTAATTTATACACTGAATTATAGGCCTATAATTATTATTATTAACACTAAGAGAGAGAGAGAGAGAGAGAGAGAGAGAGAGAGAGAGAGAGAGAGAGAGAGAGAGAGAGAGAGAGAGAGAGTTGTTTTAGTTTCACTTTCTCTATAGTCAATTGACCTTCACCGTCTGGCGCCACATATTAGGCACCTTTTTTAGGTTTTTAATGTTTACTTTTCAATGTTAATGAGAGTGACACCGAGAGATAAAAAAACAGGAAAATAATTTGGAAATCCTTTGGGGGGAGGGGGGGCTCTGCAGTGTGCCGGGGCTAAGCAAGTTTCTGATGGGGCTATAGCAAAGTCTCTTTTTTATTCTATAGTCTTTGGCTATAGTCGCCCCGTCGAGCCCCGTCAAGCCCCGCCCTAGCGTCGCCGCTGCGTGCCCGTGAAGCGTCATTGTTTACTCGCTCTATTACAGGAAGTTGGACAGTGGTTGTTGAGGTGGATCTGTCAGAGAGAGAGGAGAAAAGTCTGGAAACCTTTATAGTGGCTTTTTTCACACTATAACACACAGATGTGTTATAGTTTCAGTTATATAAAATTCTTCTGAATTATTTCAGGAATTTAAGAAGCTTTGTTGTATGTAATGTCTTTAGGGGACGGACACAGAGGAGACAAGCAAGATCATTCGGTCACATCAGGTCCCCCGCCGCGATCCCGCAACATTTTAAAGTCCTCTGCATATTTTGGACTTTATATACAAACAAGTGCTTCTTTTCAGCAGAATGAGGTCTGCACACAGCAGGCATCTAATCTCGGCGATTAGAAATGGTTTTAAGGGAATAGGGGCTAATTATTTAAGGTCAGATACGGAGTCCATTCGGCTTTTGAGAGGTTCAAGCATGTTGGTCAGAGGTATGTAACGTTATGTATGTATGCACATATGTATGTTTTTGCTATTAGGAGTGTTACACACGTCTAGGTTTGCATTTATTTTATTTATTTACTAATGACCAGTTCTCTATGATTTGCATATTCCACTCACTAATTGTTCCGATTGTCTTTATTTCAGAGTTGGAGTATCTCAGCTAAAAGTCTTCAGTATGACCTGAAGAAATCAGACATAACTAAGTCTGGCAACAGGAAGTTATTCTTTGATACTCATGCAATGGTTCAGCTGCTTGAAGAAAGCGGTGAGATTTCTTGTCTGTGTTTCTGTAATGCTCTGGCTAATTCCAGTTCAGTGATCCATCAAAATGTTCTGTGTCCTTTCAGGTTTCGTGACTCGGCAGGCAGAGGTCATTGTCAATATGATGGTAAATATTACAAATTCAAACATGGACGTTATGTACGGTGACATGGCTACCAAAATGCAGCAGGTGAGATTTTCATTGTCCTTCCATGCTTTTCTGATGGTTTGAGTGGATCATGCCCTGTGCCAACACTTACTGATTTAGCTAATGTGAGGTGTTACTTTGTGTATGCAACTTTTGATTCATAATTGTGTTGTGTAAATGACTGTCAGATTCATGGTTGGCAAACGATTACCAAAGTTGATTATGGTGTGATGTTTTTAATGTACACTTTAAAAATTGGCTCTGTTGTTGTCTATACAACTTCCCTCATATCAGAGCCCAAGTCAAAGAGGTCAGTTACTCTACTTAACTAGTTTAATTTTACAGGAAATCATGTTACAGAAAGTCATGTCTCATATTACTGCTGTAAAAAAGGACATGATCATTCTGGAGAAGAGTGAATTCTCGGCATTACTAGCAGAAAATGAGGTGAGGTTGTGTCGTATGATCTATTATCATCACCCACTCTGTATTCTGTATTCAATGTGATTATACACTACCGCTCAAAGGTTTAGGGTCAGTAAGATTAAAAAAAAAAAAAAAAAAAATTGAAAGAGGCATCATGCTCACCAAGGCTGCATTTATTTGATCAAATTTAGTTTTACTAATTAAAAATGTTTAAAAAAATCAAGTTCTTGGGTTTGCAAAGATGAATTTTCAGCAGCCATTCAATCCAGTCTTCAGCGTCACATGATCCTTCAGAAATCATTCTGATATGATGACATTTTTGTCAATGTTGCAAACAAGTGTGCTGCTTAAAACTTTTACATGTTTTTTAATACTTTACAATTATTTGATCAATAAATAGAAAGAACAGGATTTATTTGAAATAAATCTTCTGTAACATTGATATTTTGAACAATTTAATGCATCCTTGCTCAATAAAAGTATTCATTAAAGATAAAAACTACTTTTGAAATGTAAAGTAAGTATTTATTTATAAATCTGTCTTTCTGCAGTTTCTATATTATCTTGGTGAATTCAAATAAATATGACATAATAGCTGTGAAATAAGAAAGTTAGCCATTTGTTTGCCAATTGCTTTGAATTGACTTTTTAACAGCTTTGAGCATTCACCTAATCAAGAAGTATTATGTACTGTATCTTAATTCTTTTACAGAAAATCAAGGTTGAGCTATCACAGCTAAGAATACAACTCACTGTAAGTCAATTAAAGAAATAGTTTTTAATTAAAAAATGTATTCTTTGCTATTTAGAGCTTGTCAAAGAGGCATACATAACCCTTACACATGCATCTTTACTATGTACAATAGTTATTGTAATTTTCCATTTTGTTTTGTGCTGCAGGATGTGATAAACAAAAGGCGTGCAGATGCCATTTTGGATTTGAATGTAGAAAAAAGCCATGTGAAGGAGTTGGTAAGTTCAGTGAAATAATGACTCTCCAGAAGAACAGGTTTGGAAGATTCGCCGTCTCTGAAATCCAAAGATTTGTTGGTTATTTGAGTTGTCGCTGGCAATTGAGATGCTTTAATCGAGATGTTTACTCTTGGTACAGACAGCGGACTTTGACAGAAAGCTTATTGGGACCAGGAATGAAATGATGGAAATGGTGAGACGCGCCAGTGTTTAGGACAATAATGTCGTCTTGATTTTTTTTGTATGAAACTTTTTTAACTGGATTTTCTTTCTTAGCATTCTGAGCAGGATCGTCACGTGACACAGACAAACATGAAAATCGACACAGAAGTGGCGGGCCTGAAGACTTTGCTGGAGTCACATAAACTGGATACTATCAAATATCTGGCAGGTAAAAAAAAGTTACTTTTTTTTTAATATTTTGTTAATTTTACTTGTTTGCACACTTGAATTATCAGTAACTTAAATGTATTTTTTCAGTATATTGACATTTTTCCACCACACATTTTTACACACAGCCACAGAATGTCCTTATTGTATTAATCATACAGATTCAGAAGTCAAGGTTAACTTTTATTGACAAATTAATTTATGTAGTCATTAAAAGAACAAGTTTGTAGGGACCGCTTCAGTATTTATTTTGATTCATGCTTTATTTTTGTAATTTTTCTAGGTTCAGTATTCACGTGTCTCACAGTCGTACTTGGATTCTATCGGATATGGATGTAAACATCAGCCGACACTGTTTCTCCTGAGAAAATGTCTCATCAGCCTCGGGTCATAAAGCCCGGTACACGCCAAGCCAACATCGGGCCGTCGGGGAGCGTCCGTAGGGCTAGTTTGTTTGGTTTGTTCCACTCGTCGGCTCACGTCGGGCTCACGTTGGCGGTAGTTGAATCGGCGTCGGGCCGTCGCGGACCGTCGGTGAAAGAGAGAACTCAGATTGGATGTTAATTTTAGCTAAAGAGTCCGTGCAGGAGAATTAAAGCAAAAGTGATGAAAACGAGCAAGTAATTGAAGGCGGCACAGACAAAAGGCTGTTTTTTGATGTGACATGATGTTGCCCAAGCATTCCAATATGCAAATGTTTTCTTAACAGCATGAGCTGCTCAAAATAATGAAAGTTATCAACATTACTGATACTCAAAATGATAAACAAGCGCTGCTTCATTTACATTTCGTATATCTGTGTTTATCTCATTTATCTTTGTTTCAGTTTCTCCGTTTTAATAACAAATATTTACTATTGATAACTGCTGATATAGACAGCTAACTCCTCTCACGCAGGCGCAGAACGCACGTGATCAGTTTGCAGTCGGCTGAAGTCTGTGCGGTGTGTTCACATGCAGCTTTTTTTGTCTGACGCTAGCAACGCGAGGCGACAACACCGTCAGCTTTCGTCACGGCTAGTTCTTTGAAGACGGCTTGGTGTGTACCGGGCTTAAGAAGAGCTGTGGTATTCACAGATCCTGTAGGAGCAAATGTTCAGTCCTGCATTATTTTAGTTTTTTATCCGCCACCTCCATCTTTCTGTCACTCAGCTCAGCTGTTCAATGAACATTGCTCCATATCATGAGTAGACACGCCCCTTAATGCTGATTGGCTACAAGTTTGTTTTGGTACTCGGCCCGAAAAATTGCTTACTCTGCCTTTTAATACACTGCATGTTTAAACAATGTCACAAGTAATAGTGCTGTTGTACTGAATATTGGCACAGCTGTGACAAAGCTCTGACTAACTGTTGTATGATGTCAATTAAAGTGCCTTTGGTTGTTTTGGTAATGATTTAAGTAATATAGTACATGTATTTGTCAAAATTATTTAAATTCATGTTGAAAACTTGACGAGATTTGAGAACTAATCGCACAATATGTACAAAAAAGTGTATATATTTTTATTGTAATATGGTTCTGATTCAATGTAAGTCACAGTTATTCTGATTAATAAAACATTACAGGTACATCTAAAAAATTACAATGTGATGAAAAAAATTTTTTTTTCTTGTAACTTATTTAAAAAAGACAAATTGAAACTTTCATATATTTTACATTCATTACTTGTAAAGTAAAACACTTCAAAAGTTTTTTTTGTTTTAATTTTGATGATTAGAGCTTACAGCTAATGAAAGTAAAAAATCTGTATCTCAAAATGTTAGAATATTTACATTTGAGTTTCAATAAATGACGATTCCTACAGTACAAATTCTGGTTATCTCTTGTTCTTTGAAACCACAATAATGGGGAAGACTGCTGACTTGGCAGTGGTCCAAAAGACGATCATTTACACCCTCCACAAAGAGGGTAAGTGACAGAGGGTCATTACTGAAAGGGATGGCTGTTCAAGGAGTGCTGTATCAAAGCATATTAAATGTAAAGTTGACTGGAAGGAAGAAATTTGATAGGAAAATGTGCACAAACAACAGGGATGACTGCAAGCTTGAGAATACTGTCAAGCAAAGCCGATTCAAACACTTGGGAGAGCTTCACAAGGAGTGACCTGAAGCTGGAGTCAGTGCATCAAGAGTCACCACGCTCAGACATCTTCAGGAAAAGGGCTACCAAGCCACTTCTGAAACAGAATCATTGTCAGAATCATCTTACCTGGGCTAAGGAGAAAAAGAACTGGACTGTTACTCAGTGGTCCAAAGTCCTCTTTTCAGATGGAAGTAAATTTAGCATTTAATTAAAAAAATATAAAAAAGGAGTCTGGAGGAAGAGTGGAGAGGTACAGAATCCAAGTTGATTGAAGTCTTGTGTTAAGTTTCCACAGTCTGTGATGGTTTGGAGCACTTCATGCTTCCTTCTGCTGACCAGCTTTATGGAGATGCTGATTTCATTTACCAGCAGGACTTGGCACCTGCCCACACTGCCAAAGGTACCAAAAGCTGGTTCAATGACCATGGTGTTACTGTGCTTGTTTGACCAGCAATCTCGCCTGACCTGAACCCCATAGAGAATATATGGGGTATTGTCTAGAGCAGGGGTAGGCAACGTCGGTCCTGGAGTGCCGCTGTCCTGTAGAGTTTAGCTCCAACTCTAATCAAACACACCTGAACCAGCTAATCAAGATCTTCAGGATTATAGGGCTGCATGCAGGTGAGGTTTATTTTAGGGTTGGAGCTAAACTCTGCAGGACATCGGCACTCCAGGACCGACGTTGCCTACCCCTGGTCTAGCGGAAGATGAGAGACACCAGACCCAACAATGCAGATGACCTGAAGGCTGCTATCAAAGCAACCTGGGCTTACATTACACCTGAGCAGTGCCACAGGCTGATTGTCTCCATGCCACGCCGCATTGATGCAGTAATTCATGCAAAAGGAGGCCCAACCAAGTATTGAGTGCATAGAAATGAACATACTTTTCAGAAGCATTTCTGTTTAAAATATCCTTTTTTATTGATCTTATGTAATATTCTAATTTCCAGAGACACTGAATTTTGGGTTTTCATCTACTCTAAAGCCATAATCATCAAAATTTCAAGAAATAAAGGCTTGAAATATTTCACTCTGTGTAATGAATCTATATAATATATGGGTTTCACTTTCTGAATTGAGTGACAAAAATATTGACCTTTTCATGATATTCAAATTTTGTTTCGATGTACCTGTAGTCTTGAATTATTTAAACATTCTTTGGGAGGTCGAATGTGGCAGTTGTCACTCGTGGTGTCTCCAGGACACTAGAGGGCAGACTGATAAACGCAGATCAGAAGAGCGACGATGAAGAAGAGCGCGCCGTGCTCCGCAAACTCACGTCACGTGGAAACTAACATGTAATGTGTTACTGTGTTTTGGTATGTTGCGTTTTGTTGTGGTTAATTATAATATGTAATTTGGCTGTTCGCATATTCAGTTATCAGATTAATTTATCCATCGGTCAACAAATTTTAGCTGCTTGCAGATATGCCGATAGCAACTTCCAGCTGGTTTAACGGCAACTTTTTTAGGCTGTGTAACGTATTAGAATGATCCTGTTGACTGAAGTTAAAACACATCTTGTCTTCAGGGTAGTAAGACATAGCAGTTGTATATTTTAATAGAAAATGTGATTCACTTATAGGAAAGTCAGCGTCATCACAATGTAAAACTTGTCAATATTCCGGGTCTTTAATGACAGCTCCGAGTGAAATAAAAGTGAAATATTAGATTGTGTGCTGTTGTGGGGAAGGATAATAGCTTTGATATGTTTGATCTTTCCTGTAGTAATTGCTTATAACTGATTGTGTTTAGACCCAGAGTACTCCTGCCTGAAGATGACCGACGCCTTCAGTAGCAGCAGTGAGGCAGTTCTGCAGCGCACCGTCAGTGCGTCCTCCATCACGACGACCAGCCACGCTGGGAATCTGCTGCAGCTGTATCAGATAGAGGAGACCTGCCAGTTTATCACTAATAATCAATTCAACAAGGCAAGACAACATCTTTAGAAGTCTTCTGTCTTGTTTACTCAAACCAAGTGTCCAACAGGTCTATTTAGGGCTTCTGTTTTTATCACAGGTAGCCTTACAGTTTCCAGATGAACTCCTGCCTGATGCCGTCCGGGTCTCTGCCGAAATAGAGAAGGAAACCAAAGCCAAGACCTTCATTTTAGGAGACACATCCTATGGCAGGTAAGAACTGTTTTTGTGTACATTACATTTTCACAGATGTTTTCATCCAGAATGACTCGGGTTCATTTTGTGTGGCTGCACAACCAGAACTCTGATTTCATTTCCGTTTACCTGATTATTTCCGTTTTCAGCTGTTGTGTGGATGAGGTAGCCGCAGAACATGTGAGAGCAGACTGTATAGTGCATTATGGGCCATCTTGCCTCAGCCCATGCAGAAGACTACCCCTTCTGTATGTGTTTGGGAAGAGACCTATTGATGTCCAGCAGTGTGCCGCAGCCTTTAAAGAGCTGTACCCTGACCGCCGAAGTCATGTCATCGTACTGTATGATGTCACCTATTCACATGCTATAGGTAATTGTTCCTGTTCAGTCTATGCTAATGTTTAATAATGTTCATTTTCCTGAATGTGTGCATCTCATCTCTCCTCAGGTGATCTCAGGACACTTTTGTGTGAGATCTACCCCAATGTTGTGGTCTCTCTTCTAAAAACAGATCATTCCTGCGGTGCTGAGCTGATTCAGGACAGCTGTGTGGATAGTGATCACATAGATTCACAGGATGATGGAGTCATTTTTAAATTTGGCAGACAGTTTAGTGTAAAATCTGGGCAGAGTGTTGATAGTTACAGTATGTTTTACATTGGCCAGGAAAGCTTGACTCTTACAAACTTCATGATGTCCTGGAACCAGTGTGCCTTCAGCTCATTCAATCCAGAAACACACACAGGACGAGTGGAATCGGTTAAAATCAACAAGGCACTGATGAAACGCTATTATGCCATTGAGCGGGCCAAAGATGCCAGTGTGGTGGGCATTTTGGTGGGCACCCTGGGTGTCGCTAACTATCTGAGCATCATAGAGCAGCTAAAAGACATTATTCACAAAGCAAGCAAGAAGAGCTATATGTTTGCTATGGGAAAGATCAATGTTCCCAAGCTCGCTAACTTCTTGGAAATTGACGTTTACGTGGTAGTTGCCTGTCCGGAGAACTCACTGCTGGATTCAAGTGAATTCTACAGACCTGTGGTGACTCCCTTTGAGATGGAGTTGGCTTGCAATAAGCACAGAGAGTGGACTGGAGAATATGTCACAGACTTCAGAGATTTACTGCCTGGTATGTCGTTGACTCGAATATGTCACAGACTTCAGAGATTTACTGCCTGGTATGTCGTTGACTCGTTTCAAAAAATCATTCTGCAGAGAACTAGAAAAGTATTGTGATGTTGAGATTGTGTCATTTAATATATTTATACTAAGAATATGGGCCTTGAATTCATATATGGTATTGTTCTAGGCATCTAATAGGAAACATATATTATAGGTGGAAGCAGTCATGTGGGCTTTCCTGAACAAGACCAGTCTGCCATTGAGGAAGAGACCACAGATGTCTCTCTAATCACAGGAGCTCTGCGAACATGTTCCACCACCTCATCAGAGATCATAAATGGCACATCAGAATCTTTTTCACTCGTCCCGAGAAATCAGAATCTCACTGTGGCCAACACAAACACAGCAGGTATAGAGTCTGAGGCCGCATTGAACTGTATTTGCTGAAGTAATTCTTCAACTTAGTAGCTTGAAACTGACAAGAGTCATGCAAATGTAGAATATAATCTTGATCTTTTCGTTTTGCAGCATCATTTTTGTCTGGCCGTAGTTGGCAGGGACTGGAGCCCAAACTGGGGAAGACGCCAGTGGTTAAAGCTGTGGAGGGACGGAGAGGCATTGCCATCGCTTATGAGGAGGAGGGTGTGGGAAATAAAGATGCTTCAACTCCTCTTCAAAAATCATAAGAGTAATTTATTATTGGACTGTCATAAGAAATCATCAAAGACTTATGCTACACTCACAGCATATGAATTGCGTCAATATATTGAAAAGGATGCAATTGTCTGTGATAATACAGAATATCTTTTGGGAACATGTTTTAATTCCTTTGACAAGGGTGAGTGTTCCTTCTGCTACTGGTCAAAAATCAAGCAAGGCAAATTAATATTTGTTTAATATAAGAATGTTAAGTTCTATTGTGCTACCAATGGTAGCAAATTATAGAAAGCGAATAATAGAAAAAAATGTTACTTATGCCAAAAGTGATTGAATGTGGTGTTGTCTTTATATTCAAACAGAATAAAACTCATTCTCCTGACTTCAAAAATATGATCTCAATATGTGAAATGTGGAACGACTGTGGTTTTTTGGTTTCACAACCAAAGTGTGAAAATGAAGCAAGCTCTGGCATGATTTTGACAATATTAATAAAAAAAACAGGCCCTAAAATACTGCAGGCTTCTCCCCAATGATCAAATCAACACATTAGATGTAACTGTTGGATGAATATTCATTCTCCTTGCTGATCCCCATTAAGTGCTTTAACAAAGGATGATGGGAATATGCCAATATTCCCGTTGCATTGACCCTCAAGCCACTCATCATTGACTGAAAATGAAACAAAAAGTCAACAGAAATAATCTCTAGAATTCATACTGTATTTATGACCGTATTAGTAAACTACAAGTATCAGTTTTAGTTCCTACCTTTGGAAAGAACTGTGATGATGTTTCCCTGTTTGAAATCCAGGTCTTCAGGGGTAGAAGAGTCATAAGAGTACAGAGCCACCACTTTCTCATGAGGCACACTTTTACCCTTTCAGACAGCAGTTTTGGGAAGTGCCAGAAAATACATTAGGGTTAAGTCACTGGTAAATCTGAACAGCAGTACGTCTTATTTTAATATTTTTAAGTGTATTGTACAATAAGCTATATTATTCTGTTATTTCAATCTGTGTGAGCATAGATGAGTCAAGCTGTTGTATTGTACCTCAGTCACTGAACACCACAGCGTAAGACGGTTATCCTTCACACTATTCCAGACAGCCTCCATTTCAGAGTCCTCAAGATTCACTCTCTCTTCAACACCTTCCTTGGTATAACTGAAAAGAACATTACAACTTTTTTCTCTCCAGAAATGTTTCAATATGGTGCTGGGAATGTTATAATTGGTATAGTTACCATAACGTTAACGCTGATGCAGGCAGCTTAAGTTTAGCGCTTATCGTCTGAAGAATGACTCCATATGATTGTCCGTGTGCAATTCTGACTGCTATGGTGAACTGAAAGTGCACTTTCACAATGCAGCCTGAGAACTCCCTAATGTTATTAGTCTGTGAAGAATACAGCAGATCTTGAGAAATAATCTTAATAATAATATGTTCATGATGCCATAAACATAATGAGGCTGTATCTAATAAAAGTTGGCCTTTCAATACGTTATTTAAGCATTGTGTGATAGATAGCTATGTTAGTTGATATCCATTTACTGTTCATAAAATGATTATATCTTGAGTATGTATGGAATACTGAACCTCTGCATTCACAGTCTTCAGGCCTTCTGTACCCACTGGTCTGCTAGGTGGTGCTCTTCTTGGTGGAGCTGGTATATCATCATTTTCATTAAATGGTGCAATCTATAAGAGGTCGTGTGATATTGCTTAATATATAGGACACAAAAAGTCATTTAGCTCAAATGTTAGGACATTATCCATTTAAAAATAAATCACTCAACTTACATGGTTTGCTTTATGTAACCATTTTTTTATTGTGATTCCATGTAAGTTATAGAAATTAAAATGTAATCATGTTTGCTTATGCTACGTCTGTGTTATAATTATGAATGCCTGACTCAGAGGTATGACTTTCCCTGGTGCAATTGAAGTCATCAAAAGTGGATTGTATGATAAATATTACATTTGTTACTGTGTCCCTATTGGTGTTTGGAATACTGCATATTTGTTCAAAATGCAGCTACTGTACCTGCATTGGTTTTGATGTCATTGTAATATCCAAGGGTTCAAGGAAGGTATAAGGTACAAGACCCCGCTAGAAATAACAAGAGAACAAAAAACAGACAATTGGGCATTATTATCTGTTCTTTAAACACACGATTACATTAGCATTGGACATTGGCATGTTCTCTTGACAGTGAACGCCAGCTCTCATGTGGGAGTTTTTGTTCTGTTCTCATTGTACTTTATGATTAACTTTTTTTTGTAATTTATCAAAAATATACCTTCTCATTGAAAACAACAGATGCCCAGTTGTCAGCTCCTTTCTGAAGAACGAAGACAATATTACCAGGCAACACAGCCAGCTCCTCTTTGGTCTCAGGGTAAAACTCATAGAGAACAGTGTGCGGCTCACCTTCAAAAACCCTGATGATTATGACATTTATATTTATGTAAATCAAGAGGACAAAACAATACAAAAACGCCATACATTGCAAACATATTTAAGCTTTAAGCTTGCTCAAGGGTCTCACCTCAGTCGTGGTATTGAGAGTGGAGAGAGCGCAGGACATTCACTCCCCCCACCTACAATCCCTGCCGGACCTGAGACTCGAACCCGCAACCTTTGGGTTACAAGTCCTACTCTCTAACCATTAGGCCACGACTGCCCTTTAGTTAGAAGTTAGGATGCATTAAATAGTGTCTTTTATGTCCATGAACCTAAACGTACCTTAGTACTTCTGGGACTTTTGGTGTAGATGGAACATTGTCAACCTATCAACAATTCACAAATTAAAGAAATGCACTGTGATCATTAAAATTAGGTTTGGACAATGAAACTGCAACACCTGGTTTTAAACCACAATCATTTATTAGTTTGGTGTAGGGCCTCCTTTTGTGGCCAGCATCAGTTCATCTTGGGAATGACAGATACAATGTCCTGCACAGTGGCCAGAGGGATTTTGAGCCATTCCACTTGCAGAACCTTGGTCAGGTGACTACGTGATGCTGGTGGAGGAAAAAATTTCCTGACTCGCTTCTCCAAAACACCCCAAAACTGCTCAATGATATTCAGATCTGGTGACTGTGCTGGCCATGGAAGATGTTCAGCTTCACTTTCATGTTCATCAAACCACTCTGTCACACATCTTGCTGTGTGTATTGGTGCATTATCATCCTGATACATGGCACCACCTTCAGGGTACAATGTTTGAACCATTGGGTGCACATGGTCCTCCAGAATGGTTTGATAGACCTTGGCAGTGATGCACCCATCCAGCACAAGTATTGGACCTAGGGAATGCCATGTAATTGCAGCCCAATCCATCACTGATCCACCACCATGCTTCACTCTGGTCATGTAACAGTCCGAGTGGTAAGCTTCTTTGGGGCTTCTCAACACTGTAACTCTCCCAAATGTGGAAAAGACAGTGAAGGTGGACTCACCAGAGTCTCTGGGAACAATACATGTTTCACGTTGTCCACAGCCCAAGATTTCTGCTGTTGGCACCACTGAAACCAACGTTTGCCATTGGCACGAGTGACCAAAGGTTTGCCTATAGCAGCTCCACCATGTATATTGAACCTTTGGAGCTCCCGATGAACAGTTTTGGTGGAAACAGGAGTTGAGATGCACATTTAATTCTGCAATGAGTTGGGCAGCTGTGTTTTTGGCTACAATCCGGGTTAGCACCCGGACATCCCTTTCAGACAGCTTCCTCTTGCGTCGAAAGTTTCTCCTGTTGGATGTGGTTCGTCCTTCATGGTGGTACGCAGACATTACCCTGGATACCGTGGCTCTCAATGCACCACAAAGGTTGGTCACAGATGTGCCAGCGAGATGCGCATAATTTGTCTGCTTTTGAACTCTGATATGTCTCCCATTATGTCGTGTGCATTGCAATAATAATGCTTTGCAATAATAATGCTCTGCTAATTCAACCTTCACACTCTGCTCTTACTGGTAGAATGTGCAATCAGAGAAGTTTGGCCACAAGGCTGTGCAAATATAGCCATGTATCCTCCAACACTATATTGGCCAGTGTTTCAGTTTCATTGTCCAACCCCTTTACATTAAATGTGTATCATTAATGTATAAGCTTATCATTAACACTATATTCAAACCTCTCTCTGTTATGCTTATTTTATGCTGACGTTAACATGTTAACAATTTCATTACTTACTTGACTTATTAACAACACTACTTACTTGAGGCTGAAGTGGAGCAAACCCAGAAAACTCATCTGCAGGTACAATAGAAGACATAACCTATAAACCAAAAACAAAACACTAATCTTAATCAGTTTGTCTGATTTACTGGCCAAATAGAAAATGGATCTCTTCGGTAGTGTTGCACACTGTATTGATGTGGAAATGGGGATACCTTGGCTTTTCCAAGATAGTCCTTTTTCTCCAGCTCTGCCACATAGTGCTTATTGGGTTTGAACAGCAGCCCATCTCGAATCTCTACCAAAGGAAAGAGCTTCTGCTTCTGAAAAGAGGAAATCACAGTGTTTTTCAATATGAAAATAATGCATTAAGACAATCACCACATACTATTCATGATGTTCACACTATGCTCATCAGTGTAATACAACTTGAGTTGTTTTGTGTATTTGTTTAGATTTGTTTATGTATTCCTTTTTTAAGGGTATCCTTGTGCAACAATTTTAAAACGTCATATTAATTTGTCATTAAAATTCTTACAAAAATGTCACAAGTAGAAGAATGACTAGTGACTAGTGTCTGAGTAGAAGTCATCTGTTTTGTGAATTTTGTCACTCCTGCAGCTTACACAACTTCCCCCAAACCTACCCAGAAGCAGTAATTATGCAACACAAAATTTCACCAATTTATAATTAGGAAAACTGCAGTATGTTACAAAACAACAACACATAAGATCATACCATTTGATTTTGTTGCCTCATATACTAACAATAATTTTAAGATTAACTTCAGAATTGGCTTTATATCACTGCAAAAATGGCAAATTATTCAATGACTGATGTTAAAAATTGCTGGACTGATAATTATGTTATGTAGAACACTTTTAGCAGTTACACACCAATATGGCATCCAGACCATGGTCAATATGGCTGAACTTGGCATCTGCCCTCAAGCTCAGTGCAGTAAGAAGGTTCTCTTGAGCTTTCTCCCATTTTCCCAACTGAGCCTGTACTAGTCCTATGTTGTGCAGCACCTAAATTGCATATGACAAAACAACCATATAAGAGACTGATACAACTGAAATAAGTAATCAAGTGGAATTAATAAATCACTCACACCACAACTATTGAGTAGGTATACTGTTAGGTACAAAACCAATTATGGTAAAAAAAAAAACACGCTTTTGTGCACATAATGTGTCCAATGTACGGCACATCTCTGGTCTTACCTCACAAGCATACAGTTTATATCTTAGCCCTAGAGGTTTGTAAACTATTAGTTGATTTCCTCGTAACTGCTTAAACGCCTGCTGGAAATCCAGAAGAGACTCTTCAAACCTGAAAATGCAATTATGAACAATGTCAATATATAGATTATGAACAGTGTCAATGTATTTCTTCTGAAGATAAAAAAATAAATAAAATAATAATCTGAAGAGAGTCAGGAGACCGTATGTGGTGTTTTGTATCCCCCTCTAAGAACAAGGCATAAAATATTTTCTAATTAATGGCCTTACCTTTCCTTTTTGTAGAATGTTACTCCTCTCTGAAAAAATGCCACAGCCAGGTGCTCATCTTTGCCAATACTTCTGTCAAATGCCTTCATATGTATAATAAAAGAAAAATTCCCCATAAAGAGTGAAACCACTTTTACTTCCTTTTTACAGCCACAAGTGTTTTTAAAATAGCAACAACAGTGTCAAATCATAATTCAAAGTCTAAAGTCTAAAAATACCTTATTTAAACTTACTGTTTTCTTCAGTAGCATAAAACACAGAATCTGCCATGTAACTATACCTTTTCAGCTTCATCTAACTCACTGTTGTTCAAATAAAGACAGCCAATGTTGAAGAAGATCTTGGAGCTTTTCTCCTCGATGTTGAGGAATATCCTGAGAGCAGAGGCTGGGTCTCTTTGCTCCACACAAGCCACGGCCTCGTCCCACTCACGGAGAGTGCTTACAAATGACATGCTCCCTCAGAAGACTAGCAATGAACAAATTAACGCGGTTCTTCTCTGCTGTGAGCCCAGCCGAGGCAATCTGAAACCTGTTTTAGAGAACAAGCCCAGCCCATACTCTGAGAGAGAGGAAGTGATCAGCTTCATGTCACTGGCTTCTTTATTTCTTGTTTCCTCACTTGCTAGTGGAGTAAGTTCACTTTTTTGGTGTTAGTAAGGCATATTTATTAAAGGATAAAAAACAGGCACTTATTTTGTTAGTTGCTTTTAGGTGTGATGCACATATTCTTTCTCTTAGAAAAGAAGTACTGTGGTGTCGTGATTGTATCAGGTGGTAAAACCATGCATAATGCCCTCATATATACCATGGTGCTAAATGATTACCAAATTAATGTACTTTGGTATTTACATGGCCCTTCAATGCCTGAAAAAAACCCATCAACCTTTCTTAAAAATCAGGGTCCTAAATACCATAGACAGGCATGTTTGCATTTACATCACTTTCTGATTAAGGGTAAGTATTTGCCAAAAAGATGTGTACATGCTCTACAGCACGGAGATGTCCTGTAGACACGCTAAGCAGCATATTCCAAATAAAGACAATCACAGTATTTTCCTGTTTAATCATTTATCATTCAGTTTTAGTCATTCTGCAAGGTCATTTAATAGTGTTCTTGACATCAGAGCAAGTACAGTTCATGCATTCTATGACCTTTAAATCAGACTGGGTCATCTGTCTTGAATGCACTGCCTCCTTTCCTCAATCCTGCGCTATCCCCTGATCTTACTCCAATTTTAGTCTCACTGGCTCTTAAGTTCTATGTTTACCAAAAAGCTCTACTCACATATCAAATATTACATCCAACAATCAAATAATATAGAACAAGCCTCCACCTTGGAAGTTCAGAAAGGAGGGAACTTTCTCTGAATCATTATCCTTCAAACTCTTTGCAAAGAAACTCCTTTCTGATATTGTTTCGGTGCTTTCTGAGAGACACTGCCACTCTGTAAATCTATTGAGTTGCAAACCAATATGTACATTTAATCTTATTTACCTGTAAAGCTCTCACAATCCTGAGCCAATATTTGGCATGCAAAATGCACTTTCAACATTTGATATGCTATATTCTAAATTATTGTTATTTGTTGTCATATTTTAAAGGGTCATATATTTCAACTTTTTCTTTCTCTTTGGAGTGTTACGATCGGTTTGTGCATAGATAAGATCCCTGAAGTTGCAAAGACTACAGTCTCAAAACCAAAGAGATATTCTATATCAAAGTTAAGACTGGTCCACTCCCCCCTAAAACAGCTCATTCAAACACGCCCCCCATGTCTACATCACGGTGTGGGGAGATTTGCAAAACACCGCCCAAACGTACACGCAATGAAAGAAAGCGTAACTTTTATTCTCGCTGTAGTATTGTTGCTGCCGCCGGCGCCATGTCGTGGAGACGCTGTGTTTCATTGTGAAAGTGAAACTACTTTGTTTGGCCTTCCAGAAGAGGACACAACTAGAAATCAGTGGTTAAGTTATATTTACAACACTGTTCCAGAACAGTACAACCCAAATATTAGAGTGTGTAACGGAGGACTGTTTCCTGAACCTGGGAGTAGCCTGCCAGCTATGCTCAAAGACTGCTTCTATAAAGTGGGGCAATTCAAAACTTTGCAAGGACAGTTTGGCGCTTCTGACTCACAGCCTGTAAGTATGTTTTCATATTTCATAATGTTTATGCAGCACGACGCAACGTGACGCGTAAAAAGACAGTATAAGTCATTATAATCAGTCATTTTGTCCCCACTGGATGCTACAAATGCCTCGTTTATAATGGGTTTTATTGTTTTAGTCTCGTCGCGCCGGGACACGGCATCACAATACGGTAAGGGGTGTAACATTTCCGTCTCACGCTTGAGGTATTTGGTCAATCAGAGCACACCTCGCTTCTCAGAATGATGAGCTCTGTAAAAATCGGCACGTTTCAGAAAGGCGGGGCAAAGAGGAGCAACAATAATGTACAGTATGTGGAAAATAATGTTTTTTTTTTTACTTAAACCGCATAAACACATTGCATTCCACCAAATACACAAAATAATGTTCTTTTTAGCAACGTCATATGACCCCTTTAATTGTATTTATGTTATTTGTTAAATTTGACCCTGGACCACAAAACCAGTCTTAAAGGGCTACTCCACCCCAAAATGAAAATTTTGTCATTAATCACTTACCCCCATGTCGTTCCAAACCCGTAAAAGCTTTGTTTGCCTTAAGAACAAAATTTCAGCTGTGCCACATGGATACGTTAAGATTCAAGATTTTTTATTCATCACACACACAATAATACAGAATATAACCAGCAGTGAAACGTAAGTCAGGTCCATGGACAGTGCAATTATATGTAACACAAACACAAGATAATATAGATAGAAAGCAAAAGAATGTAAAAAGGTAAATAAAAGCACAATCTGAGCGGAGGTACCTGGATGGCGTCAGAACTAAGCGGCGCCATCTTGAGATGTATTTACACTTTGATTTGAATGCAAACAGTGCAGCCGGTATGCGGCTGACACAGAAGAGCGTACGCTGCTTGCGTCCAGAGGGGATTCAAAATTAATTGTTGAATGAATTTGCTATTTTATTTTTTTTTTTTGCATACACAAAGTATTCTCGTAGCTTCTTAACATTACGGTTGAACCACTGATGGCAGATGGACTATTTTGACGTTGTCTTTCATACTTTTCTGTGCCAAGACAGTGAAAATTGTTTGGCAGTCAATGGGACAGTCACAAGCCTCCCGGTTTCCATCCAAAATATTTTTAATATTTTTTTCCGAATTTGTGTTCCGAAGACGAACTAAGCTTTTACAGGTTTGGAACGTAAAATTCTTGGAAAATTTGGAAACTTAAATTTTGATTAGTACTATGCATTGCTGAGGACTTCATTTGGACAACTTTAAAGGCGATTTTCTCAATATTTAGATTTTTTGCACCCTCAGACCACAGATATTCAAATAGATGTGAACTGAGGGACTTAGGAGGAGCTTCTTCCCTCAGGCCATCAGGCTCCTAAACTCAAACTCGGTCTAATAACATTTACAGGACTCAATTTAATAAACTGTAAAACATTCACTATTCTCCATCATCCGCATTGCTGCTATGTGTATATACCCGGTACAACCTGTTTGCACATTCCTGTTTATATTATTATTTATAAAGTCCACAGTATACTGTATTACACATTTTACTCTGTATTGTTTTAACCTATATTTATATATATTCTCTTGTTTTGTGTTACATATTTTGCACTGTCCATTGAGCTGACCTGACCTGACTTACATTTCACTACTGATTATATCCTGTATAATTGAGTACGTTATGTGACGAATTAAAAAACTTGAACCTTGATGTATCTCGGCCAAATGTTGTCATCTTAACAAACCATACATAAATGGGACGAATTATTTATTTAGCTCTCATGAGATGTATAAACCTTGTGGTCCAGGGTCACAAATGTCTCTTGAAAATTAAATTCAAACACACAGTAACAACCAATATGGCGCTGGTTGCCCGAGCAACCGCTGGAGCGACGGGGAAGAGGAAACAGCCGCTCCAGCTCCGAGATCGTTACGGTTTGGGATTCATGGCATTTCCTGTCAGTGTAAATAGACAGTCGGCAGACATGGCTTCACTTACAATCCACGACTGCCTTTGAGTAAACCAAAGGACGTCTAATGAAGCTTTCTCCGTGAAAGAGCCATTATTCACTGCAGATGCATGCGGCGGTGGATTGACGTGCTGATGTTAGCAAGCTAACATGGACCTTGGATCAATGCTGTACAACAGTTTGAAAGATGTAACATGGAGCACGACGACACTACCCTTGGATAGACTTGTTAGTGCCTACAGACTGCCGCAGATTGTGAAGTTGGACAGCGGTAAGGTTTGTCCAGAGTTGTGCTGGTGTTGTGTTGTGTGCGGCAGCAGCGCGCGTGGGCGGTCGCGCTCCTGTGGAATTCCAATAATTAGCCGCTTCGCGCGCTAAGCTAACGCGAGCCTTCACTCCTTGAAATTACCCAGCGGGATACCTCAATGAAGGGCTTTATCGGCATTATTTACAGGGTCAGCATTAAGAGTGATGCGTTTTGAAGTTGTTCTGACATAGTTACAGACCAAATAGCCAAATAAATTGCGAAAAAGAGAAGCACAGTTGTTAGCAGGCTAACGCAGATTAGCCAGAGAGTTAAATAACAGACTGCAAACTATATTTATGTGTATCATCTATTACAAACCTCTTTGATTTATCTTACGTTAACTGGATGACAACCTCCGAAACCCCTTCAATCTCAAACTTTAGAAAGGAGCCCACACAAGTATTTGCATATTTACAGCTTGGCGAGGTGCTTTTTATACTCGATAAATTACATTCGCAAAGAACGAGTAATATAGTCTGATAGCTTAACCGAGTTGTTTGTTATTCACTGCTTTATTATAAAGTGATTGAAGTGTAAGCTCCCAGTGCTGTTGTGTGTGAGCTGAGCTCTGCGTAAAGATGGAGGAAGTCATAATGTCAGGGGAACTAGATCATGATCATAATGGGAACTGGGGCACTATCATTAGACTCTCTAACTGAAACCTTATCAGCGCTCACTGGGTAGAACAGAGTTAAAGGCACACAAAACCCATCTCATCTCTCATATTAGTTTGTCAATGATCTGCTTACAAGTACTATATTTTGTCTGTATATATATATATAAGAGTAAATTATGCCCTTCATGTTATTTAAAATCTGTTTATGGTGCACTTGCTATTAGTTATATCCCTAAGCACCACTTTACTGCATATGCATTATTGTATGATTTTCATATCTCATCATTACAAAAGTACACACTATTAAGGCCATTGTTCCATACTGATGTGATATTGTTTTGCCTCAGGGGAGTCGGTGGAAGGACTGAGAGAAAATGACTACCTCTTGATTCATTCATGCCGGCAATGGACCACAGTTACCGCCCATAGCCTAGAGGAGGGCCATTATGTCATCGGACCGAAAATCGAGATCCCTGTCCATTATGAGGGTAAGGCCACTCAGTTGTTGTAGTGCAGCATGTACTGTACCTAGAAACATATTTACTACACTTGAAGTATTTTCAAAAAGACGGCAAATGAAAGAAAAGTTAGTCTGCTAGGATTCACTGTTTTCTTGCAACTTATATTAAAACAGAAAAAACTAAGATCTGTGCTGCTGTATTTCTCATCTGTTTTAGTTGGGAGTTCATTAGCTAATTGGCCTCTGCATATTGACTCCTTGGGCTATAGAGAGGGTCCAGAAGGCCACTTAAGGAAAAAAGACCTTCCTGTTAATTTGGGTTATACAGACCTAGTAAACTGCATAGTTTATGTGCTTCTTTCACTGTTGCAGTGTTTTTAGATAATTTGGCAAAATATACATATATTTTTTTCCAGTTCAACATGCCCAAATTAACAAAAATTACATTTATTTATTTGCTTTGCACTGATTTGGCAGAATAACATCTAGATGAAATTGTGTATTTTATATTAAGTATTGTGTATATATAATATGAAAGCATGACAATGATGTCATGATTTACAAAATTGCTGTTTGTTGTTTGTTACAGGCCAATTTAAGCTGCTGGAGCAGGACAGGGACATTAAGGAGCCAGTGCATTACTTCAACAGCGTGGAGGAGGTGGCCAAAGCATTCCCTGAGCGAGTTTATGTCATGGAGGAAATATCCTTCAATGTCAAGGTCTGGTTTTGTGCTTGCAGATTTAGACTTCCCACACTAATGTATCTTAGTATTGGCATAACCTAATATGCTTTTATCAGAATGGCTCTCGGGCATTGTGTTTGTAATGTGAAATATCTGTTCAGCATTTCTTTAACTTAATTTCAAAATTTGTAGCATTCAAAGGTTTTCTGTTAGACTAGCATTAGTTAGACTACATTTTGAGGTGATTGTTCAAATTGCTGTCGTCTTTCTCCCAGATGGCATCAGGAGAATCCAACGAGGACACAGAAGTGTACAACATCACGCTGAGCACTGGGGATGAGCTGACACTAATGGGCCAGGCTGAGATCCTCTATGCCAAAACATCGCGAGAAAGGTCACGCTTCAACACGATCTTCAAACGCATTGGCAAGTTTAACTCCATCAGTAAGCTTGGCCGTGGAAAGATGCCCTGCCTTATCTGCATGAACCACCGCACCAATGAGAGCATCAGCCTGCCTTTCCAGTGCCGCGGTCGCTTCAGTACCTGCTCCCCGCTGGAGCTACAGATGCAGGAAGGAGAACACACTATTCGCACAATTGTGGAGAAGACCAGGTTACCGGTGAATGTCATGGTGCCCAGTAGCCCACCACGTAATCCGCATGACCTCCATTTGATCCGTGAAGGCCACCGATACAAGCTGGTCAACATCCAGACCAAGACAGTGGTGGTGTGTTGTGCGTTACGTTCGAACAAAATACTGCCAGTGCACTTCCCCTTGCACGTGTCCACAGCACTGCCACGTTTACTGGTGTCTGAAGGGATGCTTCAAGGAGAAGCTTGGCTGGAAACTGTGGTCCACCGCTGGTTTGCTTACTGCCAGGAGCAGTTCAACATTGACCGACTACTCTAGGGCGGTCCGTGACGTGCGGGTGGACTGGATTGAGGATGGCAAGAGCCCGAAAAAAAGTAGCGCAGGTGGAATGGGAAGTGGGAGCGCCATCTGCAACAGCAGCGGAAGCAATGGCTGCCCCTCACACATGCATTTGCCAAGTTCTCTAAGCTCAGCCCGAGATCAGCTCACGCAGTCATTTCATCGCCTGTCTGTCTGCGTCTACGGAAACAATCTGCATGGGAACAGTGAGGTGAATCTTCAGGGTTGCGTTAGCTTATGTGGAGATTGTGTGCCAGCAGAAGCTCCGGATGCAGATTATCTGTTCCCTGAGCTGCAGGAGAGTTCTTCTGGCTCCATTAAACCAGACGTGCCGTACGAGGAGCTTTGGTTGGATCATGTTAAGAACCCTGGATCTGTGCTAGACCACACCGAGGGGGTCGGAAATTCGACTGTCTCTGGCTGCACGACTGTGCTGGTAAACCCCACAGCAGGTCCCACTACTGCCTTGCTTGGTGCAGATGTCAATCTACCTCCACCTCCGGTGCCTCCAAAGTCTGAAGCTGTGAGTTCATTTATACTAGATTAACCTTAATAGTCTCTATTTGAAACACATAGAAACATTTAAAAGTTACTCGTATTCAACATTTGCACAAATCTACACTACTGATTAAAGATTAATCGATGAAATCAAAATTATTTAAAAAAATCCTTAACCAGTAAAACAAACAATTGTAAAAATCACTGCTCGAACTACTGGTCGAGTGGGAGCCCAGTTGAAATTAAAGTGTTTGTAGAAATCTTTATTCATTGATTGTTCTGTAAAAAAAAAACACATGATTTTAAAGCTTGTCTGTTTTCCACTCTTAGACAAGGCAAAGTTTATTCTGTGCTTACATAGTGACTTATTTGTGTGCTCTGTTGGTAAATCACTACAGGTCTAATTATTTTCCAAGTAGGAACAAAGGTTACATTTCATGTTTTCAAGGCCTATTTGATAAATTCACACAGCCTGTCTAAAAAGATCTGGATCTTTGTTCATTCAACTCCTCCAATAATGTAATTGTAATTGAGCCATACAGGTTTCAAATTTCTATTATTTTTATTTCTATTATTTGACAGGTGAAGGAGGAGTGCCGGTTGTTGAATGCTCCACCGATTCCACCGCGGAGCTCCAAGCAGGCAGGCTCAAGCAGTGCCACAGTGCCATACCCTCCTGCCAAGCCACATCAAACAGACACTCGCTCCCCAAGCCCAACACTATCCTATTACTCATCCGGCTTACACAACATGTGAGTTATGCACTGTTTTAATTGACTAAATGGACATTAGTTTTATGTGAACTGCACTACTTTTGACTGAACGATCCTCTTCTTCATCTCTCAATAGAGGTGGAGAGGGTGAGTCTCCGAGTGAGTCCGATGATCAGAATCAAGCATGTTACCCCTTTAACTGGATCAAACCAGATGCCAGTGAAGGCTCCAAGACTCTCCCTTGCCTAAGTCCTTCGGTCGATGCCTCCTTCTCCCGCCTTTCCTGGCCAAACGATTTCTGTGGTGCAGACTCTTATAAAGGTGAGGACTTTCCGTCACTCCACTGCCGGAGTTACTCTAGTTATCCTCGTAAGAGGACCCCTGGTACTCCTAAGGCTTGTCCCTCAGGTTTATTAGAATTCAGCAGGCGAGCGAATGGTGAGGGGGGAGCTGCGGCCTCCAAGGCTCAACATGTTTCCCAGTCTTGCACCAAATCCACCAGCTACACCATGGAAATGTGCAGAGACAAATCTACAGAGGAATGTAACACTAAGCAAAACCAGTCCTGCCCTATCTTGCCTCCAAGAACCCCTAAATGTAACGAAACAAACAAAGATACAGATCCCGCTACTACAGCCACAGCTGATGCGGATGCCCTTGAACTTGAGTCCAAAAGCTGCTCGCTTGATCGACCACATGACAACACTACAGATGTGTGCTCCATTTCTTATCCTGTAGCTACAGTGTCTTGGCAGCCACCAAGCAATTTATCAGGTATCTCCATTGAAGAGGTTTCGAAGTCACTACGGTTCATTGGTATGTCAGATGATGTTGTCTCTTTGTTTGTGCAAGAAAAAACTGATGGAAATTTGCTCATACAGCTAACAGAGGAGATTCTGTCAGAAGACTTTAAGCTAAGCAAACTTCAAGTGAAGAAACTCATGCAGTTTATTAATGGCTGGAGGCCCAAAATGTAAGGCTGAACAAGCAAGTCAGTATAGAGCAAAACACATGCAATTTGCTGAAGTGATGCAGCCGCAAAATATTGGCCTTCAGTATTGCGTTTGACAGTTTTGTATCTCAATGCTATGCAGTCTTGTAATGATTTTAATAGCCATTTTGTTTAATATATACATGTATATACAGCTATATATTAATTGCTTTGTGTATTAACCTGTACCCATCTCTATGTAATCTCTCTGACTTTACGGTACCTGCACAACAGACTTTATTTGCTCAAACCCAAAGCCTTTGAAAAACCTGAAGATATTTTGACCCAATCCAACTGTGGCCTATCTTTCTTTGGTTGTTGATCAATAAAGACAATTGACTTGATTAGCTGGTTTTTAATCACTTACACTTTTGCTTTACCATATTAAGAAATAATATGATCCTTTACCAAGTTGTGACACCAAACAAGGTGTTTGTCACATTAGCTCACTGTTAATGAAAATGCTTCCATAAGGGCAGATGTGTCAAAAAATTAAATGTGGAGAGGATGAATTCTCACCCCCTTTCATATCGGGTCATTTTGGCTTTGACAATGTTGACATGTATAGATGCTTTATTTGATGACTGGTTTCCTTCAGAGCAGAGTAAGGGAATATGGAAATTGTGTTCAACAGTGTTTCCATCATCAACATGAGGTCTGTTTAGTGTAATCTCGTTAAATTCTGCAGTTCAGCTAAACATTACTATAAAAGCATATGACAGTAGTTGTTTTGAAATCCCCGTCTTCACACTATGAAAGAGGGTTTACACAATTTAGAATGCTACAAAAATCTTCAATTTCAATACTGTATGTTACCCACTATTTGGTTCAAATCCATGGTTCCCATCCTGTCCACACCCTGCCCAGTATGTTGGGGTCAGTTGCCTGATCGAGCAGGCAGTCTACCTGATCTTCAACACTCAGGTCCTTCTCATTGTGTCGAGCTCGTATGTTGTGCTCTTTTTCGCCTCGAGCAACAGCCAACATTCCCTTATACTCTGGGCTCTTCTCAAATCCAAGACAAAGCTCCTCACTAGAACATTAACAAGTCAACATGGTTAGAAAATGGTTTTTTTTTTTTGTTTAATTTGTCCATCAAACTATCACGTCACAAGAATTAGAAAGAATATTGTATTTATTTAATGCAAGTGAACATTATCATGATATGCTGCAAATGTAAATGTTAAAATGTTCACTTTTATTTGCCAGAAGTTGTGGTTGGATCTACCTTGTTATAACCGAGGGATTGGCTCCCTCTAGCTTCCTTCGAGCAAAGTTGACCTTCTGTAGAGGGAACCAGTTTATTTCTTTGGTGTCCACACTCTCTGTCCAGGTACCTCCTTTCTTCAGCTGCTTCAGCTCAAAGTTCTGTAACATGAGGAATAGAGCTGTTTTCTTTCACAATTCAGTTAGCCTTTCTCTTTGATAACTCAATGTCTATGCTTTTTATAGACCTCAACTTAAGTGTGAAACTCAAACAATTTGGAAAATGTGACAACAAGAGCAGATCATTCTGATGATTACATTGAGGGCTACCTGTATGTGACAATAAGGAATGCAAGCTATTCATTTCTGTTTACATGCATCAATATGCTTTGATTTAGTTCTTCTACCTTCCAGTCAAGTGAAGGCTCCTTCACAAAGACATCCATGGTGTTGAGCAGCAGGTCTGGGTCATCTCTGAAGGCCCGCAGTGAATGTACCATCACACTCCGGATGAGACCAGACTCTGCCATGGGTCGCATCAAGTTTATAAACTGCCGCGTCAGCCTAAATGGCATCATTTCAGGCACTGGGAGGAACTACATGCAACATGTAACAGGTTATTGTTCTCAACTCTTAATCAAACCATCAAGTCAAGCTGTTCATCAATCTTGTATCTCTAAATTGGTACAGTAGCTCTTTGTACCAGTACTTGTCACATTACAGAATCATTGAATTATCAGTCAAACTAATCAATACTAGACAAAAAGCCCACCTGAGTGGCTGATCCAAAAGCATGACCAAAGTCAATGCCGATCATACCGCCAGTCTCAGTGTTAATCATGAAGTTAGAGAGATGCCGATCACCAATGCCCAGAATCCAGTGACTGATGCAGAGCACAGCATGAGAGCTGCTGAAATGGGACCTCAGTGAAAGGAAGGCTTCAGGTGTGGTACTCATCCTCACAAAAGCACGTCTGAAAACAAGCATTCATGCCATCATTAATTCCTTGCAGACTTATGACAAACATCAATAAATTACTATATGATCCTCAGTAAAAATCTGCATTGAAATACTGCAATGTATAACGCAAAGAGAAATGATGCCATACTTTAACAAGTCGTCAGGCACCATCTGCTCAATTCTCCTAAAGTTGTTCACAGTGTCCACACGTTTTGCTTTCCTGCAGGGAATCAAATGAAGTATTAATACAATTTATACATGCTTTTAAGCGGTTGTAGAATGCGGAGTCCCATGACAAGTGTTAAAATGAAGTGATGACTTACTTGTACAGTTCAGCATATCGTCTAATGCCGTCCACCTTCCCAGCAACTTTACTGATCCAGTCATCAAAGGACTCATTGGGCCTAAAATACATTAAACCAAGTAACGCTTGATTCACTCAAGTTATTGCAAGTTATGAAAGCATGATGTGTTTTATTTGCTGGAATAAGGAAGGAATATTCACTTCTTGTTTGTCCTCTGCTCCTGTTCAGTTCTTCTGCTGGAGAGGAAGTCTTTCAGGGTGCAGGTGTTCTCCATCCACTCAATCAGGCCGATCCTGCAAATGTCAGCATACATTAAAGACCCTGTAGGACCAGTTAAAGACAGGCCAGCAAACAAGTTGAGTCATGAGAAGCCCATCCTAGTACCTGCTGGTGATGGGAATGACCTGGTAAGTGCGGAGTGCCAGGCTCCGCTGAGAACAGGCAGTGTCCTGACTGAGAATCATGTTCATCACGCCAAAGAGCTGCTCGATGCGCTGGTCCTGTCGCAGGTCCTCGCCACCCTTCACTAGGAACGGATAATCCCGCTCGTCATCTCCGCGTATGATGATGCGCTTCGGCCGACGAATAGATGTCATGACCTTTACCTAAGTTTGGGAAGATGAACTGTTACACACTGAAAAAATCATCTCAAAATGACATCTAATAATAAGAACATTATTCCTCATACCCTTTCGTCAAAACCTGTGATTTTTGCATGATATTCTGGCAAAGGCTTCGATTGGCCATCATATTGACCTGTAGAAAACCAGAGCCAGAGAAAAAGATAAACACTTACACTAAATGCAGAACTTTAATGAAGTGACATTATTTACAAATAAGTTTTGAACTAACCTGGTACCTCCAGTTCGTTTTTGAGTGTTTCTGTTTTGAAGCTGCTGAGCCAGGGTGAATATTCCTTCATGTTCCCTGGTTCCTTTGGAAATTTCTCATTGACATAACCAGGCGGTCCACCCGCAGAAGGAACTCCTTATCTTTTCGCTTTTCATACAACTTGGACCCACCAGCACCAAGCAGATTCTCTACTTCTTTACAGTATTTCTGCAACAAGGACATACAATGTATCTATGTAAGAAACACAGAGAAACCAGCAGAGGCCAGACTAATCTCATTATGGTCTTATTTCAATTAATCGTGCACCCCCAAGTATAAGTATTGTAAGTTGTGAACCTGAATGAATTTTCTTCTGAAAGATCCAAATCCTGGAGACTTTGAGTCACCAAGCATTCCAGCCATTTCCTCATAAATCTGCTTCATTTTCTTTTTGTCCATGTCTGGTTTGTCCAGTTGATTCTTCACCTCATCCCACCAATCCTACCAAACCATTACGTGAGAATCAAGACTACCACAATAACGCCATAAAAATGTCATGTCTCAGTAAGTTAAATGTAGCATATAATTACTGTGCCAGTAGCAGCACAAACTGAAACCGCAATCTGTTCAAGCAGCTTGAATGGGTCTGTCATCTCAAAACTGGCTCAACCAATGGATATTTCAGGGGAAAAGGAATTTGTACCTTGAAAAGCATTTCAGGGTTAGTAAGTTGCTGAAGGGCGTCTACAAACTCTTGGACGACGCCACCTTTATCCAGAATTGACTTCAGCCTGGAACACAAACAACACATTGTCAGTATCAGGAAGGCCGAAGCCACTTACAAAGCCTCACAGACCTTTACATACTTTTCAACAAACTGCCGGTTCCTCTGACCACTTGCAGACTCCTCAAAGGTGTAGTTCTCACTGCTGATCATGTATGGATAGATGAGGGCTTGTGGATAGTATTCTGCAATCTCCTCTATAACATGCTGAACTGCTGTCGCCTGTGGCTTGTCAAGCAGAGCCATCATTTGACTGATCCAGCCAATCAGCATCCAGCAAGGCACATTAACAACCTAGCAGGACAAAAAAACATGGGAAAAATAAAGAACATTAAAGAATTTGCATCACAATGGTTTATCCTTTATGTCTCCAAATGCAACAATAATAAAAAGTATATAGTTGTTTATGGTGGCCTTGTACTTTCAGATTTAGCTTTTCTTCTAAAATATTGAATCTCTAAATATTGATTTAAGCAGCTTCAGCATTTCCGGACACTGATTTCTGCTTTGCATCAGGCTTTATGTTGCTATAATGATTAGCTGACTGTACTGTACATGAGCCATAAAATCAAAGCAAATGATCTTCTCTCACCTCTCTGACCATCAGGTCCAGGGTTTCTGCGGGGTAGAGTTCTACTAGCTGCAGTAGACGAGGAAATTTAAGCCTGGCCTCATCCGAGTTGAGCTTCAATGCCTTCAGCATCATCTTCACTACATGTCCAGGCAAGGACTGCAGTTCAGGACTGATTGCTAGAATCAAACATCAAAAGTGTTGTTATAAGCACATCAACTTCACCTGCAACGCAATACTTGGATGCACTGAATCACAAAAAGACATAAATGCTCTACATTCGTTTGAACTTTCTATTAGAATTATGAGAATAGTTGTGTGCTGCACTGGTGCACAGTTGCCTCACCTTCTTTTTGTTCACTCTCTCTTAGTCTTCGGTCACAGAAGTTGACCAAGGTCATGTAGGCCTCCACAATACCATGTGTGTTCACATGCTGCTGGCTGAAGGACTGCTCTTCCTCTTCTGCCTTACGTGCAGCACTTCGCAACATCTCCAGAGCCTGCATCTGCAGACCCTCCACCACCTGAGCAGAACAATAACACCCATCATTATGATTCAGATGTCATCAAAACAGCTTTTTAATAAATCTGTATATACTAGCATTAATAATTTGTGTACAAACTGTAATAATCTATCCTTGATATCAGAGACTGCATGGGTTTTTGCCCAGTTAAAGAGGTGCAAACACGTACACTACAGTACAAATGTTTGGGATCAGTATTATTATTTTTTTTTTTCAGTAAGGACATTTGAATGTTAAAAAGAAAAGTTATTTTGAACTTTCTATTCATTTAAATATCTTGAAAACAAGTATCACAGTTTCCACAAAAATATTAAGCATAAACATGTTCATGTGATACTGAAGACTGGAGTAAATTAAATAAATGACATAATATATATTAAAAAAGAAAAGTTATTTTAAATAGTAATAATATTATTTCGACTTCTTTCGCCAAAAAACCCCCAAAAAGATCAACCCCAACATTTTGAACATTAGTGTATTTGCAACATGGTGCCATTTCTGGCTTTTTTAATATGGAGTACATTAATAAAAATATGCAGCATAAATGCAAAGCTAAACATCTCTGTATCAGCTTATTTGAAACATGACTAATTCTACAATAGAAATGACCTAATCTGCGGTTTCAATAAACAATATATCCCAAAAAGCTACCCCTAATTAACTCATTACCTGAGTGATGGATGAGGCCCCTGACAGTTGGAGAATCTTCTGTACTTTATCCTCCCCGAGAGTCTCCACAGCAGAAGGACTGCGATCCGCAGCTCTGGCCATGAGGTCATAGGTGGTGCCCAGAAGGATCTTCTGGTCACAAAGCATTCGAGCAGATGAGCCTTCACTCTGTCTCCCAATGTCAACTGTAAAATAAAGTAATGTGTCTACCATGAAAATTGCTCAATACACTGGTATTACACAGGAACCGAAAAATTCAAAACTTGAAAAGTAAGCCTGGTTCAGGGGTTGAAATGATGCGTATTCTATATGACAAGAGGGGATCATTCATACTCAGAAGTGGAACACTCTTGAGCAAAACATTGATCTTTTCAGCAGATCCAAGACCAGTGCTTCTTCTGTGAGTGAAACGGCTGAAGCTGTGGACCCAGCGGACCAACCAGGCATCATCCGTCTTTGCATCACGGTGAAGTTCCTTCAACAGCTTGGATGCCACCGGAAAATTATTCTGTCAAACAATTTTAACAGATTACATTCAGCTTGTTCCTAATCCTTCTGTTTCTGTGGTTTAAACACAAAAATATGATCCTAATTGATGGTGAAAACGATTAGATATGTATTTATTTTCCTCCTACTAAATCACCAACACTGATATTTGTAAACCCTGAGCACCTGTTTCCATGCACTGTCTGCCATTTGTAGTTTCATGTTGAACTTGCAGTTCTTCACCAGTGCTCCGAGTTCCTCTCCACTCGCCTGCTCTGCACCATCCACCTCCATGCTGTTTTCAGGGGTGGAAGTCAGCCGCTCCAGAATCTTATCCAAGAAGAAACAACTAAAAAACAAAGATGAAAGCAAGGATGGGACATTTTCTCCACAATTAAGCTTTATAGCATTACAGACATCTCAATGTGAACCATTTCTTCACTATAACAGCAATAAGAAATCTGTATTCCCAGTAAGGTGTTGTAAATGACCAGACTCACCGAGATGTGATGATGTCATCCCAAACATTCATGGGGTCCAGTTTAGCATCCGGATAGCGGCTGGTCCACCGTCTGATCATGAACTTCAGAGAATTCACTGAGACTAAGAACAGATAGTTTTAAGGTGTTACCATGTAATTACACGAATAAGTACCAAGCAATATTAATTAACTACATGTACTTACTATAGGTAGGTATACTTAGGGCTAGTTAGTTGTAATTTTGCATAATTTACAGTTCTTGTGTAATTGCTCACCCTCTCCTGAGATATAATTCAGGAAGTCTTGGATCTCTGTCAGAGCTTGGACAGACTGTAGCACTGTCAGACGGCTGTGGTTCAGCAGTGGGTCGATACTTGAGTAGTTCTACATAAAACCAAGTTATGTGGGGAAAAAATCAGGTATTTGCATTTCTGACAATATTTGTTGAATGAACGGAGAAGCCCGCTATTCCTCCAGGTCAGATCTCAAACTATTCAATGACAAATAGAAATCTGTGTCTGTCTGCATGCCTATGTAACACCCCATCTAAAAATACATATTTACTGTGAAACAACTTGATTTGATTTGTTGGTTTTTATCAAAACTGACCTGCATGAAGACTTGCATGCAGCTGTTGGCATAGTATTTGGCCCTGTCATAGTCCTCTTGCAGGATGTACAGTAGACTCAGCTCCTGACTGTAATGGGTCTCCATGACGATTTTGTGCTCTTCTTTCTTCATTGCAGCATCAACAAAGCTGAGCAGATCCTGAGAACTCTCCCCCAGCTGCAACTGCTTCAACATGCTACGCATCATGTACTGCAGGTATGTTTCCTATTAGAGACAAAAACATAAGCAACTACTGTAGGATAAGATATTATTTGATCATGGGTGTGATTCCAGGTGATCTGATGAATCATGACAAAATAGCCTAAATTATGACTTATAGTACCACAAAAAATGGCTCTTTCCATATATTTTCTAGCTTGACAGGTGAGTTGTCGTCAATGTTGACCGTGGCGCAATACTG
Source organism: Ptychobarbus kaznakovi (assembly GCA_027422405.1). Lineage (NCBI taxonomy): Eukaryota > Metazoa > Chordata > Actinopteri > Cypriniformes > Cyprinidae > Ptychobarbus > Ptychobarbus kaznakovi. The sequence goes on from CM049798.1 coordinate 17,793,214, forward strand.
CAGAGATTTCCACTCGGTCAGGTGATTATAGGCCTCCAGCGCAGCAATTTCCCAGAAATCTTTCTCTGTGTTTGTGGGCTCTCCATCATTCCAGTCTTCTTTGTTCAGTGCCTGAATCAAAACAGCACATTACAATTAGGTCAGCTCTAAAAGTCAGCTATACAGCCCTCTTTAAAAGCACAATTTTCTTCTTTTTTTGTTTTGAAAATATATGTGAATTTACAGAAATTCATATACATGTTCTGACATGCACAAATAAAAAAAACAACTAGCACTGCATAAACATTTAATATTCATAAATTATAATTCTCAAATAGTTGTGTTCCAAAATAGCAATATTGACGATAACCACATGGTATTTATCCAGTATTGCACTGGTTGCCACCTGTCATAAAAGGGAAAAAGGAAGACACTGACAGAGTGTAGCTACTGCTGCTGCACAAAATCATTTCAGAGGAGATGACGGAGGAAAACAAGGTACTCGTTTATGTTCCCATATTGTGTTTGTGACCAAGAAAGCACACATCAGTACCTCATTGTAGAGCTTCACAGCTTCAGCATAATCACTCTTTGCCTCTGCTTGCAAGGCTGTGAACGTTACCGACTTTGTGCCAATCTTGCCACTAAAGATCCCTCTGACCACATCATAATCTCCCAAAGACCTGTAAAGTCTACAGAGGAATATAAAATCAGTAAAGAACTGTTGAGGCTGTGTCATGATAAATATTGAGCACTTCAGACATTTTTGAGGGAGTTTGATCTTACTTGGCAAGGTGGATCCATCTTTCTGTGTCAGGTGGCAGCTCTCGTTTGCCCCGTGCTCGTTTTGAAGGAGGTTCCTCTGACGTTCCAGTGCCATGAAGCAAACTCTCCTCCAGTAACAGGATGCCCATGGGCTGCTGCAGACTGGCGAGACAGCTGGCACTGACAAGAGCCGGCTCAACACCAAGAAGGGCCTTATGATGATAAATCATGTCCTGTAATGTATAAAATGTACTTGCATCAGGGCTAGTAATACAATTAACAAGCTTAATAATCCAATTTAAAGACTTTCAGAGTTCAAATTTCTGCATAAGACTAAGCAAACAATAACTGTGTTTAACCCTTTCCTTGCTGTCTACTGCCTCATTAGTTTATAAACACACTTATCACTGCACTGTGTGTACACACCTGCACACAAGAAATGAATGGAGGGAAGTAGACAGTGCTCATGTCGAGGAAGGTGTTCAGAGTCTGCACTAAATCCTTAAGAATGGTAGTTGTTTCTTTACTAGACTTGGATCCCTCCATTTCAACCAGCACTCCAGCAAACAGTGAGCTGAACAGCTGCTTCGCCAATGTGGCATCCCTCTGTAAAACAAATTTAAACAAGAACTGACTGTTATACCTTTGTTTATATTTAGGAAATTACTTTCAAACATCCTGAATCCCAGTGAACCTGTGCCAGAGCCTGTAGCGGGGCGATGAGGCTGCTGTACTGAATCTGAATATCAGGAAGATCTCCGACTCTATAGCTGCGGTACAGCGTGACCTGAGCATCCTGACGGATCTTCAAATCTGCTCTTCTTTCCTGCAGGACACAGACAAGACGAGGGTTATGAAAATCATCATAAATGATCATGCAAATTCCTATCTATGAAAGAAGACCTACTCTTTTAGTTCTTTGGGACTGAATTTCTTTCTTGGCGAATATGTTGCTCTCCTTCTCTTTATCCTTTAGAAATCTCTTCCTGAGCCTCAGAATGTCTGCACGCCGCTCGCGCTCAGCTGTGTGAAAACCAACCAACAGAGTTTCACTGTGCTAATCCTTGATGCTAAGTCCAACTCTTAATGGCGAATTGTCAGGAATCAATTTTAAATCAAATATATTTTTAAGGCGTCTCACCTGCACTCCGACTGTCTGTTTCGTCACTGGCAGCGGTCAGGCGGTTAGAGCCAAACCCAGCACCCACGGCTCTCCAGGCAGCTTGGGGCCGTTCTGATCTCTTTTTCTCAAATACCAGGAGTGATGATAAAGTATCAGATGAAAGCGAATAATCAGCCAGTGTGTCCACATTACTCCCGGTTAACCAGTTATATGCTGAACGGCGTCCTGAAAAACAGATGTTTATTATTACACCGAAAGATACCTGAAGTGTCATTAGTCAACCTTCAAGAAATTTCAAATTTGAGCTGGCTGTTACAAAATCACCTGCACAATACTACATAAGTGAAAGAACTGAAGTTCATTTTATATTTCATGAGGTACCTGCACCAGGAGCCAGAGTCTGAGAGAACTCCAGGGACGTCTGTGTGGCCCTTATCTGACCTCTCACTGAGGCTGCCTGGCTTCCTGCGGCCTCTGAACCCTGAGTGGCTTGGGTCTCCATAAACATCGGTGTGAGGACCGTGCTCCGCAAACGCCAGTTAGAGTCAATGGCATAGTCCTGGAATACATGAATAGAACAGAAAGCATTGAAATGATGGTCTTGAAAAACTACTTACATTTAAATGAATCAAATACTAGGTATGATTTAAAGACCCAGGGAAAATAAACAGCATGTAGATAGGATTTTTTTCAATGCTGTAATAAACAACAGTTCTTACCTGAAACTTGCACTCAGAGAGTGGGAACTCAAACATGTTGCGTGTGTAGTCAGGGCTGCGACTGGTCATCTCGAGAAGCAGGTCAGTAGCCAGACTGAGGAACTGTTCTTCAATGCGGGACGAATACAGTGACTTCAGCACCACAAGCATGCGCTCCAGTGTGTCTGAAGGTAAACGCCTCTCATGGCTCCAGAAATTACGCACATAAAGCCTAAAGAGAAATCACATAGGAATGTGAGAAAATAGTTTAGTGTCATGTGTTGAGATTGATGTGGGAGAAGCTTCAAATTCACAAATGCATGCTTTTATTTAAAACTGTGAAAAATCTAAGTAAAATTAAAATGCTCAAAGCAGGTAACTAGTCTGCTTACTGTAAGCCATAGTTGTCATCTGTCAGCCCCTGGAGGAGTGATTCTCTAGCTGCACGGAGCACTTCAACAGAGGTGCTGTCTTCCATGCTCTCAGAGTCACTGCAAACACATCATGATTATATGTACACTACTGTTCAAATGTTTGGGTCACTCTTAGTAAGAAGTAAAAAAAACACATTTATTCAGCACAGATGCATTTATTGATTTTTTACGTGGTTACAAAATTAATTATCACGGTTTACACAAAATTACTAACCAGCACAACTGTTTTCAACACTGATAATAAAAACAAATGTTTGTTGAGCACCAAATCAGCATATCAGAATGATTTCTGAAGGATCAGGTGACACTGAAGACTGGAGTAATGACCGCAAACAATTCAGCCTCGCCATCACAGGAATAATCATTTAAATAATATTTCACAAATGATTGTTTTTACTGTATTTGTATTCAAATAAATGCAAGTTTGATAACAGAAATCTTACCGACTCCAAATATTTGAAAGGTAGAGTACATTTAATTTGTAATGAAATATTAAATGCAAAACATTTAACTGTAAAAGAAAATAAAAGAACAAAGAACTATCTGGGAAACTGAGAGAACAGTACAAAATCAGTAGAAACACATTAGAGAGAGGAAATGAACAACAAAAGTCTTTGTTTGTGATGAATGATGAAAAGGAGTACAACAGGACTGGATAAGAGGAGTTTTGTAGAGTCAGTTACCTGTAGTTGTCCTGGATCCACATCAGGATGTCATACATTCTCTCTCTGCAGACAGGAGAAGGGTGAGACACAAATGCCGTGACGGCTCCCAAAATCTCCTTCAGCTCTTGGGGTTTCAGACACGCCAGGATCTTATGTATGATATCCAGACAAACCCGCTGCCTGCCTTCATCTCTGAAAGACACAGCACGAGATGTGAAGAGGGTTTATCTGTAATATTTTACAATCACAGGCAGAAAACATGAAACAACACAAGGAAATGAAATGAACTGCAGTATTAACAGACTTGTGGCTCATGATCTGTGCGAGGCCTTTGGTCTTCAGGTGCAGGTAGATTTCAGGGATGACATCAGCACGACTCAGCACACATTCAAGGCAGTGTGTCTTCAAAATGCCATGCAGCTTTGGCAGCAAATAAAATACAGGATTTACAAATCTGTGGAATATAAAGATTATTATTTTACAGAAATAACATTAAGACTTTACTATATACGATGCAAATTTCATCTCACCGATCCATTAAGGGTGGGAAGTGTTTGGACACTTTGCTCAGGCAAACAATAAATTTGTCATCCACCTCCTTCTTTCTCAAATCCATGAGCTTCGTAATAGTAATATTAAATAAGGGCCCTTCATTTTGCTATAACGAAGAAAAACAATTGTGGGTTACTGGATACTATCTAAAGACAACCTTCACATTTAGAACAATACGTATATTGCAATGTAAAACAAAATATCTATGAATATATATATAAATATGAAAAATGTGACCCAGTTTGGCAGGAACAAACAGCCACACTTACACTTTCTCTCTCAGTCATGTAGTTTAGGATTAAACCAATGATCTCAGCAGCTGCTGCGTAAACCTCTTTATATCTGATGAATGACAAGTTGTTGGCCAGAGACTGAAAGTATCTGTAAGAGAACAACACTGGGTTTTAATTCATATTTATAATTACAGGGGAAAAAATAGGAAAACACATTTGTATGATACATTTAATGCAAATGCAAACGCACACACACTATATTGCCAAAAGTATTGGGTCCATGAAAGGTTTGACTACTTTAGTAATTTCCATGAGTACAAATCTTAATGTTTAAGCATATAATGATATTCTAGGGAATTGTGTGCTTCTAATTTTATAGCAACAGTTTGGACAGAAATTCTTACATGTATTTGATGATTCAGTCAGTGTGGAAGAAATGCAGAAAGCCAAGTCCTAATCCCAGCTGAACACCTCTGGTGTGACTTTAAATGCAGACCTTGAGCCAAAAATTCATCACCAAACACCAATGACTTGTACATTCATTATATTACTGGGACATACTTCCAAACTGTGGCAACAAAGATGTAAACATAATTCATGTACTTAAAATTATATTTCCACCTCTGTTGCATGGTACCATATTTCTTTTCTCACATTTAAAGTAGGTGTTCAGCTGGGATTAGGAAGACCAGTCAAGTTCTTCCACACTGACTGTTCTCTTTGATCCACTGTCAAGGGTTCTGTGATTAAGAATTTTGAAAGTCAACGGAAGACCCTAGAAACTGAAGCCCCCTGAAAATCTGGTGTGTCTGTGCAGCAATGACTGAAAAAAACTTGCTCAGGCAAAGCAGATCCCCCCTCTTGAATTGCACTTGAAAGTGGGAATGACTTAGAAGGAACAATCACAGCACACAATGAACATAATGTGTCAAATTCTGACACAGGTTTTCCATGTGTTTCTTCCACATCTGTTTGGTGATGAGGAAAGGTCTGCACAAAGTCACACCACTCAGCTGGGATTGAGCTTTTGCAGAGAAGTTCATAACACAAAATCATCTTTTCCTAGAGTTGTACATAGAAATGTGGTCAAACCAATTTTTGTTGCTTGTGGTGTCATATATGGATATATATACATTACTACATATTTTCACCAATACTATATATATATATACATATACATATATCTATTTATAAGCTAAATGTTTACCTGTCATGCTCAATGCCACATGCAGCATTATAAGGTGGAAGATTATTGGCCATTACAATGCCTAAAAGCTGTAGTCCAACAGAGTTATCCTTGCTGTTGGGATCTGTTCCAGCAAACCGTTCATATATCAAACTATGGGAGGAAAAGGGAAACATTTTGGCATGCATGGTCATCATGGAATCACAAACATCTAATCCTAGAATTTCAGCAACTGAAATATTCACATTCTGAAATATTTTCTCTTAATTTACAAACTAATAAATAATAAAGTACTTTGATCGATTTGTTTTCTTACTCGTAAGGTATTGTGAGGCAGTCCTTCCAGCATTCCACAACTGTGCGGATGATCTCCAGGTTGTGGCGGAAAACAGCCCGTTTGGAGTCGAAGCAGTTCTTAACCAGAAACCCAAGGAGCCTATTGACCAAAACCTCATCTCTTGTGCTACCCTAAACAGTAAGAAAGATAAGGCAATAAAGAGACAATATGTGAAAATGTATGGAATGCATATACAATTTTTGCAAATAATGTACTCTGAGAATCAATACATGAGTGAAAATACCATCGCATACACACCTTTGGTGTGGCCACGCTTGCCCATGAGAGGACAGTCACCACAATGTCCACTACCATAAAGTGAATGCCCTCTCCTCCATTGCTACTGGAAACCACCAGCTGCACCAGTGGGCCCAGCCAATGCTTCGCATATGGACAAAATATCTGGACATAAAGATGTTAAATAAAAACACCACATACACAACATACCAATAAATCTAGAGAGAGGCAAAGAGAACCCTCTGAAGCAGTACCTCTTCAGCATTGATGATGAGTTTGGCAATGAACAGTCTGATGTTTAGCGGGGTGGACGGATTGTCAAGCTTCCCCTGCAGGAACTTCATCCAGGGAGGAAGATCACTAGGTGTCACTCCCTAAAACAAAACATTCAGAAATGTTCTGACTCAAAATTTAGGCAAAACTGTTCATGCCCTTGAGGTCAAGCTGAGACTGACCTCCTCTATTTTAGGGGTGATGTTGTTCCTTTGCATGTGGCGCAGCAGTGCCGTCATATTGGCCATACATTCATGCTGATTCAGCTCATCCATCTCAAGCTCCACAGTCTCATCCTGAGACACAACCTCCTTACGCTCCTAACAACGCAGACAGTTATTCATTCAAATTGTAGATAACTTTCTGATACCTATAACATCTGCTTAAAAAAACAACAACAACAACTAATCTCTCCTGAGAAGTACCCGAGTCCTGCTGCTCGCGCCTGAAGGATTCTGGGAGTTGTAGGAGAAGCTCTGAACTCCAGTGGAAAAGTCAAACTGACTCATCTCCTCACTGAGACTGCTGTCTGCCATGTAGGACTGAGAGGAGAGGTATACAGGTGCATCTGAAAAAGAACGAGGACTTATAAGAGAGTAGATAGCATCTATAAACGTGCCTTGTGAATTTATGCTAAAGCAGTCTGCCCAGAAATATACATGACAACAAATGCATTTTCATAAATATCCATGGATGACATTTATCTTTCTAAACATGTAGTTTACCAGCTTGTAGATATCTCAGACAACTCACCTCCATTTTCTCCACTCACTTCTTTCCTGATCATGACATATTTCTTTTTCCTTTCAATAGGGACCTGTAAATGCAAGTAAACATGATACAATACAACACAAAACAAATAAAAAATATAACATATTTAAAAGCTTTACTTACATCAATTTCTATAGGAAAGTTGTACACCCTTTGTGCATCAATGAGGTTGTCAAATATGAATTGATTCTGGGGTAAAAACAAACAACAAAATTAAAGGGGTCCTATTATGCTTTTTCACTTTTTGAATTCTAGTCAGTGTGTAGTGTGTATGTTTGGGCATAAAAATATCTACAAAGTTACAAATCTCAAAGTCCACTCCAAAGGGAGATATTTCGTTTTTAAAAATCCCTTTTCAAGAACTAAAACGAACGACTCGTTTGGACTACAAAGTTGTTTTCCTGTATTTGTGACATCACAAATTGTAAATCCCGCCTACTGAAATTTGAATGGTTGGCGGTGAGGAGAACACTTGGTTCTGCACTTGTTTCAAAATCAAAACCGGTGCGGGTGTTTTTATATCACTGTATTTCTGATGGAAACCAACTGTTTTCAGAAAATTTTGATGTCATTTTTATTTCATTTTACATATAATGTCTGATAAAGCAGCGTTTGTGAGAGGAGCTCTGCTTTGTGTGCAGCGTTACCGGGGAAACCTCGATCTCTATCGCTCCAACAGCACCTCCCGCTGGCAGATAATTAATCTGCATATATATGCCGGCACAGTGTAAGTCTGTGGGACTATGGTATAATTACATTCAACTGTATAACAGCTTCAGTGCAATTCATGTTATAATGTTAGAATTAAAGAACAATGAACATAATACATATTACTGTTGCACTTATCTGTACATATTAAATGCAGTTATTTTTAAGCTGTTGTTGACATCCTATCTAAAACCTGATTTAGCCAAAAAAAAAAAAAAACATTACCACTTTAACATGTCTTGCAATATCCGTGCGTGCAAAGGTTCTGCACGATCCTTATGTTCAATATTCTCGAGATCTGAATTGATATGGCAATATTGACGAACTGCTGTTTTGGTAAGGGGCGGGGCAATACTGAAACGCTGTCTAAGCTGTTCACCAATCACAACGCACTGGGACAGCTAACCAATCACAACACATTTTGTTTTTCGGAAGGCGGGCCTTCATCAAACCCGGAACTAATCGAGCCGTTTGTGTCAGGCTGGGGAGAAAGGTATTGTAATAATGTAAATTATGTGAAAAATAATGCGTTTGTCGAACCACCAAGCATGAGCGCATGTTCTAGTACACCCCCAAAACAAAATAAATTCTTTGTAAAAGAGCATAATAGGACCCATTTAACTTACAAATATAGAACATTTTTAAACTTCAATCAGAGAGAAGGATACACTTGAAGTTATAAGTCTGTTGTACTAGGAATTAACAAATATCATAAATAATTACACTGTAAAAATGAAAATAATAAATGTAACAAATATTATGCACACTGCTTGTACAGAACACATATCGAGTCCTTTGTGTACAGTAACAGACCTTGTCAGGTTTCTCGGTGAAGAGGAAGCCCTGGTAGAATTTGGTCTCATTGAAGCTGCAGCTGATCAGGGCGATGGCACAGTTATAAGCAGCACAGTGACACTGTCTCCTCAGCTCCAGCAGAAGCGTCTCTCCTGTCATGTTCTCAGTGAAGGCCTCAAAACACATTCTGACATTTATTGTATTAATTAGGTTCAGATTAAAAAAATTACATCTACTTCACAATTATGGCATTTGCAGCAGTTTGCTCCAGAACTCCTGAGACTGAGACTTAATTGTATTACTTATAAACACATTTAAAGGAATAGCTCACTCATTTTTAATTGTGGTTGAATTATTCCTTCACAGTCAGCATGAAGAAAATAAATAATGTCCTGTCTGACTTGAAATGACTTTCCAAACAACAATATATATAATTTTAATAACATAAAAGGGGCACAAGGGAGTTAACGTAACTGAATCACCTGATCATATAAAGTATAACATCTGCTCTCAAAGGTAAAAAAAGAGAAAAATAATATTTTCAAGTACATACTTGAGGAGGTTCTTGGAAAGCTCATTGCCTTCTGCACTGCCTGTGCCACAGAAGGCCTGGTTGATAGCTGAGTTTTTAGAATAGACTTCCTCTTTAGGCAGACGAGAGTATAACACCTCCAGCAGCTTACAACAGCCAATCTTCATCATGATCTGACTCTCAAACACAGACTCAACAGACTGGAGGACAGATAACAGGAAAACAAATAATAGCAGTATGTCTGAATAATTTAGATTTGAACGGATCTACCTGAATCATAATTTACTGTACTTTAATAACTCAATGTAACTCACCTTGGTGAAGCGTGCCTGTAGAGTAGTCATGATATCAGCAATATTAGTAATGAAGAACTGAGAGAGTGCTTGAGGGCTGCAGTGAGAGGCCATTGGTAGCAGGACTCTGTCTATAAGACCCATGAGCATTGAGTTTGAAGGCACATCTTTGGCTTGAAATGACTGGTACACAGAGCTGAGGAGAAGAACCTGTCTTTCCAACTGGGACCTGACAAAAAGAAATAATATGCAACACGTGCATATTAGAAATAAATCTTAGCAACTGTAAATATAAACACATAAAGAGGAATCTTTTTGAACTTACTGGCGAGCAATATTTTGAAAGCAGGTCTGAAAGAGCTCCTCCATGATATGTTTTTTGTCCCGGCACAGAACTCTAGCCATGAGCTTCAATAACACGGGACTCTGAGACAGCTGCAGGGCCTCTAAAAACTGAAGTTATCAAAATGAATGACAAATTATTATACTTTTACAAAAAATTAAATGTATCTCTCCCTGTTAACTCCATTTTAATGATTATATGAAGCGACAAAATGTTGTAAAAATTCAAGTCAATGTTGATAATTTTACTGATTTAAAGAAATTGTGTAAGAAAAAAGCAAAGGTAAATCATGGTAACTGTAGATTTGATAGTATATCCACTTGTGAGTATAGTTATTAAGCTGAATAAACATTAGTGTCTGACATCTAGTTCAAGAATCTCACCTTGCGAATGCAGTCCATGTAGTTGTTGCACTGAAGTGATCCACGAGGGAATTCATCCGACTGCATAGGGAAATGTGCAGCCACCAGATTCTCCAGAGCCCTCCTGAGCTCCTCAAGGGGCATGCTGGGTAATGTAGTGAAGAAGGGCAGCATGATCAGAGCCTGGCTCTAATAACCGAGAGAAGAGAAGAGAGTGAAATCAGAGAAAGATAAATAAATATATACTCTATAAACCAAAAAAATGCAATACAATCCACTTTTTCCAGTTTTGATCTTAGTGTTGGTGTCATTTTGTCACTACAAGAATGAGTATATTGTATAACCAGTGCAGATTTCGGTGCATATTTGCAAAATACAGAGTAAAGCTGGAAAAGCTTACCTTGAGATTTAATGGCATTGATATATCTGTGAGAAGGGCAGTGAAAGTGGTGAACACGGCATTGAATGCTGTGTGATCTGTATTGGAGCATACAGAGGAATCAATCTGTCGGGGGCAGGGGTGTAATTAAAATCTCATTCATGTACCCATTTTGGTTCTTTAAAATGCACAGAAAATAAAGTATAATTGATGTGGTACCTGGAGCACTTTGGCAAGCAATGAAAGGACTGAAGTTTTGCTCTCTGGTGAGGCTGCAGGACCCTGCCACCACGGCCTGAGTAAATCCCAGCCCTTGAGCACCTCTTCTGCCAATAGCGAGCCTTGGGACTTTCTGACTGAACGCTCACGGAAACTATGGTCCAGCATGCCGTTCAGCAGAACACTAACCTAAAGAGACAGTCGAACCACTTTTCAGATCTCAGTGTTTATGCAGAAAAAGGCCATTATGTTATTTAAAGCACTTTATTTGTAGTATATGTCTAACCAATGAGAAAAAGAAAGAGCATGTCAGAAAAGCAAGATGGACAGTTTCAGTCATAATAAGTGAAGAACAACTAGAGTTTACTGTTAGCTAGGTCATTTTATCCTTCTGGTGTATTTCTTCACCTAGGGCCGGTTGCACCAGCTAGACGTAAAAAAGCTGGGTGTAAGACCTACGCTGGGCTTTGCAACGTCCAGCTATATGATATTTACACCTGTTGCACCAACTAAAACTACGCTCAGGTGACACATTCTCCCGCAGCCATAGATCTAGCTGAGACAACAAGTGAAGCCACGGCGCCATGATTTCATTGAGTAAACATTTTTTAACAAGTCCGCATTTTTATATCTGAAGTCTCCCTGCACGTTCCCATGACAGATTTCTTCAAAACAAACATTAAAAATGAAGGCGGCAGGTTAAGTAAAATATAATGAATGCAATACAATGCTTCTCTCTAGTAATTTTTTTTAGCCGACTATCGAGTTTATGTACAATGAATGTCTTTCCTGAGGTAGCCAAAGGTGACTTTACGTGACATTGTGTTTTACTGACGTCTTTCTGTGGCTGAAAAAACACATTTAGAGTTTGTGGTTTATGATAAAACTGACAGAATTTGAAAGCTGATCCTTTATTTCTGATTAAAAGTAACAAAGCACAAAACTTATTGTGATTATTGTATGGCAGGAACGCTACAAATAATGAATGGAATGAAAGACGTGAAATATTTCCAAGCATTTCTGTTCTTCCAAGCAAGACGTCGAATGGTAGGCTACATTTCTTTTAATAATCCCAGATCATATGCAATATTTTACTGCATACTGTACAAGCTGTACATAAATATTTTTTTACTAGTTCAATACTGTCGGCAGAGTGTTATAGTCAACACGGTGCTCCGCGATTGATTTCGCTTATCCTGCTCGAAAAGACCATAAACATTACAGTTCACGTCTGCAGTAATAATTAACTAACAGACATGAATCCTAAAAACGAATAATGTCCGAGCAAGTCATGACTTTTCACTTTACACCTACCTCTGACTAGGCGGAAGATTTAGTCTCAGACGTAGCACTACGGCGAGATGGTGCAACGGGTATAAATTCTACGCACGACTTAAAGCACATTTTACGTCCAGCCTAGTCTTACAACCGGGTGTACGTCCAGCTGGTGAAACTGTCCCCAGGACTGCAGTTCCCATCAGCCCCAAGTCTAATCAGATCATAGGGTCATTGGTGCCAGTGCTTTCTTCAATCTACACAGGCTTCCAATGCTTTTAGGAAACATAGTCCAGTCTAGTTTGATGGCTCACCATGCTAGGGTTCTGGTTGGCTGAAGCTAGCAGCAGCGGCACTGTGTGCTCCACTCTGCAGAGTAACTCAGTATTGAGAGATGTCTGGAAGAGGCTGTAGAAGTACTCTCCATGAGAGAAGCTGAGGAAGTGAGGATTTAGACTGCCAGAGAGAGGGACGGAGAGCGTAATGGTGTTCAGCAAAAGGCCAACAGTCTCTTCACTCTGAATTGTTGAGGGAAATAAAGACAGGTTTCAAGAGCCGATTCATTTAACAGATGCATACAAAAACATGAAGAGCCAAAGATCTTCAAAGTCTTAGTTCCTTATTTTAACTAATTCAAACAACTTGCCTGATCACCCAAACAGAAAGCCAACTGCACAAGCCTGTCTGCCAACTTCCTGATGCCAACATCCATGGAGGGCAGAGACTTTCTGTCACTTCCAGGAGCAATGCTTTTATACAGACTAGTGACAAGTTTGGAGCCCAGAGAGCAACCATAACTAGCATCCTACAGAGAAACAGTAAACATCCCAACCTAAATGTCAATGTAATCATTGTATAGACTGAACAAAATTACAGTGACATTTATTTATATAGTGTGTACCTGACTGTGTAGAACGGAGTTGAGCAGCCCAGACTGGTGAAGCTGCTTACAGGCTAAGAGTAACAGATGCATGCTAGCATGACTGTCTCTGTTATCCGCCTCATACAGATCAATAGCACACAACTCCTCCACACTGTCCGAAAAAAGACAAAGAACACACACACACATAAATTAAGTGCATATATAAACCTTATACTCAATAAATCTGTTCATTTAAAAATGTCATTGATAATATTTCAACTGTAATCCCAAGTTATAGCAAATATACAGAAAATAGTAAAAAAAGAATGGGGAAATAGAATTGGGGGAATAAACAAAATAGATTTGAGGTTTCAAGCACGTTTCAGAGTAGGTGAAACAACCACAAGACCACACAACACAATTTACTGAAACTTACAAAAAAAAATGAACAGACCTCTGTACAGTTATCCTCTTCCTAATGCCACTCTCCAGCTGTGTCCTGTAAGGCGTTGATGCCAAAGCTTTAAGCAAAGAAGCGCACACCTCTGGCAGCTGAGTCATCACCTCCAGATCTGCCATGTTAAACCCAATGGAAGAGGGCTCACACACCGTCAGCGCCACCAGTGTGAAGAAAGAAGAGTTGAAAACATCTTGCTCCATTATCTAAGAGAAAGTGAAAAAGTGTCAAGAAGCATCATGTTGTACATTCTGATGGCTTCACTAGATGTTTTGAAGGTAGACTTTTAGAACAGAAGTAAATACGGCAAGTCACTAGGCGCGTTTCCATTACCCTTCAAATTGCACAAATTAAAATTGCGAATTGAAAATACGCCTAATGGAAACGCGCCAATTTCGCAAAAAAAGTTTTTACGCTTGCATGAGGTGGTTTTTCAGGCAATTCGAAAAAGGAATATTTCGCAAAACTGCAATGGAAACGGGTCACATGACGTATGTATAATGTCATATAATCATTCTTCAATGTACTATAACCTCCAAGAAACACTTCATACGTGGTCGCTCTCGAATATAAGGGACTTTCCCTGCCATTAATGCTTAGATCATTTACACTGCACACGTCTGCGGTGCGGCTCAGATATGGCCACTGAAGCTGACGCTCTAGTCAATGCTTTTTTATTCCAGCCACACCACACATGTTTCTGAAGTGGCTCTCCTTGCTGCCTCTGTAAAAATACAAGACTATGCCTCCTTTGAATAAATATATCCAAAATCCGTAAAATCTCACCAAAATCCATTGCCATGACTTATCGCGAGAGGCAAAGGGTTACGTTTTAGTCGCATAACATTTGTTAATGGAAACGCTGTCATTTCAAAATACTTTTTTATCGACATTTATAAAATATCGCCAAAGTTTTGCGCAAATCTGTAATGGAAACGCGCCCACTATCTTTGTTTTTTCAATTTGTTGCTTTTAAAATATAAATCATACCTTCCAGAGGTCCTGTGGACACTTCTGCAGTACCATGGTGGAGAACTCCAGAATTCGGACAATGATGGAGCATTTGTTGTAGTTGTACTGCTCTGTCTCACGAGGGCTGAAGAGTGACTGACCGGCATTACCCAATTTGTAGCAAGCCCTGGCAGCCTGAACGTCCTGCATGGACAGCTCCGTAAGGAAGAAACGGAGTGCTGGCAAAAAGCTGGACTTCTCACCAGTGCCTGGATGAGGAGAGGAATGAGAGACAGGCAGTATTAGCAATAATTCAACAGTTACAGATCATTTCAGGGATATAGAACATTTTTAGCAATATATTTTAAGTATTTCTACTTGTAGGCATTTCTAGATGTGGATTCACCCACCCAGGATCCTCTGGGGCTGCATACAGCGCAGGTTTGTAAAGGTGTTATAGCAGTCAAGAGCAGCCAGCAGCAGATCCATCCATTGTAAGGTGCCTCTGATGCTAAAGGGGGCTTCAACATCTCTCAAAGTAGGCTGGGAGAGTAAACCGCCTCCCTCTAAACAAGAAATGAGAAATCCTGGACCATGGTGCTTCACCTCTTCATCCAGCCACGCCGCAGGAGATGCATTACCTGACAAAAAATTTTTTTTTTAAGAAACACAGTGTATGCATGTAGAAAAAAAGTTGAAAGTCAAATAAAGAAAATGTTTTGTTTTTCCTAATAATCTTAATGGTAATTCTGATATTCAGTTCCGATGCAATCCTAGTGTTAGAGGTGCAAAGTGACCTAAATCGCATCCATGCAAGACAATTCTACTAGCTGTTCTTAAAAACCTGCAATGGTTTACAATTGAAACTACAGTAAATAACATATTTCCAGAAATTATGAGATTGACCAAAAAAAATATCTTTCAGAAAGTTACCAGTGAAAATCTTTACAGTTGTTCATTTTAAGCTCTATTGAACAATTTGGCATTTCTTTATGTAGTTATTTTATGTTCAAATTCTGAAGAAGGACAATGAATAGTCTCCAAAGAGAAGAGTCCCTGATTGGCAATAAAACCACTGTACTTCCTTCATTAGAAATGTCTTGGCAGTACCTGGCAACAGAGGCACAAACTCATAGAAGAGCTCCATGCTTTTGTGTCGGCATTCAGTCTGTGGTCTTCCACACTGGGTCAGCAGCCACATGACTACATCTGACAAGCACACTGACTGATCTGGAGGGAAACCTCTGAGAAATAGAAAATACAGGTCTGTCAGCTAGCG
This sequence comes from Ptychobarbus kaznakovi, assembly GCA_027422405.1. Lineage (NCBI taxonomy): Eukaryota > Metazoa > Chordata > Actinopteri > Cypriniformes > Cyprinidae > Ptychobarbus > Ptychobarbus kaznakovi. The sequence continues at coordinate 17,808,922 of CM049798.1, forward strand.
ACACAAAATGTTTACGCTTTAACCTTACTCACAATACTCATTTGATTTTTAAATGAAGTTTATAAGGATAATATCAAAACCAAATATACATGTACCTAGGTATACGTCTCTTTGAACTCTTATTGAGCGAGTCTGCCTTGTATTTAATGATTCTCTTCAGATGATCAAGGGAGCTACAACACTGCTGGACCGTTCCTGTGTAGACAATAACAATATGAAAGCCAAGATAATGGTCATGACCATCAAACAAGATGTCTTGATAATGAAAAAAAGTTCAGTTTAGTTTCTTACCCAGGGATTTTTCATCAAAGTGGGCCAGAGCTAGACTCTCAACAAACACCACTAGCACCTCAAAGACAAACTGCTCCACCAAAGAGCCCTCTTCTCTGAGAAACAAAACAACATTTGCATTCACTACAGACATATTTCTTATATTTACTCAAGATGGCACAGACACATTACTGAAATGTTGAGAGGCTACAGTATAAGTAGCCCATCTAATGTGACCACTGACCGGAATTGCCTGTATATGCTGTTAAAGGCAAGAGCCGCTCCAAGCCTCTTGAAGACGTTGGGGTGTAAGGCCAGGCTGTAGATACGTTTGAAGAGAGATTTTATGTTGGCTGGGCTCTTTTCCTGCTGTTTGGGGGTTGTCTGTTTAATGGACCATTTGACAAATTCCTGGATACAGGTGCCACTGAAATCTCTGAGGGTGCTGTCTAACGGATCCACAATGCCATCCTGTAGAACACAAACATACAGAATTAAAGAAAATGTTTAAACACAAATGTACAGGTGTAATTACAGACATTTGGCTCAATTTCAAATCAAATAAAGTTTGTCTACTAAAGGGTTTACTCACCAAAATGGCCTCCAGCACTGCCACTGTGTCTTGGCTCTCAAACTTTCTGTTGTTGGTGAACCAGTGGATCAGCTGCATTACCAGAGGTTCAAAGAGCTGCCTTGTCACCTGCAGAAGTATTAAAGTTTCAATGTTTGTCAAACTGATTGTAACAGAGACTGATGAAAGGGGACACAAAGTACATATTAAACCATGAACTTCAGGTGGTTTTCAACCCAGGGGCCTGAGCAAACTTCCAAGGGGGCCATAAATTACTTGAATTTACTTAAAGTAAATCACTCATTCATTCGTTAGGATTCATTTGAGATTTTTAACAATTCCATAACTTACTGTAAATAACTTAAAAAGAAAATATTTACCCCCCCATCAACAACTGCTGTTTATATTGAAGAACAATTATTTAAAAACTGAGTCATTAAAATAATCAGTATTATCTTAATCTATTGACTATCCTAGCTTCTGTTAATGAAAATGTTTGAAAACAAGCAGGTGTGTCATTATTACAGGAGAATAGCAGAGGAAATATCTCGGCCTACATGGGCAACCTTGGATGCAAACAGGTTGAGAACCACTGCTTTACAGTGTCTGATGAAGGACAACAACTCTTCACCACATTTAAAGAGCACACATAAGGTAAAAGACCTGGTCGACGTCACAGGCCAAGCGTAGAAGTACAGGAAAGACTTTTCTGTGTAGATTGTACATGGGAGGAGCAGACTTGTCATCTTCTGTCATCTGGGATCCTTTTCCCACCATGTATATGACCAGACTATGCAGAAGCTCACACGCTGCCACCTACACACCAGACACAATTATCAATTTTAACCTGAATTGATTGGGTTAATAAAACTTTAATGAACTTTATCAACAATGACAAGAAAACTAGATAAGATGACTGAGGCCTATGATTACTTTAGTCTGTCTGTCACTGGAGGACAGTGCGAGCTCTGTGACCCGTGGCAAGAAGGAGTCCAGGTAGATCACAGGCTTCATGTCTTTAAAAGGCACGGCAAAACTCAGTCTCTTCTCACAGTCCCATGCTACAAGACGCTTCATCATGTCCTCCACAGAAACAGCTTGGGTTGGAAAAGAGAACATTTGAAAAAGAGCACATTTTTAAGCAAGATAAAGCAAAAACAAGCAAACAAAGTTAGCAAGTACTGGCTGTTTAAGAAAGCCAATGATGAATTGATTTAAAAGCAGCAGAAATAAAGAAACCTGTCACAAGATTCCTATTGAGCTGTCCTCCCAAGTGTCCAAGCAGACGTACCACCCTGCGTCTCACAGCAGCAATCGGAGACTCATCTCCCTAACAAAGACCACAGGAACATCAGAACACTGCTCTCAAGGTGCTCAAATAACCATCGCTATAGACAAGCTATTGAATACCTGTGCATGCATGCAATTATATAGAATTACATCTCCGAATTAAACAGACAAATTCTAAATATGGCAAACAAATACATTTTATTACCACAGAAAAGTGTTTTGATTTCTTCAGAAGTCTCATCATGACTTTTCCATAACTTTTTGAACTTCCCGTGGACACAAATGTCACTTCCATATTGCCATCATCTTTTTCTAATGGGATGATTAAAAACAAATAAAAAATAAACAGCTACTAGAGGAATTCCATAATAATCACTGACCCTTAGATATATTCTAAAGTAAATTTATAATAGTAAACATTTCTTTGACAGTACAGTATTTAGGAAATATATGATGAGATCATGAATAACTGACCAGAGTTAGTGGTTGTTTTGAGGTAGCCATCTAAATGTGGCAGTATGTCTGCATAGTGTGGCCGCATGATGGCAGCAGGAATAAGAGAAGACCAGGACTCCAGAGCATCCAGCGCTGCTGTGGCTAAAGGAGCATGACTCAAACCTAGCCGCAGAGCAGCCTGCAACCAAAACAAAGAAAACATTCCATTCCATAATAATATCATCTTTCAGTTTCTTTCTGAATGACTTCAGAATGTGACACCAAGTTGCCGTTAATTAAAAAATATCCCAAAATTGGCTTTGATTTTCTAACCTGCAGAGCTGGGATATATGCCTTGATATCCAGAGCCACCATGTCAGGATGAAGAGAGAGGATGAACATCAGACAGGCAGCCAGGAGCTCATCTTTATATTGTTTCATACGCACACTGACCTGAGGAAATAACAGGAACTTTTCATCATCGCCATATACAACCATATGAACAAAACTTTCTTTTAGAAAAAAAAAAAATTCCTTTAAGAATGAAACAAAGCTCACTGCAATGTTCAAGCACCCAACACAGAAATAAAGTGGCAAAAAGAGTTAAAAATGCACCTCCTTCCCAAACTTTGCAAGCAGCGAAAAACAGGCATTCTCCATGGTTGAGCCACCGCCAACACTTTTCAACTCTTGTTTTAGGTCCTAGAAATAAGAGGTGGTTTATGACAACTGGTTTTGTCAAAGTTTATCAAGAAATTAAAATGTTAGAATGTGTATACCTGAAAATAGTGGATTTTCTTGGCAATGCCCATAGAAAGGGAGAGGAGCTTATAAAAGCCGCTGACCAGAGGGAAACGTATCGATTGCAGAATAAGCTCGTGACACAAGGGGTGCATCCACTGGGCAAAATACTCAGGATTTCTCGAAGGCAATAGTTCACTATAAAGCGGATAACAATAATCTTATTTATGTAATCTCATGCAAAAAGAGCACAAATAAGAGTGTGGTTTTGTTTGATTGATTTCTGACTGTTCCAGTGATAAAGCGTTTTGTCACCTGCAAAAGTCAACCAAGTTGATAAAGGCAATGAAGTCTTTGGGTTTGTTGGGAACAAGGTTTGCTGTGGGGTCAGATGAGGGCATAAATCCAGAACTTGCATCACTCTGCGCCAAAGAAAAAGTAGAAATAGTTCACTAAACTGGCTACAATACTCAACAACTTATTAAAAAGAAACCTTATTTTTATTGATGCTCCGTTTTCTTTAACCATCCACATTTTTACTATTAATTTGAGGTGCAGCACTGCAACAGTACCTCCTCAGCTGCATTGACTTTCTGCACCGAAAGATCAAGTTTCTCCAAAATCTTCATGACTGACTGCACCAGTGCGTCATATAAGTGTCGGTTTATGTCTCTTAGGTTGTAGTTCTTGGCAGCTGGAGCTCCATCCATGAATCCTGTGTCCTAAAAACACAGCAAATTAAATCAGTAAAGATATTAGATTAAACTTTCAAAACAAAGTAACCAGAGTACACATAAAACAACGTTTTTGATTAAAGGGTCACATTCTAACCAAATAACATATAGTAACAAATTAAACTATTACCTTTATTAACCTCACTGTGTCCTACATAAAAACAAATAATAATTTCTTACTTTAAGGTTTTCACAGTCCAGAAGCCCCTTAAAGAGGTCCAAGTAGTCCTTAGAGGAAGGAACTTTCCATTTCCCAGAGCGCACCAGGGTGGAGTCCTCCTCAGTTTGAGAAGCACCTGAAGTAATGCTCTGCTCCTAATGGGTAGATGAATATTATGATATCATGATAATCACAATATGAACTGAAAAGCTAAAGATCAACACTTTGATTAAAAACACTTACGTCTGACTGAGGAATTGGCTTAGAGCACACTCTGATCAGGCCTTGGTGAACTGTTGTTGAAGAAATGAAGAGTGTGAACGCTAGTAAATCAGACCAGTCAAAGCTAACCTCCATTTCATCCTTACCCACAGAACTAGTGAAACTCCAGAGGACTGGACCTCGAACTGCCATGGCAACAAACACCTTGATGATGGAGCGGCAGGTGGCATACTGCATTCTCTGGCTGTACTGAGGGAAGCTGTCCATCTGAACCACAAGGAGGCGCTCCAGCACAGGAGTGTACACTTCAGGGATCTGCATCCAGTTCCACAAATTACATTAGAATCTGTTAGGTGAAAACAGGTGAACTACAGAGCAAAGGAAGGCAACAGCAACAAATATTGAAAAACTGCATATATTCATTTGACTATGACATGAGACACTTAAAACTACATTTCTGGGATCTTAAAAAGATGATCAAACCTATTAGGTGCAGCGGCACAGATTAGAGGACTAAAACCTGACACAGATACTGAATAATTATTTAAAATGACAATTTATCAACATTTTTAACGGATTCGCTCGAGCCTTGCACAGCTCACAGTATCATACCCGGTCAAGGTGTACCAGGACACTAGCTATGGAGTCGAGGAAGCTTGGAAGCTGGTAGACATTGTCATCATCCCGGTCAGTCTCAGTCAGATACATCTGCTTGCACCGCTGAATCAGCTCTGTATACATCAGATCTACGTCCTGAGGGCACACCACCTTACACGGCTAAAGGCAAACAAACACAGAACACAGTTGGAAAATCTTAAAACTAGAATAGTGCAATATCATTTGACTTGCTGAGAGACATTGATTATAGACCATTGTTACTATTCTGTTCAAATGTACACACCGCAGCAAACAGGCCATATCCTCTGATAGCAATGGACAGTTCTTTATTAGTGGAATCCATGGTCCTGATGATAGCACAGAACTTCTGCATGAAGTACTTCAGCTTGCTCTTGTGCAACTCAATGTTCTCTGCCACAAGAGTGGCCACCTTTACCACAATGAGAATTATGTCAATTAAGTTAAACATCCCGCAAAAAAAGAAAAGAAAACATGTATACATTGAATAATCAATAAACAGAAAATACCTGTTTTAGGAAAGACTCTAGTGCTGTGTAACTTCTCTTTTTCAGCTCTCCATTTATATGTCCACAAAGTTTGGACATAACATCAAAGATAGACATATAATGATCCATGAGACAAATGCCGAACTGGCTGGAATGCTTAGCAAACAGTTTGAGACCGGCTGTCAAGAGTGGAAAAAAAAAAAAAAACACAAGCTAAACATTGGATGCACTGCATAAAATTACATGACGATATCAAACTCCACTCACCAAAGATGACTGCATATCGTTTCATATCAGTCTAGAGATGCAAAGAAAGAAGAAATGTATGTATTTGGGAGCCCTGAACAGAAAATTGGACATTCTACACAAAAAAAGGTAAACTAATCTACCTGTGGACAGATTGCCTTCAGCGCATAATCAAATATTTCTTTTGACGTAACCGAGTCTGTTTAAAGAAAAGCAGTGAGCATATTCATTCAGTAACAGTAGGTTAAGACCAGTTCAGGACAGTAAATCTACACATGCCCACCTTCTTCCATTGATTTGGTGAAGTTCACCATCAGAGCTGTGATTCCTTTCAGGCATCCAGCAACAACAGCAAGTTTTGGCTCCTTTGTAGTTGATGTCATCTGAAAACCATTGATTTTAGAACTTCTATACATACATATAAGATCACTATTCCATATGCGGATAGGACGTCTTTACCTGTCCTTTCAGTTCACCCAGGTAGGCCTTGAAGAGTTTGTCAGAGTTGTTGACCATCTCACTGGGGTGCACTTCACCAAGCACTCCGAGAAGTTCATAAATGTAACCCAGAACTGTTGGTAGGGAATTTGGCGTTTTAATAACGCATACCCGTATGTGCTAACGTTATGACATGCAACTAAAAATAAATCATAACATTAGTCTTGTTAAAATGAAATGACAACGGCAACATATTTTTGCTATAACATAAAATTAAATAACTTGCCTGTATCAGGTATCTTACTCTTCTGGGATAACTCTCCGTAAAATTTGTTGAACATATCACCAACTTTGAGATCCTGGGTGATGTTGGAGTCTTTTGTGAGATACAGTATCTAGAGAGATTTGAGGGATGTGTTAACAATATTTGTCTGTAAATTAGCACAGGTTCTCTGTCCCAAGTCAGAGGTATCATGACATTTAAAGAAAATCCTTCTCCTTGCAGACCTTAAATCAATTGACTACACGTCTAAGTTAAGCCTCAAGTGCAAGTTACAGCACACAGTAGGTCAACAGAACTTACTTTGATTAGAAGATCTAAAGCAGGGTTTCGGCACTTTGCAGCTTTGTCCTTTGTGTAGACAACAATACAATTGTCCTATCCATGCAGAGAAAGTAAGGTAGTGGTACAAACATTATATGTAATTTTAGTCAAACTTTAAAAGGCACATTAAAACATGACGCCAAACCAGAAAGTATTACTGTTTTAATGTACTGTACCTTTAGTTCGACCGCATAGTTCTTCTCCCATCCTCGGACAGTGACTGAGATTCTCTCCAGAAATCTCCCTAGAAAACTCAGAATGTCCACTCTTGTATCCCGCAGCTGTGGAGAAACATTTTTTTAAAGCTTTATAATTAAATGTGTATTATGTCAGAATGATTTACCATCATTACTAGAATTTGGCTGTAAACACCTCTTACCATTTCATTAGAGAGAGACTTCCGGAGAAAGCTAAGCAACCCCTCTTCCTTTGCAAAAAGCAAAGACGTCTGTAAAACTGAAAATATATTCATATTGATATTTCAATATCAACTTTATTGATTACTGTATGCACATACCTACATACAGTACATCAATGGTGATTTTTTATTTTATTTTTGTGTTGAAGAACGGCGCTGTTATTTTCAGCTAAAAGGTGATTTTTACTTTAGGTTACATCTTTATAAGAGTGCAGCTGCCCATCCTAACGTTAGATAATACATGAACCAAGATAATATTAGTTTTCAAATCTCTGTCAATCATCTGCAATTTTGCGCCCCTTAACTATCTTATTTTGATTTTACTTTTTTTTGCATAAACACAACGCAATGCTTTTTTTTGCATGAAGAAGTTCTTACCCAGTTCATTCTCATTCTTAGTCATCAAGCATTCCTTCCCCAAGTCTCCAATAATGTCATGGCATACTAGAGCAGCATTCCTGCTCTCTGTGTCTCCAAGAAATGAATGAAGCTTTATGAGATAACCCTGGATCCCTCCAACAGTATCAGAAGACATCATTTGCCTCTGTTGCTTACATCAGAAACGAATAAAAGTGGACTAAGAGCTTAGGTAAGTAAAGTGAGTTTGCGTCAAGGCGGCAAAACAGAACAACACAAACACTTCCTGCTTGAACCGCACGTCACTCTGGAAGAACAATAACTCTGGTAACCGCTGGATGACGCTGTTTGCTCGCCGTCGTCAGATTCTGTTCCCGCCATGCTGCTCGTGCCGAATTCTTCAGAGCAATAACTCTACACCTATCTGTACACGGTGCAGACTTGTTTTGAAACTCTTGGGCAAACCAGAGCACATCATTTGGGCCCAACACATAACTAGCAAGTGATATTGACAGCCTTGCTTTATATGACTCCTTTCTAACCTTTAGGGAAGCCAAGCTAGTAGCCTACTGCCAATGCTGGAAAACTCTAAACCCTGTACTTTAACTTTATACTATATACTATCTACAGTGCATAAAAAACCCTTCTTAACCTTTATAGTGTATATAGTGCAAAAATAATCCCCATACTATTAGTGCACAAAATAACCCTACAGAACACTGTACTATATACGGTTAAAAATAAGCGTACTTAACCCTATACTATCAGTACAAAAATAATCCCACCTAAAAAAAATAATAACTCAAGCTAACTCTATATTCCAGGGGGCCCCCGACTCGGTCCTAGAGGGCCGGTTTTCTGAAGAGTTTAGCTCCATTCAACACAATCAAGGTCTTACTAGGTATACTTGAAACTGCCTGAATCCCAATGTGCATACTATCCACCCTATTTACCCTAAATAGTAGCCTATTGAAAATAACTAATATCACATAGGATTTAGGATGGATATATGCACATAGGGACGCAGGCTTTGTGTTGAGGCAAGTTGGAGCTAAACTCTGCAGGACACCGTCCCTAAGGATCAGGTTTGGGAACCCCTGGTGTACTCTCTACAGGGCAAAAAATAACCCTACCTCACCCTACACTTCAGTGCAAAAAATATGACTCTTAACCCTATGGATTTTGTTTTGTATTTATTATTATTAGTTGGTTTGGTAGAAACTCTATCAATCTAACACCAGAGGGGCATATGTTAATTTTGAGACAAAAAGGGGCAGTATATGATCAAGAATGAAAGTGATAACGAATTTGGTAAAGGTGAAGATTTGAAATTATTCATAAGATTAAACTTAGTAATAAGACTGCTGATATAACAAATGATTTATTTATAGGGATGGTTAATGCAAACTCAAGCTGCTGTTTTACAGTAGAGAGTGGGTTTCCGTGTAAAATATCTGATTGCTTAAGTGCATGTATTCCGAGGCAGTTAGAGATAATGACTTAAATGCTGGTTAAATTAACATTCAATTCAACAAAACACACAAATAAAACTTTGCTAATTGACATATAGTAAAAAGCCAGATCATTTGCACTGACAAGCCTGTAGCCCTCTTATTACTACGCATGCTCAAATTCTCCAATAGTCTGCAGGAGATGTTGTCCATGAAACATGAAAAGTTTGGAGTGAATGGACTAAAGGTAGTGAAATAGTCTATTATTTCCAAGCATTTACTGTCACCCGAGCAAGATGATGCATGAGAAACAGTACAACTGTGATCTTAACGTGGAGGTTATGGTTATATTTATTGTGCATTGTATTCAAATCTGTTTCTGCTAATAATCACAGATGCATGCGTGTGCTTAATATTTCCTGTACAGTTATACAAATAGCCTTCAGAAAAAAATGACATTGTAATTTTTTACTTTTTTAATTACTCTCTGAATTTGAAGACAAGAGAAATAAAACAATGAAAATATTTTGATAAAAAAATATATATATATATATATATATATATGTTTTTTTGTTTGCATCTAACATTTTAATTCATTACTTCTACAAAATTCAATAGTAAGTCCAACAATGATTCCAAGTTTAATAGAGACGGGCAGTGATAAAAATTGGTCCACTGTTTCTTCTAGTCATCTTGGCTATTCTTCAAATCGTCTTGACTCTTTCTTGCGAACTTCAGAAAAAAAATAAAAATACACAATATTTATTTGACCTCAAATGTATTTGTTTAGATGACAATAATTTTAGAGTGAGAATTGAAAACATTTGAATTGCCTGCTTTAGTCTTTCATCTCGTGAGGCGAATGGCTTCTCCACAGCTGTGTCTTCACCGGATCCAGATCCTGACAGATCCATTTCCACCAGTGGCTGATAATTAAAGCAGAGAAATCAATCATGTGTTCTGTTTTAAAACTCAGAACAGGGTAGCCTGGATCAAATATTTACTCAAAAAACCTTAGTGAAATAAATGATCTAAAGGGTATGAAATTATCTGACATCATGGACATCACCTCATGAAACTTAAAAGCCCTCAATCCCTCATCGAATGCCAACATACGGGACCCAGGAAACTGAGAGAAACAAAAGAAAACAGATTTGCTAATCATTATTTAACATGACTTAAAGAAGGAATGGTATAATGCCTAATATGATATTTGTACCTCAGTTAAGTAAATTACAGCTTAGTTGCACCTCAAGAGAAAAATGTATCCAAAATGTAATATTGCTATTTTACTATATTTATTACTAATGTGGCAATATTAATATTGCAAGTAAAGTTATCATCTCACCCTTGGTTTTTTGACCTTATCTGTCAAGGCTCCTTGTATAAAGATGAAAATAAGTAAAACTTTGCCTCCAGTCAAATGTAGGGTTGATTTTTGCTTCATTGCACCAAACACTGGAGCTATCTGCTTCTACTGAGAGTGAGGAGGAAGTTACACGGCAATATTTATATTGAACCTTATGATAAAGTCATGTGCATTTGCAAAAAAAAAAGGTGCATGTTCCTGATATGTTGCAAATGAAAGAGATAAGCATATTTTTTTTTACTTTGGTAAGACACTTCCGTTTAATGAAATGATCACGATATATGCAAGCACAACTTATTTTAGTATAGTTAGTTTTTATTGTTTTTGTATAGTATTGTCCAACATTTAATCTTGTTCTTTCATCTTGAGCTTGTAAGGATAAAAATAATAAACATGTTTAGTGCACTGAATTATGTTCATAATTCGTTTTTAGAATGTTTATTTGAAAAAATGTTGAAGTAAGGATCTTTTGCCTAACAAGTAGAATGATATGGATTAGCATGACCTGCATTACATTAGGTCCCGTGATGAAGGACTCCTCCATCTGAACTGGGGCTTCATCAGTTGTTATCCCCAGATGGCTACAGCAGAAATCAAAGCTGTGTTCCGGCTTTAGAATGTGGCAAAAGGTTTGGAAAAATGGAACTGTATTCATTCAGACTGCAAACACTTGGATCCAAGTTCATATAGTTATTAATTTGACTGCCAACTGTGGATGTAGATACTGTAAGAGTATCAAAACTATACGTCTTATATCTGCAAGAGCAAGACTGCAGATTGTATTCATTCATCAAAGATTTACTTTATTAAACAATCAGATTACAAAAACCTTTTTATATTTAGTACTCAAAATCATAAATGTCCACGAAGCAAACTCAGTGAACAAACCATTTTGATTTTCAAAAACACCAAGTTGCAATACTTTACTTTTGCAATATATTCGTGTTAATTTAACTCTGTTGCAAGTAAGCTACACTGTATTGCAGCTCAAGAGGAAAATATGTTTTGTATAATATGGCTGTCTATGTGGCATCTTACCCATGAATCATTCACATGACACATGGCTCCTTGTACAAGGATGAGAATTAAGAGGATTTTGGCTCCTGACAAATTTTTGGTCACCTTCATTGTTAAAAGATGGAAGTAAATCAATACTAGAGACATCTGCTGCTGCAAAGTGTGGAAGCAATATTTATCTTGTAGCCGTTAAGTTTTAATCTAATATAGTTGTGCAAGTGAAGGTCAAATATCTTTACTGCATTATAGTGAAAATAAAGTATATGCCCAAGGAAAGACATTTTATTTTTTTTTTTAGATATGCTCTTATAAAACAATGTACATGTATTGTCAAAGTGCTCTCAATTGTATCTCAGGGTAGTAATATGTCACTTGGTGCTCATAAAGTTTTCATCTCACTAAATCCCAAACATATAGTCTAAAAGCTTTGGCAAAGCCAGTGTAGACATTGCAGTGTGTGTGGATGTGAGGTTGTACATGGAGGATAATGCAAATCACCCTCACCCTCCCAACCACACACCCCATACTCCTTTTACACAGTATAAACTAAGAAATGAATAGAAAAAATGCAATAGAAAGATAGAGAGACAAGAGATGCAGATGTGCAACCACAAGACTGGAGACAGTTGTACGTTTACCTGCCTAAACGGGGAGGATGTTCCTAGAAGAAGGGTCTTATCAGATTTAGTGAAGAAAATCGGTTGCACTTTATTTCACAGCGTCCTTGTTACGGTGTAATTGTACTGAGTATTATTAATTAACGACACACTTATTACAGGGTTAGAGTTGGGATTAGAGATTTGTTTAGGATTATTGCATGTAATTATGCATAATTTACTCTTATTACTATAGTAAGTATATTAACAAGAACACTATAAAATAAAGACAAATCTGAAAATCTTCAGAAAATGTGTCCCTGACGTGTAGCTGGGTTAGAAATACAGCGTGGGCCGGAACATTTCTCAACCACTGAAAGCTGCATGACTTGATATTGCTGTTCACTAGAACTGATAAATGCACTTCATTGTGAAACATGAACATGTTTGTGTTTTTGCATATTTTTGCACGTAGGTTACAGTGTATTCACATGGATGCATTATTGACAGATCACACTGTTTAGTTTAAAATGGTATTTTATTTGTCTACATTCATTATTTTGGTATGAATACTGCATTTTATGATTTGACGTGGGATATTTTTTAAATTGTTTTCTGCATACTTTGATGTTCTCTACTGTTCTACACCAACATAACTCTATTTATTCCAATAAATCATTATTGGCTTTACAGTTTTAAATAAAACAAGACGTGCTGATGCTGGGAAATCTGAGAGGTACATTAAAGAAAAATGCCACAGTTTTTTCATATTGCAATATGTTCTTTCCTCAACTTAGACGAGTTGATATGTACCTGTCCCGTCTCAGTGCGTGCACTTAATCACTCTAGCGCAGTAATATCATCACTCTTGTAAACTCTCTAGGGAGAGGGGGAGTTTTCAGGAGTGATGATATTACTGCGCCGAGGTCGAAGTGCTGCGAAGTGCTCTTCCGCCATACATTTTAGTTATCATTTTTTAACCGCTTAGAAAATCGCCACGTTTTATTTTGTGTCACCATACTTACTCGTGTAACTATTCATGTAACTGTCTTTAAATAGGGAAAATATGGAAGTGCTTGGTAGCTTCTAAATTCATCCCTGTTTGGATCCTAAGAAATTAATGGTGCTAAGCTAAACGCTAGCATAGTGGCGCCGCACGCTAGAGTGATTAAGTGCACGCACTGAGATGGGAGAGGAACATATCAACTCGTCTAAGTTGAGGAAAGAACATATTGGAATATGGAAAAACGGTGGTGTTTTCCTTCAAGAGATATAAGATTAGGGAACGCTTTAACGTTCATTGCTCTTGAGGAAGTTGTCAACACTAGATGGCAGTACAATGGAATGCAATCCACATCAACAGTTGGGAAACTGGGGTTCATTGTCCAATTTAAAATTCCTTCAGTCATGCACATCTGGGAACTAGGAGGGTAATCAATCCATGGTGGAAAAGTGTGTCTGTCCTGCTCATGGGTTTTTATATATCATGAGTCTGTTTGTCAATTTTGGATTTCAAGTGCTCCTTGTAAGCCAAAATGTCCCCGTTCCATTTGGTGATGGTCTGCTTTTCACACACCCAAATTTCCTGAGCCACCTAGAACGAGATGGAAAAGTCACACAATCCAGATCACAAATGTGAAAACAAACAAGACTCTAAGAACTGATATATTTACTAGCTTTGAAGGCATACCTGCTGAATAAGTCTGAAGTCGTGGCTAACTAGCATCATTCCTCCCTCAAACTCATTGATGGCTTCAGCCAGAGCATCTATTGTCTCAATATCCAAATGATTAGTTGGCTCATCCAGAAACAGCATGTGCGGATTCTGCCCCGCAAGCCAGGCGAAACACACCCGACACTTCTGGCCATCTGACAAGTTCCTGATGGGACTTACCTGTTAAAAGGGGGATATGACAGGGGGGTTAAAACAGAAAACAACCTAAGCAAGTACAGTAGTACGCTATACTGTCTGGCTTTTAAAATAATGCAGGACTCATGTTAACATCCTTACACATTAAACACAACCACACACACACCTGCTGCTTCCCTGTCAGGCCGTAGCGTCCAATGATCTTCCTCATCTCCTCTTTCTCTTTGATTTCTGGGAAGCACTTCATCATGTACTCCAGAGGAGACAGGTCAAGCTCCAGCTGCTCAGTCAGGTGCTGCAGGACAAACACAACACAAAAGCAATTGAAAACTATTGGCAATAACTTAAATGAACATGCTTATAATCAAATTATGAAGAAACATGTAAATAACGTGACTCCAAGTTTAATGCCTCAGAACCGTAACAAACATACATCTCTCCTTCGGGATATTAGATGGGAAGAGTGATCGCGCATCTGCATGCAAAGTTAAAATGTGTGCATCGGATACAAGTTGGCATTTGTATCGCGATGCATCGTTTCTAACATATTTGCATCAGTAAAAAAATATTTATTTATATATAATTACTAGTGTATGTGCTACACTTTTGTTGTTTAGAAAGTGACCAATATTTTATATGTAGATTGATTTCTCCTCTCGAAACGGTTTCTCAAACGCGTTCTCTCATCACCGCTGCGCGTGAACATGACGAATCACAACAACACTACGGAGACCCGAGGAAAAGTAGTGATTAAAGTCTAAAACTTGACTTGAAATAACCTTGACTTGATCATAAATCAATCGGGGCTAAAGCGGTTATAAACGACAATGTAAGTTTACACAATCTCACTAGTTTGTGCACGCTTATTCTTAGCCTTTAATGTCGATCATGGATCAGATCGATCCACCACAGCAAACAGCGAATATGTTTGTGCTGTTTAATGCATCTGAGACTTAGTGTTTTCCTCAGTGCATAACTGACATGTCACGAGTATATTTTTCATCTGTAAATGTTCGAAAGTCATGCAAATATATCTATTTTGCTGTCAGGAGTGGGCTTACGCGAGTGGACGAGCTGCTGCACGCATGCGCTAAACAAACGGAGCGCAGTAATTCTGAGTCAAATATGCATTTTGCTGAAACATTCGTTGTTGGACATTAAATGTGCCTTTTGTAGAATTTTAAACATTAATATAAGTGTATTTTTATGATAGCATAGCAGTAGTAACTGTAAAGGGACTGTATTGTAATGGGTCAATCAAATGTAAGCTAATACAGTCATAATTACTAAGCTCAGATGAGTTAAAGTGTGTTTCTTATAGCAGTTAAAATGTAATTATGTTTTAATTTAGAAATTATGTTTTAATTTAGTGATTTTAACTTTTAGTTTAGTGATTGTTAATGCTTTAAAGAGCAATATTAGATTGTAATGTTCTAATGCTATCTGTTCTAACTATAAAAGGTACAGCTGTTATAAAACCAGAGAGAAAGGCTGCATGGCTATGATAGTATGTGAGAGATTCAGTGGTAATATCATTGTGTTCATAGGTCAGTGTTAGAGGAGCTCAGCTTAGCCTGACAGTTAGCCTGCCCTGGACCAGGTTAGCTTTCAGCATAAGTAGCCACAGTGACTGAGGTTGATCTTTGTTAAATTTGCTTTATGAACCAAATCATTTGACTGAGTCAGACTAACTGAAATAAGCCTGGCCTATTTGGTAAACTTGTTTTATGAAACAGCCCTTGAGGCGTTAGAAGTCAGAAGATAGAAGTTAATTTATGATTTATTGTCTGTCTGAACCAAAGAAATAAAATCAATCATATTTTTTTCCCATTACATCGAATTGCAATGAATCGAATCGAAATCGGATCGCACTGCATTGTAATAGGAGTGAATCGCATCGCATCGCTAGCTGCTTCATATGTATCTTTAATGTATCGTATCGTTGGCTATGCATCGAGATGCGTATCGCATCGGCATCAGTTATGAGATGCACATCCCTAATATATATATATATAACATGACTGTTGTAAAAACAGATAGATTAACACAAGTAGCAAGACAACTAATCATCAGGACTGTATTTCTATGAAGACGGTACCTGGTGATACCTGCCAATCTTGACATGCGAGTGCTTTCTTATCATTCCGTCTGTGGGGAGAAGCTATGAGAGAGAAAAACACAGGCCAACGAATGTCAATGACTTTAAAACTGAATCACTGTTCAGAACTTTAACTATCCAATCATATTAGCCTGTTTTTCATAACTGACCTCTCCCATCAGTAGCTTGAGAAGTGTGGACTTGCCTGCCCCATTGGGACCCACAAGTGCAACTCTTGTGTCCAGGTCAATGCCAAACTCCAAATCCTTATAAATCACATGCTGTAATAATAAATAAAGAAGAAAACAAATGATTTTATGAAATATTTGCTTTTACCACTTATATTTTCTACTGTGCTTACAAGACCTACCCACTCTAAAAACCTGTTCACACCAAGAACAATAACTATAAAATAACTATATAGACAACTACACTGATGGAAAATAACATTCTGTTTATTATCAGCGCACTGCAGTTTTGTCTCCTGCCGCTTTAAATGCTTGATCTCTGTAAAATCAAGTGGATTCTAATTGCCTGTAAATGTTTTTTATTTTTAGCTAAAAAAAAATTCTGAAAATGATTCAAAATTATATAATTCCTATTAATATTATAGTATTGTTATAGCTGTTACTGTTATATTATACTTGTGGCGTGGTCTTGAATAATCTTACAAAATTAAACTGATTATTAAAGCTTTATAGTTATCATCCTTTGTGAAAACGGCCCTCGATGCCTTGATGCTACAGTAAATCAGTGCATACCTTATTTAGACATACACAATGTGACAACATATCACTGCATATGACAACACTAGAGAGCTGAAACAAAAATGAATAGCCCAATCCACACAGTTGTGTAAATGTGATATCTGCAGTGATAGGCTGTTTGAAAGGCTGTGGACTCACTGTGTCACTGGAGTATCTGAAGCTGACATTCTGCACCATGATCACAGGAGGGGGGATCTTCCCACAAGGAGGAAAATAAAATGACAAAGTCTGAAAGAGAAATGTGTGGTTAAAACTCTCCGATAACTTAATCCATGGTGGAAAATAATGATAATCTTTAACAGCAAAATCAGTGGCACCTAGAGCCCAAATAGCCCACCCTAAAATGACAATTCTGTCATTAACTACTCACCCTCGTGTTGTTTCAAACCCGTAAAACCTTTATTCATCTTCAGAACACAAATTAAGATTTTTTTGATGAAATTCGAGAGATTTCTCAGGCAAATAATAAGTGTATTTTAGTGCTCTTCCATAATGTACTGAAAGTGCTCTATTTTCACGCACTAATTACGTAACTTAATATACAACAAATATTATTTAGTACTTCTTAAGATAATCTTAGTGTACTTAACTGTGCTATTTTGAGACACCATGAAGAACTCAAATTTGCTTTTAACACAATATCGCTGCATTAAATTTTTATTTAGTTACCACTTGCAGTACATACACTTATAGTATAGACAGTATAGACTTATAAATTATTTAAAATATAAGAATAATACATACAAAATGTGTTTATAATGTATTGTCCACATATTTTTCTACATTAAATAATTAATTTAAAATGTTTAGCAACTGTTAATATTCCCTTTATATGATATACTTAACTACATGTTAATGGTGTCTTTAAATAATACAATCAAGTACACTATTAGTAGCATTTTTTCTACATTAAAAAAATATAGCACTTTAAGTACTTTGCTAAAATTATACTTACTGTTAAATTGTGAATTTTAGTACACATTTAACGTTTGCCACAAAAAAATGTATTCGAGTATTTATAGTTTATAACTTTTACAATTTTATTTAGCATAAAAAATAAGAATGTACTACACATGTACTTGCTTGTAAGTATTTTTTTAGTGCATTTAAGTATACTTTATCTTTACCTGGGTTCTGACCCTGCGTAGACAGCAATGCAACTGAAATGGCCCAGAAAGGTAATAAGGACATTGGTAAAATAGTCCATGTGACATTAGTGGTTCAACCGTACTGTTATGAAGCTACGAGAATACTTTTTGTGTGCAAAGAAAACAAAAATAACGACTTTATTCAACAATTTCTTGTCTTCCATGTCAGTCTCCGAAGGTATTACGGGTTTGGGAAAGAAATTAGGGTGAGTAATTAGTGAAATAATGTTCATTTTTGGGTGAATTTTCCCTTCAAGATGTTTGTAGTCACTACAGCAAATTAGCCGAACTCACACTACTGGAGTTTTAGACCAATTTATCCCAGATTTGTATCCCAAAAAGTCTTGTTGAGGACCTCGGTTGGTTTCGATGTTCAGACCAGATTATCTGGTAATGTGATGCACCATAATTTTTAAACCTTGTAGTGTGTACATGTTTAAGATTTGAGGGAAGAAAATCTGCAAAGATTCTCCTTATGTGTGTGCTGCAACCAGATTTCTTAATCGCTTAGGCATTTTAAAACTTCTGTAGTCTGAGCCTGGCTTTAGTAAAACCAGCAACTTCCTGTTGAAAAATACAGACAACCATTGTAAAATAAATATCTTAGATTAGCTCTAAATTATTGGTGAAAAGTATTTTTTTAACCAAACCACCAAACCTGTGTGTATCTGTTTTTCTGGTTTACATGGTTCTCACTATTCACCTCTTTTGTCTTGGTCATGGCATTGGTCAATTGAACTAAGTGAGTTAGCAATCCTCAACTGATGCTTCATGATGATAACAGGTCTTGGGCAAGAGAAAATGACATGCAGAAACACAAAAAATGTCCCACTGACCAGGTACAGAGTGTGTGTTAATGAGTATTTGCCTGTGTGACAAACCTTGTCGTTCACCACACGAGCTGTTAGGCCAGAGGCCACCATTTTCTGCAGTGTTTTTTCTTTGCTCTGAGCCTGGCGAGCTAGCTTTGCAGACCCGTGACCAAAACGAGCAATATAGTTCTACAGGAGAAGAAGGGAATAATGATGACATTATTTTTGCAATGACATACATATGGTGAACAGCAGCAGTGCAGTACAAGAACTGTAAAACAAAAAATACTATTTAAAAAGAGTAGGGGTGCTCCGATCAGGATTTTTTAGGCTGATCACCGATCGCAGAAAGCAGTATTTGCCGATACGATCACCGATACCGATCTTTTTAAAGCCTTCTTTTTATCAAGCAAAAATATTTATAGTGATGATCCAATCAAGATTTTTTTGACATTTATTCAGGGTCAGAATTTCATTTTTGAAAATGAATTCCCCTCTTATGGCACATTTACACTGCATGGTCTGGCACGGTACGGTTCAGTACGGTTCACGTTTGAGGGCTTTTCCATTGGTTACAGTACCTGGTACCTGATACTGTTTTTCAGTACCACCTTCGGTTGAGGTTCCAAGCAAACCGAACTGTAACCAAAACGTGATGTGTAAATGCTGCTGTTCACTGATTGGCCAGATAAGATCGTCACTGCCTGCGCCATTGAACTTGAGGCACGAGACACAACAGACCCGCTAGATTTAAACCAGCACAGCCAGCGAAGGATCGAACGCAACTGTTTTGAATGAGTGCACCTTTTTTAAAAAGGTTTCGTTGTCTGTTGAGGAAGTACAGACGTTCCTCTCATTGATAGCCGAGGAGCGGATCCAGCGAGAGCTTGATGGAGCGATGTGGAATGGAAAAGTTTTTCAGGAGTCACAGCAGTAGACTGTAACGACATGTGAATAATCCCGCCCACTCTAAAGCGGTACTAAACTGCAGTGGAAATGCAAACCGAGCCTTGCCGTATTGAGCCGAGTTGTACCATGCCGTGGAAAAGCACCATTAGGTGACTTGTGATAGGGGATTTTTTTTAGTTTGAGGGGTGGAGGGTGGGCATTTTTTTGACATTTTTCAAAAATATATAATTTATCACATCTAAATATTTATTCATGCACTGAATTTTTGTTTTGACAATCCTGCAATTGTTGCACAATAGCTTAAACACAGCCCAAGCCTGATTTCGTGAGCTGTATGTGAGGCTGCCTTTTTCACCAGGTTCACATGTACTCCGTTTGCAGTGTGTATGCAGTCCGTGTGTAAGCGGTGCAGAAGCAGCACGGACTCTCATTGTGCTTTCACACAGGAGTCTGCCACTGATCCGTGGCTGTTTACTACAAACACAACATTTATCCATTATTTTGATTTCAAATCCAAACATTGTTACTTAAAATACTTTTTCAGCATTATGATACTTTTTTATACAGTACAGTAATACAATCTTTCATAGACGTGTTTAAACACAATATATATATAAGAAACACATTATTTAATGCTTTTTACTTTTGCATTTACTTCTAGATTTATATATTAAGTTGCTCAAGCAAGTGGCAAAACATTTGAACTACTTTTCTTAACATTATCACAAATATTCTAAATTAAAGACACTGCCTCGATGTGCAAGGGACAATTCCTGTGTCAAATATGCAGCGTGCAGCTCGCTTATAATGCAGACGCGATGTGATTTGAATCCATTTGCGCATTTTGAGAGAGAAAGAGAGAGAGCGCCCGGTGATTCACTCACGCGGTTCGTGAAATTGTGTCTCACAGAAAGTTTTCAAATTACTTTATAAGTTATTTAATGAAGAAATATGAATTGTACCTCACCTTCAGCATTTTAATTATTTCACCTGCGCCGGACAGAGAATAAGACGGTGCCGCTGCATATCATGCCAAACCTCTCACGGCAGGCGCATCATCAGCTTGAGATCAGTTTTTTTGAGATCAAACATCCCAAAGCGATTATCGGCCGATAGTGATCGATTACCCTTAAAAAAGAGCAATAAGGCCACAAGGTTACACTGTTTCACCTTCATATGAGCTATCTGGTCCTGCTCCCAGTTGTACCGCTTTATCTGGTTTTCCTCCAGCTCCTCTCTGGTCTTCACATACTGATCGTAGTTACCCTAAATCACACATTTTCATTACATACAGCAAACACTGTTAACACTCTCATACCTTTGTTACTTTTAATATATGTGATGTGAGCGCTAATCAACCAGACTCAGGATCAGCAACAGTTCATAATTAGCAACAGTAATAAAAGCATCATATTTCAGGCCTTTTAAGGCTAGACCAGGAAGAGCACAAGAGGAGCCTCAGGATCAGGGGCCGGATTCACGAAAATCTTCTTAAGAAATAAGTTAAGACATTTCTTAAGATAAATTCCAAGAAGTTCGTAAGAATGTTCTTAAGTGCAATTCTTGAAAAATTCTTAATAAGTTCTCAAATATATTCTTAAGAACATCTTACATTTTTTTCTTAAGAAGAAAATAAGAATGAAAATGTCTTTATCTGAGTGAATACATGACGCACTGATAAACTCACCCTTTATTGTCTTTTTGCGCTTCCTGCAGATTACCATTTTAATCATAATAAGCACGCACACTCTTTTTGTCATGACTTTGACTAGCGCTCAGCTTCACGTTTTTAATGCGGCGTGTTTTTGAACAGCCTTTGTGTATAAATGTATATTTCTGACTAACTTTTTGCACTTTTGATGTTATTTCTAGCGAGAAACCAGTGTTGCAGTAATTAAATATTAATTTAGTTATCACCAAAACTCGTTCTATATTGTTGTAGATCATTAAACCATTACGCTGCCTCAGAAGCCTGTCCGAACTTAGTTTCGCTAGGTGCCTCCGTGCAAAAACGCTTCCTTAAGTCATTGCCTAAGTTTTCAGATGCAGCTTCTGTCGTATTTATAAGCTAAAATAAAAGCGTTCAATTAAAGCTCCCTATCTGACTCGTTTTTGTAGAGTTGCTACTGAGTTTTGAAGTCAGCTAAAAGTAGCGTCACACATAGGCTAATCATGACCGATCATTGTTTACATTAGCATCCCTGTCCCTTCAGAAAACTCGTGCACATCCCCATTAATAGTCCTACTGTGTATTCTATGAAGCTAATGTTGTAATGCTTAATTATAACAATTTGAAATAACCCAATACATTTATAAAATAATTATTACTGTTTGGGATTTAAGACTAAATTTAAGAAGTTATTTACGATGATTTTTAAGAAGATTCTTTTCAAGAATTTGAATTATTCTTAAGTTTTGTCTTACGAACAATCTTATGAAAAAAAGATAAGAATATTCTTAAGAATAATTTTTGGGAATACAAAATATTCTTAACTTTTTTCTTGAGTTAAAAAATAAGAAGAAAATGGAAGTTAAGAAGAAATTTCTTAAGAATGTTTCGTGAATCCGGCCCCAGGTCTCCTATTAAAGGCAATAGTACAGATTTATTGAGGATAACAAAGCTTTTGCATACAACTTCTGTGAGTTGGATACACTTGCACATTTTCAAAAAAAGCTATGACATTACACATCATACCTCTGTCATATTTTTTTAGCATCACCCTCATGTCGCTCCAAACCTATATGACTTATGGAACATTTTCCATTTCCAATTTCCATTGTAGCAACAAAAAAACAGAGACGTAAAGATCATACAGGTTTGGAGCAACATGAGGGAGAGTAAATGACAGATTATATATTATTTTCTCATTGGGTGAACTATCCCTCAATGCTTTCAACAGATTATCTGCCTATTGTAGGCAAAAAAGTGAACATTGTGCTACAACACTCACAGTGTAGTACTTGAGCTTCCTCTGGTGGAGATGAATGATGTTCGTGCAGACACCATTGAGAAAGTCTTGAGAATGTGAGATGAGTACAAGAATTCGCTTAAAACTGGGGAAAAAAATTATAAATCTGTAAACTATAAGAATCGTTCTGACAATTCCTTGTTTAAAAACTGTTTTGCTTGTTAACATAAACTACAAATCCTATGCATTTGTGTTACATGAAACTCTTTGACATTTCGTTTTGTTTCTGTGCATGACAATTTCCATCTCATTTGATTACTGGTGTACTAGAAAATCTAGAAGACAGTGCTCACGACTTAAGTTCTTCTTCCAGCCACACACAGGCATCCAAATCCAGGTGGTTAGTAGGTTCATCTAACAACAGCATGAAGGGCTTTATGAACAGGGCTCTGAAAGAGGGACATTAGAAAAAGGAAATATTAAGAAAATGTATTATAGTGTTTGTATTAAATTGATAAATTATAACGTTTGGTCTCATTTGGATTTTGGACCATTCATTATGTGAGGATAACCAGTAAAATCAACAAAATTAGTGATATTATAACATATATATATATATATATAAAAGGAACTATTTTTAAAAAACATAATTAACAACAAACTGCATTATACAGCAAGACTGGACTTTTTAAAACATTTTTCAACACTATTTCTACAAGTAAATAATACATATTTTGTACTGACACAGAATAAACATTTAAGTCATTTTCAAACCTGGCAAGGGACACACGCATCCTCCAGCCTCCACTGAAATTCTTTCAGTCTTTTTTTCTGCATAGCAGGTGTGAAACCAAGTCCAAAGAGGATCCGTGAGGCTCGAACTTCAGCTTTGTCTGCGTCCAACTCTTCCAAACGCTCGTAAATCTCCATCAGCTTCTCACACTCTGCTGCAGTAAAGAGAAAAAATTTAGAAAATGGGACATGTTGTACTTAAGTGCTGTGCTACTTGTTAAATCAATATGTCATATGTGTAACCAATAATAAGAGAATTACCAGGTTTGTAAACTTGCAGATTAGTAAAGCAAAAACCTGATGCATGCATGTGTGTGTATGTAACTCACAGTCCTCATGAGCCAATCGCTCAGCCTCCTTCTCTAGTTTTATCCTCTCTTCATCAACTTCCATTACACACTGCAGCGCAGTCTTCTCACTAGGGGCCATCTCTCGTGTAAGGTGGTAGATGTCTATGTGTTCTGGGATGGGAACTTCTCGTTGCCCAATGGCAGATAGGAGCATGGACTTGCCTACAAAGAGTGTTCAAGAATATTCTCATTCATGGATCCCCTAAACCTCTCATTATACAATTCCCTTTCCTTCACTCCAAGTTTTGTAAAATGCAATGAAAACAATTATCTGTGATTTGTTAATTCTCTTTAACCTTCACTTAATTGACAAAGAAACAACAAAGAAAAAGATTGAATGTTTTCATTAGCCTAATTGTCTTTTGTTTATATAATATAAACAATTTTTGATTATATCGGCTGCAACAAAATAAAAAAAAATTGCAACAGAGGCAAAATAAAAGTGAAAAGTAAAAAAAAGCACCACCAAAGACAAGCCAAGATGGGGTGTGGCTTATGTGTTTGTGCTGAATTTAATGTGAGAATTGTCAAACTGTTAAAAAATAACATTTCTCAGAATTGCACATAATTTAGGTCTTTCACCATCTGCCATACTGTAACTGTACACTGTTGTCACTTTACACGTCTGTTGCTGTATCAAGAAATGCATCTTGAAACATGGGTGACTTGCACATGTGTGAAGGTAGCACTGAGGCTGAGGTATATATTGGGATTGCACAGAGACATATGCTACCATCAAAATTATGTATTTTCCTGGGAAAAGAGCAAGGCAATGCCAGGCCTAATTTTACTTGTGCAACAACAGTGTGGTTTCGTAGACATATGTCGAGATCACAATACAATTTATGTCGATAATGATGATAAGCTTTGGACATTTTTACTTGATATGGATTATCTAACAGGATAAATAAATGTGACAACTGCAAGTCAGTGCTTGTCGCTGATAGGCTATTTTACTAGTAGTAAAATAGTCTGCATGTTCTGTCTCTCTGATACACAAACTCCAACACTCGCAGTGATTTCAGTGTCTACATCTCAATACATGAGGACATGAACACGAACAAAAAACCTTCATTACAACTTGTTAAAATAAAAGCCCGGTTTAACTTGAAGAAATTATGACAGAAATAAATTACTATTGTACACTAAAATGTAACTCTCAAGTATTAATAATAATATTTTTAAGGAATATAATACAACCAAAGTATTTTTCCTTAATTTGTATTTTTTAAATTAATTAATATTTCATTTATAATTATTTATTTGTCGTAGATTCCTTGTTTTCATTTCATTACATTTAAAGACTGATTCAATTATTAAAGTTCTATTTATTCATTTAATTTGACACAATTTTTAATGGACCATAAAACACAGAATCCAGAAAAATATAAAATGGAAAACAGAATTTCGGGGGAAATAAAGCAGATTTCATGAGACCCTCATGAGTTTAATTAAGAGCCAAACAATTATCTTTGCATTCATTCTCAAGGTCTAACAAACATGTGGAAAGCATTTCCTTCCCTGTTAATAGTAAATTAATATTGTGATAAATATCAATATTGTATCAAATGGGAAAAAATATTATGTTTTTGGCCATATTGCCCAGCCCTATGAAGAGAAGAATAAGAGGAGCACGCTGACCACGGCTGTTGAGCAGGTGAAGTCTTGTATTGGTCAAACATTCCTCTGTATTTAGTATCCTCAGTTCAGAAACAATGAAAAGTGTGATTAAAAGGAAAGGTGATGTAACACCTCTGTCCCAAAGTTTTTGGAGTGCGTTGCAGTCATGAAAATCAAAATGTGTTTATATTTACAAAATATTATTAAGTTGATGTTCAATTTGAGATCTTTTCTCTAAACCTTTGTCAGTTAAATAAAGGTTAAACAAAATTAACAAATTACAGATACTATTTTTATTGCATTTTACTAAATAAATAAATAATCTGAAAATGGTTTTATTCATTCACAAGATTTTTATGTTAAATAATAGGTTATTGTAAATACCATAAATACCACAAATAATAGGAACTTTTAGACTCTATGTGCAAATCTCGATGAAGCTTGAGAAGCAATGGATGTATCAGCCCCAATGTCACTTAACATCTATACCTGTGCCATTGAGGCCAATGAGACCATAGCGCCGGCCGGAGTTGAGCTCCAGGCTTGTGTCGCTCAGTAACTCTTGGCCATGAAAGGTGAGTGACAGACTGCTGATGTGAACATCAGTGCTGTTGGGGTGGGAGGCCAAGACGCCTGTCACCGCCCGCGCCTCCATCTTACGCATCTCAAACTCATCCAGCTCCTTAGTCAGAGCAGCAACATCTAAAGGGTGCGACATAGAAAAGTCAATTATGTGTCATAGCTAAAGCTACAGGTATGTTTGCATGTACATTTGTCTGACTCTGCCTTATGAGTGTGAACTGTCAAAATGTTTGCCCTCTTCAAACTTTTGGCATGATTTTAATAAACACACCTCCATTTGTCTCCCCATTAGTTACTGCACCATTCACTTGGCCATCTTGAAGCTCTCCTTCTCCGTTTACGTCATCATGCTTTTTCACACGCTGTCGAGCTTTGGCAGCCTCTTTCTTTTTTGCAGCCTTCTTCTTAGCAAGATCTGACGGCATGGCTGTGGAGTACAGTAATATGTGATGATGCCACATCTAACATGATAATATTTTTATATGCTCATGAACTCATAAATTACTGTTCCACTATACACAGATAAATGTGTCATTAAGCTGACCTCACTTTATTGGACCTAAATCAACAGCAAAGATTCTTATAAGAAATGGTTTGTTAAATTACATAAGGACATTCTTCACAGATAACTGTTTATAAGATTCTTCCATTACTTCATTCTGTTGCATTGCATAACCACTCAAATACTGCTCGCTCTGTCGCTGCTGTTAAAACATTTCAAACCCAAATACAGTTCCCAACGGCTCAGGTAACGTTAACCATTTTTAGCTAATGAAAAGCACGACTAGTGATCGACCGATATTGATTTTTTTATTACCGATACCGATTATTTGTACGTTTATGTACCTGATAACCGATATGCAGAACCGATATTTATTTACTGTTATAAAGTAAATAAATAACAGAGTGAAGTAAGTTCATTCTTCACTTTGGTTTTTCCTCCTTTCAGTCATCTTAACAACAACAAAAAACTGTTGAAAATTAACATTTTCATGTAAAATTTTATCTTAAAATTACAACAATAAAAACATTTTATTTATAAAAAGCATCATCAGCAACACTGATATTAACAATAAGCAAAATAATGTCTAATGTTTTCAAATGGAGAAAATAAAGGACAGAAGTCATATAAACTTCATTTTAAACTACAGTTTTAGGTTTAAACGCTGTTTAATAGACATTCACTGAATAATATTCTCTGGAATATTGAAATAAGCTATAACAAACAAAACATTGTATTTTATTGCATTTCTTAACTGGCACTTTTATCAGAATTATTAAAATGTTTTTGTCATTCTAATTATGAAAACTGCTGACAGCGCGGTTTATCTATTTTACACAGAACTATACTCAAACTGCGATCGCTTGCGGAGATAATAAATAATTATTTCGATAGAGATGTATTTATTTAGATGTTTATTGGTGAAATAATGGTTCTATAGTAAATGTTAATATAATTCAGCGTGTTTCAAACAAGTGAATCTTGTATAAAACATGCGGTGGTCGTGCTGGAGCTTCTCCTGAGTGAACAGTGTCCACTGCTCCAAGTGTGTGTGCACTTGGATGGGTCAAATACAGAGAACACATTTCACTGCTGGTTATACTCTGTATAATTGTGTATGTTACAAATTACAAAAAAATAAATTAAAACCGATATCCGATAATGGTAAAATGCTTAAATATCGGTAAAAATATCGGTAAACTGATATATCGGTCGATCTCTAAGCACGACCTCGACCTTTGAGTGTCTTCTTAGAGGCTGATATGATCTTAAACAGTGGCAGTGTATGAAAATGAATCATGTACATGTGCAGTGAGTGTCACTGCAGCTTAACTTTAACATGTCACACCCAGGGACAGATCTACCGGGGTGGCAACTGCCACCCTAAGACAAAGCTGTGCCACCCCACCTGCCACCCCAGAATTAACCCAGAATAAAAAATAAATGTAAGCAGTGTTTCATGTGCTACTTTTGAGCCGCGGCGATGACCACGTAACGGAAAATAACGGCAAAAAATCTTTCACTTTAGTCTTTCACTAAACTGTTCACTATGGTAGTAGTCGGCTTCATTAAAAGGGTCATATGATGAGATTTCAAGTTTTCCTTTCTCTTTGGAGAGTTACAAGCTGATTGTGCATAGATAAGATCCCTGAAGTTGCAAAGATTAAAGTCTCAAAACCAAATAAATATTCTTTATAAAAGTTAAGACTCTGCCACGCCCCGTAAAACGGCTCATTCAAACACGCCCCCACATGTCTACGTCACGATGTGGAAATATTTGCATAATGTCCAGCCATAATCAGCCCAAATGTGCACGCAAAGAAAGAAGGCGTGGTTTCAGTAAGCGCAGAGGTGTTGATGCAGCCGTGTCAGGGAGACGCTTTGTGTTTCTATGCGAAATTGAGTATGTGACGAATAAAAGAACCTTGAACCTTGAAAGCAAAAGCACTTTATTTGGCCTTCCGAAAGTAGATGCATTTAGGAATCATTAAGATTACTTGCAACAGAACAGCAACGCATTTTATGGACGACCGTTTCATGAACCTAGGAGAGGAGATAATTCTGACTTTGCAACGACAATCTGGCGCTTCTGAATCAGCGACTGTATGTTTTGTTATTAGTTTAAGTATTTGCTATTGACTGTTCAAATGCGGAATTTTGCGCATCGTGTGTGTGTGTTTGTAAATGTGTGTGTGTGTGTGTGTGTGTGCACGTGTGTGTGAAAGAGAGAGTCCCAGCGCAGCGTCGTGTGTGTGTGTGTGTGTGAGAGAGAGAGTCACAGCGCAGCGTCGTGTGTGTGTGTGTGTGTGTGTGAGAGAGAGAGAAGGTGCATTCACACCAGACGAATGAAGCGAATAAATCGCGCTATTCGCGCGTAGTTGGACGCTTGAACATTTTGAGTTTACTCGCTTCATTCGCGCGTGAAATTCGCTTCATTCGCGTGTGAAATTCTCTACACAACAGAGCGAATTCGCGTCATGGGAGGGGCTTCTGCCAGGCAGCTCCAGTCTCGTTGCAAAATGTATTACTGTTTTTGTAAAAGTACGAAGTAGTATCGTACAGCTCCGGGTACCCACATACAACCACGATTAATTTGTCCTCCATTGTTGTTTCGGATTTTCTGCCTCCGCTCGTAATCACGTCACTGCTAGAGCAAGCTCCTGATTGGTTAATGCGGCGCGAATATCCGCCAAAGTTCATATTTTTCAACTTGCGCGAATCGCGCCGCCTCATTCGCGCGAATAGCGCTGCAGGATTGTCTATCACGTCTTTGCATTGACTTAACATGTAAATCATTCGCGCTTAACACTTCATTCGCGTCTGGTGTGAACACACCTAGAGAGTCACAGCGCAGCGTCGAGTCACAGCGCAGCATCTTGTGTGAGAGAGGGACAAGACAATACGAGTGTTGCAAACACATTTCAGACTGTGTTGTCGGAAGGAGGGACTTTGTAGAAAATGAAGCGTTTGAGAGAGGTGGGGCATAGAGGACCTACAATAATGTACACTATTTGAAAAATAATGTGTTTTTTGAACATTAAAACATGTCAACATATTCTGTTACACCAAATACACAAAATAGTGATCTTTAAAAAAGCATCATATGACCCCTTTAACAAAATACTCTTATGAACCGGTTCTTTTTGAGTCCAAAACAACAAAGCGCAGCCCATTCACTAGCGAATTGTTTTTACATTTGTTCGTGAATCAGATACTGCTTCTCCATTTATTCAGAAGTCCTCCAAGAAATCTAATCCCGCCCGGATATGTCTGAGATTCATCCCGTAATTGTTTGTTGATCCAATTCTCCGACCGCTCGCTCCACTTTCATCATGGATATAGGACTTTGTGCCATATTGGACGAAACAATAACATGAAATCAGTAAGAAGATGCCGATCACGAAACCTAATAGCAGAGTTAGGTAAGAATCTTATTGCCGTTTTCTCGATTCTTAACATAATATAACTGATTTTAGTTGGCCCATTTTCCCAATTCATTAATTAAGTTCTCAAAACAAAGACACATTTCTCAAAAAGTTTAACAAACATTAGGTAGCAAAACTGATGACACCAATCAGAATCGCTGCATCCTAACGGAGAGAGCTGAATGAATAATATAGCCTACATGGGTTTTATACTTACACATTCAGTATAATGACAGTACAGTACCAGTGCATTAGATAATGAAAATTTCACTATTCTATACGTACAGTAAACTGTAGCACATGTTGTGCACCTTCAAACGTGTGTGTCAAATTTTATTTGTAACCATTTTTTATGTGTACTGCATATTTGCAGAACTGAGAAATGACTGCCAAGAGATATAGCTAGTCTTGTGTCAGGACTCAGGAGACCAGGAAACTGCTATAGTACTGTATACTGTAATGAAATTTGACCAAATGTGCAGAGGATGCTAAATTTACTTTTTACATTGTGTATTGTGGTGCATACCAAGTTCATATTCAATTCTTTGTTATTTGAACTTTTCTCGTGTTTTTCATCAACTGCAAGAATACTTTACAGTAGAAAAATGAAAATGATCTGTTCCCAAAAGTTCATTGCTGAATTATTATTATTATCGGTTTATCTGTAATTTAATGTATGTTGTATACTGTAATAGACATTGAGCTGCAAAAATAATTCCTGAATCCTAATAAGAGTTTTTGTTAAGTGTTATTGATCTCATGAGTGTTCACTGGGCAGGAAAGTAATCTGTGTATCTGAATTGTGTGTAAGCATGTAAGAATACATGTAATAACTAGATTGAAAAGTTTGAAAGACAACTTTATGCTGTCTTGAGACTTGAAGTCTTGTTTAAGAAACATAAATAGTTTGGTCACTTAGATGTTCGCTATAGTGTCATGTCTTCTTTAAGCTCAGAAACATGTATAACCTGTTGAAGTTTTTTATATTGTGTATTAATAACTTGGTGCCATGATGGATTTTGAAATGTTGTTATTTATTTTTCATTTTAAACAGTATAGATGATTACTTGATGGTAAGGCAATATTTGTGAACACAACTGTGCATGTAAGACAATAAATCCCCAAAACTATGCATGGGGGCTTGCTTTGGTGTTGCCACCACTCATAGACCCCGTGCCACCCTAAAAACTATTTCTAGATCTTCCTCTGGTCACACCGCTATTCATCCAAGACAGGCTAAGCAAACTACTAAAATAACAACGTGTACCAACAACGCTTTTGTAGAAAGCGCGATGTCATATATGCATTATATAATGACATAAAATAAACACCCTCGCAGTTTTAATAACCCAAATTAAACTCGTATATATCTTATGGCAGAACACCGGCATAATGGCCTTAGCTAACTATAGCGCTTTACTGACATCTCTATTTTGGAGTTTAAGAGTTTACAGTTTTGTATATGTGTACAAATATACACATTAATTTTGTATCAGGGTTACACCTGGCACCTGTGTGATATTGAAGTGACAGCATGAGGCGATCAGGGCCCTGCGTTCAGCTCAAATACAAACTGTACAAGCCGGATATTACCTCACTTACAGTATATTTATGTCTCACGTACAATGTAAACGTAACGGTAGTTTAAAGGAAACACTGACAAGCTGAAACAGAGTAAAATAGGTGCAGAACAGACGTACCTTTCTGAGAGGATCAAACACGCGCCAGGCAGCGGCGGCGGCGGCTCGCGCACACTCAGCGCACTGACCGTATTTGGTGAAGAGCAGATCACCGCCTGCTGGTCAGACGAGCCAAGCTTCACATGCTGACCAATGCATGGTGGAACTAACTGCGTAGTAATAAAAACTGCGTATCGTTTACTGAATTACATCGGGAAAAGATAAGGATTTTACAAGGAGTATGGCAGTGGTAGAAGGTACTTGTTGATAAATATGTAACAACACAGCAAACAGTAGCCTACTCGCGGACAATGCATTTTAAAACGGAGCAATATGTAGTACCAAATATTGCAATAGTATAAAACTATAATAATAAAGAGTTTTTCATGTGAATGCAGTGATGTAGAATTACAATACTGAATCGACCCCAAAATAAATATGTTGTCAATCTTTAATCACCTAACCAGCTTGTTTTTTCTTTCTTTTGTGAAACACAAAAAAGAGATGTAAGCGAAAATGACCGTCTCATTCACCATTCAATTTAATTATATATTTTGAGTAAATGATGACCGAATTAATACTATCCCCTTTAAGTAGACTTTTTAAATCTATTTAATGCCTTTTGCAGACAAAAACACATATTATATATTATATCAAAGAAGATATTTTGTATTGCATCACGACTATTGCACGTTTCTGTTTGTATCTCATTCATCTTTGTGCCCACATCAAAGTCTTTTTCCTAAAGCAATTTGTTGAAATACATTGCTAAAGGCAGATGAACTTGATTCAGAAGTAAACTGTCAATGGGCCATGAAGCCACCCATAAAGCAATTCAACCATGCCAAAGAACTAGGATTTCTGGTACAGGACTATATTCCATACATTGGTTTCAGTCTAGCATCTGCTTGTCTATTGTAGATCCTTACAAATATTACTAAGAAAAAAACTAGAACATAGATTTTTTATTCTTTTCTTTTAAATAATGCAATTAAATTTACTTTCCCTGAAGAATGTTTTGAATAGAAACCTTTTGAGGACCAGGGGTAATCTTTCTGCAGTTATTTTTGTTGTTGTTATTTTTTTTCTTGTAATTTATTATGTAGCTGTTGTTTTATATGAGTCACTGCCCCTTCGCTGTAATCAGTTCTTTGATATTTGACGACCAGAGCTTGTCGTTCCCGGCGGATGGGATATAACGGGCTCGGTGTGACAGCTCGCGGTCAGACTCGGAGCAGGACTCGTGTGTAGTCTACGTGGAACTCTCGAGCGCTTGCTGCTTGTTTCCTTGGGTCTGTTTTAACGCGTCGAGTCAATCTTCCTCTTTAGCACATCCGTAGCTAGACTTATACGTGACCGACGATGCTAGAGACATTCACAGCAAAGCCAAGAAAGTCATTTCGCGATAGTTTTTGTATTTTTCTTCGAATCCTCTGAAGAGACGCAGGGATTCATCTGAAGTGAGCGCAGTCTCGGCGGATTACTGTGTTTGTGTTTTGGGGGAAATATCGCTGGTGGCTGCTAATGTTGCTCAGCTTCACTGTGCAAGCAAAGCAGCTACGAAGCTACGCCAGGCAGTGGAGGACTTTTTATTGAATGTAATTTATTATCAGTTGTTTTTTAAGACCACAAAATGTCTATTATACCCTGATATCCTGAACTTTATCATATTTCAGTCCTCGATCAGCTGTGCATGCTGGTTGGCTTCAAATGGTGGCGACTGGTTAGCGATCTACGTTAACCCTTTGTGCATCACCAGTGGAGGTGATTTCTCATCTAATAATGTACATTTATTTATCAAATAATGTGTTCAGACCTGCAGCTCGCGCATACTGCATCTGGCTAGATCAAAGTGGACTAATTTATGCGGACTGAGGGAGTGGTAGTGTCTCGGTTTTGCATGTTTGGATGTTAAATCAGACCCATATGTCCCGATGTTAGTCATCTGACTGTGAAGAGGCAGGTCAGATTGGTTGCTGTCGCTCCTCCTTTTGTTTTGTCTTTTCACTGCTGAGGTTGACATCTTCGTCGTCCATTAATCTGATTGTGAAGACTTCACCAGTCATGTTAAGATGCATGCATGCATGGTGTCAGGAATTTAAATACTTACCTTTACAGAATCCCTGTCAAAGGCCTCTACTCTGATCAACTGTTGACGAGACTTGCTGTGACTTGAACTGCTCAAGGAGACCTATCGAGACTTGACATCCACTGGCTTGCAGAGCCTCTGCTCCACCATGCGCCTGTCTTCTTTCCTGGCTGTTTTCCGGCCTGCTCTGCCTCTCATCCTGGGGCTGTCTTTGGGCTGCAGCCTCAGCCTCCTGATGGTGTCCTGGACGCAGGGGGAGACCGACGAGGCTTGTGGAGATGAACTGGGCAAGGGGAGACTCATACACAGTGGTCATATCAGGAATGTCCCAGATGGTCAAGATGGGGATGGGAATGAGGACTTCCAGCCTCGCATTGTGCCCTATCACAAGGACCCCAACAAACCACACAAGAAAGTCCTCAGGTGAGTCCCTGGATATCAGTTCATTTTGGCTTAATTTCTTATATAAAAGGACCTGAAATTTCCACAAAAATGGTTCTTTTAGTTATATATAAATATTAAAAAATTAGACAAGATCTCAGTATTTAAGAACATAAGTCCATAATATAAATTTGCAATGAGCTATGTTGATTTAAATGTATTTATAATTATATTAAATCAGCTGTGAGCTTTGGATCATGCTGGTATCAGTAGCCAGTATAGAAATGTGACTTGTGAGTGGGGTTTGTTTGACTTGACAGTCAGTTATTAAGGTCTCAGCCGAGTATTTTTCACCTCGCCTCTGTGCTTTTCTTACAGCTGAATTCTTCACCACTTTGTGAAGCCACATACATAGAATCCCTTATTATTCCTCTCATAAAAACATCCACGGCTGCATATGTAAGTCAGCCGTGTTTTGTGCCCCAAGAGAGGTTTAGAAGATGATAAACAGTTAAAACGTATGTTTGGACATTTTAGTCTCACTTCTGTCAAATGGGACTGAAACATTAGTAACTGTTTGTGTTGCTGCATCTTGTAAATTAAATAAGATAAAAAACTTTAGAAAATGCCTGTTTCTACACCAGACTTAACAGCTAAAAAACACATTGACGTTAATTTAGATTACTAAACTAATTTGCATAAATACAAGGGCATTATTAATAATTAAATATAATGCATTGCAAAAGGATTTTGGACATTTACATTTATGCATTTAGCAGACGCTTTTATCCAAAGCGACTTACATTATTTTAAATTATTTTCAGGCTATACATTATTTTATCAGTATGGACATGTAAACAAAAATCATGCTGTGAGAAAAATGATATCAGCTAATCTCCACAATTGTCTTTAACTTTTACGTCATTTTTTACTTCTATTAGAGATATAACTAATTGTTTTAATAAAACATTATTTTGAGTTGAGCACACTCTGCCATTTTCGTCATAAGCAGATTACCAATAACAAATTCAATTTTATAAATGAATTAAGGG
The DNA here is from genome assembly GCA_027422405.1 of Ptychobarbus kaznakovi. Taxonomy (NCBI): domain Eukaryota; kingdom Metazoa; phylum Chordata; class Actinopteri; order Cypriniformes; family Cyprinidae; genus Ptychobarbus; species Ptychobarbus kaznakovi. Next base: position 17,843,950 of record CM049798.1, read on the forward strand.
TCACTGAAGCTGTTTGCTTTAGAAATCATGGAATGTTGTCCCTTATTTGTCTCACTCAGCTTTGTAATTGGCTTAGATCTCTATCCCCTCATTCTTGGCCTAAACCAAGCATGCACAAAAGGATATATTTGTTTCCTCAAAAATGATTTTTAAGCTGCACAACTGGATTAATGGCTGCTAAAATTCCGCTTTCCCATCATAGGAATAAGTTATTATATAGCAATAAATTAAAATTTAAATTAAATTCAAATAAGGGAAAAAGCATTCAAATTTATTTAACATTTGAATTCTAATAATATTCACAATATTACTGTTTTTGATCAAATAAATACAGCCTTGTTGGGCATAAGAGGCTTAAAAAAACATTTAAAAAACCCTCCAAACTTTTGAACGGCAGCGTTTATGCACACTAAAATGAAACTGGTTAAATACTGGAAACGGTTAAATACTGGTGGTAAATGTTTTATTTTTTTTTTTTTGCCACAGGACGCGCTACATCCACACCGAGCTGGGCATCCGAGAACGCCTTCTGGTGGGTATCCTGAGCTCACGCGCCACTCTCAACACACTAGGGGTGGCTGTCAATAAAACGGTAGCTCACCATTTTCACCGTACTTTCTTTTTCACTGGCCTTCGAAGCACAAAGGCACCACATGGCATGGCTGTTGTTGCTCATGGTGATGACCGACCCGTCTGGCTGATGTATGAAACTATACGCCACCTCCACCAACACCACGGCAATGAGTATGACTGGTTTTACCTTGCACAAGATGATACATACACACAAGCTGAAAGGGTCATGGAGCTGGTTAATCATCTAAGTGCGGGGCAGGATATGTACATGGGACGGGCAGAGGAGTTTATTGGGGGTGAAGAACGTGCCCGGTATTGCCATGGTGGATATGGGTATCTGCTGTCACGTAGCCTGCTAGCTCGACTGCAGCCCCACCTGGACTCTTGTCGAAATGATATCCTCAGTGTCAGGCCAGACGAGTGGCTTGGTCGCTGCATCATCGATTACCTGGGTCTCAGCTGTGTGGAGAAGCATCAGGTGGGCAAATGTTTTTTTTAAAGGATGTAAATGAAAAGCTAAAACCTATTTACTAAAACTGTGGTGGTTTGAGATATCCGTCGAAGTAACCGCAGTGTCATTTTCTCATAATCATAATCTCATAGTGAAAATGGAAAGTAATTATTGTATGGTGCTTGGTCATTTTGTTTACATCCAGTAATCCATACCAAAAGCACACAGAGAGAGAGAGAATCCATTTAAACCTGGGTTTTGATCAGTGTTATTGTGATCTTTTGAAATGATGTAGGAGATGACATACCGTTACTTTGAGCTCCAGAAGAACGTGGACCCTGAGCGCGAGGACAGTGCACAGTTTAAGAGCGCCTTCACTGTCCATCCCGTCTCTGAACCTGCCCTAATGTATCGCCTACACAAACGCTATAACCAGATTGAACTGGACTGGACTTATGCACAAATACAGCAGTTACAGGTATGTTACTGCACTTCTTATTAGAAGAAAACATTCTCTCACTCTCATAAAGCTGCTAACTTCTAGAAAAGACACCACAGAAGGGTTTTGTTCATATAAGATTTGCCTGGTAACATCTATTCCTAAAAGTATGGCAGAAATGTACATGTTTTCTGGTTGTTTACAGTATTTTCTGATTTATGGAGTGGTAAAGAAGCTTCTGTTACAACCTTTAACTCCTTTATTATTTAATATGCCAACAAAAAGAAGCAAGAATTTTGAAACTAGCTTTATCCAATGTTCAGATTTCAGAGTTTACAAAAACTTGTAGTAGAATACAAAGGTGTCTTGATGTACTGTGATTAATCAACAGTGGAAAGTATGGTGTATGTAAAATAGGTTACAGCGTTTAGCCTGTTCACCTGTTGTGTCTTGCCTTAAGTTCATTGACTTAAGGCGTGTCTGCACAATTATATGCAGAACCAGCACCTTTTAGACTGAGCATGTATTAAGACCTCAGTGCATTTTAACTAAGCTGTGCCTCGCGGAGACCTACACAAATATGCATTCTGAACGTGGATCTGATGTTATGTCTCCGTGAGCTACAACTCAGTCAAGCTGCAGTCTTAATCTGTTTGTCCAAGTAAGTGTGTGACACAATATCTAATCAGATATTTGTAGCATTAAGTACTCATCTTTCGGAACAAAGAAACAAAGACATGCTGGACTGACAATCACATTATAAATGCATGTTAGTCCGATTAGCAAACATTTTAGATTTCTAAAGCATTTACATTGCATTTTAAAAAGATGAATCATTACTTTAGTCCAAAGGAAATTTCACTTAATATAATGCATAGCTTTGACGCAGAGTGTTTCATGTCTGGGCAAAGATGCTGCATAGGTAATGGGTGTAAGGTGTTTGCAGCTGTCAGCCAGCCATCACGCATCACATAACAGCAAGAAATTAATTTGAAATGAGCTACCTCTTCTTTTCAAATGCCTTTAGATTGGATAGGATGACTTTGACTCGAGGAGAAAACTTTCCTTGCTGCATAATAAAAGAAAGTGGAAAGACAATTGACAGACACCCTGAGACTATATATTAGGTGGCCTTAACTACTATGTACTTGCATCAAAATAAGTACAATGGACTTGTGTTCATATTGTATTGCAGAACACTTTTGCTGATCTTAAGGGTGGGGTAGGGGTAAGGCTAGGGACAGGTTTGGTGTATGGGTAGGTTTAAGGGTGTGCTAAGGTGTAAGGGATGGGTCAACAGTGTAATTATAAATGTAAATACAGAAATGAATTACATGTATACAAGTACAATGTAAAGACATGCATGTACACAATAAGTGCATTGTATCAAATGATACATTTAAATGCAACTAGATAAGGTCACCTAATACAAAGTTGGACCAATGACAGAAAGGAGAACTTGTTCTCTTTACCAGGTTAAAATTTTTCGCAGCTCCTTACAATGATGTATTCTGTTGTTTTGGCCACAGAACCAGATCAATAACATAAGTGAGCTCACTCCAGAGGGCAAAGCCGGAGCCACCTGGCCCATCGGAATCAACCCACCTTTCCGACCCAAAACCCGCTTTGAGGTGATCAACTGGGAACACTTCACCGAAGAGCACATTTATTCATGTGCCGACAGCTCTCCAAAGTGTGAGCTTAGAGGTGCGGACAGGGCAGACGTCAATTCAGTCCTGGAGACCGCAGTGGGCCGTCTAAACGAGCGCTATCAGCCTCAGTTGCGCTTCCGTAAGCGGCGTCTGCTGAATGGGTACCGGCGCTTCGATCCCACAAGAGGCATGGAGTACGTGCTGGATTTGGCCCTGGAAGCTTTTACACAGAAAGGTCATAGTCAGGTCATCGCCAAACGAGTGAGTCTGCTGAAACCGCTCAGTGCTGTCGAGATCATCCCAATGCCATATGTAACAGAAGCGACACGGGTACAGGTGATCCTCCCTGTGACGGCACACGATCAAGACTTTGTGGGTAACTTCCTTGACATGTATGTTATGAATGCTCTGGATACCCATGACAATGCTCTTCTCACCTTCTTGTTTGTGTATGACCCCTTCGATGCCCAAAGAGTCAGCCAGATTGACGTCTTTGCAGGTGTCAAAGCCATGATTGGTGAGGTAGAGAAACGTTACAGTGACGTAAAGATTCCTTGGATTAGTGTAAAGACTGAAGTTCCCTCACAAGTCAAGCTGATGGACATCATCTCCAAGAAGCACCCAGTAGACACCTTGTTCTTCCTGGCCAGCGTTTGGACTGAGGTCAACGCTGACTTCCTTAATCGCTGCCGTATGAATGCTATCAGCAATTGGCAGGTCTTCTTCCCGATCCACTTTCAAGAGTATAGTACCGCTCTGGTCTACCGCGACCAACAGCCTTCTGCCGCTTCATCGTTTGCGTCTGAGGCGCTGCGCGATGGCCACTTTGACCGCCATGTCTTTGAAGAAGCCTGCTTCTACAATGCAGATTATATGGCTGCCCGCACAAAAATGGCGGCAGACATCTTGGACAATGACGAGTTGCTTGAGAGCATGGACGTCTATGAGATCTTTGTGCGTTATTCGGGGCTGCACGTGTTTCGGGCTGTCGAGCCAGCGCTAGTTCAGAAGTATGTGCACAGAGAATGTAACCCGCGGTTCAGTGAGGACATCTATCACCGCTGTGTGCTCAGTAACCTTGAGGGGCTGGCCTCTCGATCACACCTAGCGATGGCTCTGTTTGAACAGGAGCAGGCTAACAGCACCTGAACTGAGTACTACTGCAACCCTAAGATGGCTTAAATGTCTTAATTCTCATTTAGGTGGCCTTAAATGACCTACTGATATTGACCGAGTGAATTTCACCCTGATGCTGTGAACTTCTCTGCACAGATCATGCAGTCATCTCAGTTTAGCCAATCACGGTGAAGTTGCCTTGTTAAAAGTTTTTCAAAATTTGTGTCTTACTTTCTTTTGTGGAAATTATAAGACATTTTGAAGAATGTGTTGTTTTTTGTTTTTGTCTATAAAATGAATGTCAAAGGTGACCAGTTCTCCTTGTTGTATTCTGCAGAAGAAAGAAATTCAGGTTTGAATTGACTTGAAGATCAGTAAATAATTATAGATTAAAAAAATTGTTGGGTCCCTTTAAGGATCTACATTAAATGAATGAATATATGAATGTGTAACTAATTTAACCATAGAACAACCTTCACAGTATCTTCATAACTCATTTTAAATAAAACATGAGGAATGAATTTCACCTTGTTTACATTAATATCGATGATTGAATTCAGGAACCTGAAGTTAGCAATGCAAGCAAGGACCGCATTCATCTTTTACTATATGAACATGTCAGACTTTAGGTGGTTAGTAGAGGTTCTAGTCTCAGCTACACAAGTAACTGGAGCCATTTTTCTTCCTCCAGATATATGATTGTATGACCTTTGAACAGAATATGCTTAATATTTCAGGACTGAATAAACAAATAATCTGTGAAACCTGATTATGAATCCTTACTATGATGTACCCAATAATATATATATATATATATACACACACATACACATACATATACTCACCGGCCACTTAATTAGGTACACCTGTTCAATTGCTTGGTAACACAAATTGCTAATCAGCCAATCACATGGCAGCAACTCAATGCATTTAGGCATCTAGATGTGGTGAAACCAACTTGCTGAAATTCAAACCGAGCATGAGAATGGAGAAGAAAGGGGATTTAAGTGACTTTGAACGTGGAATGGTTGTTGGTGCCAGACGGGCCGGTCTATTGGGATTTTCACGCATTAACCATCTCTAGAGTTTACAGGGAATGGTCCGAAAAAGAGAAAATATCCAGTGAGCGGCAGTTGTGTGGACAAAAATACCTTGTTGATGTCAGAGGTCAGAGGAAAATGGGCAGACTGGTTAGAGATGATAGAAAGGCAACAGTAACTCAAATAAACACTCGTTACAACCAAGGTATGCAGAATACCATCTCTGAACGAACAACACATCGAACCTTGAAGCAGATGGGCTACAGCAGCAGAAGACCACACCGGGTGCCGCTCCTGTCAGCTAAGAACAGGAAACGGAGGCAACAAATCACACAGGCTCACCAAAATTGGACAATAGATTGGAAAAACGTTGCCTGGTCTGATGAGTCTCGATTTCTGCTGCGACATTCAGATGGTAGGGTCAGAATTTGATGTAAAGAACATGAAAGCATGGATCCATCCTGCCTTGTCTCAACGGTTCAGGCTGGTGGTGGTGGTGTAATGATGTGGGGGATATTTTCTTGGCACACTTTGGGCCTCTTAGTACCAATTGAGCATCGTTTAAGTGCCACAGCCTACCTGATTATTATTGCTGACCATGTCCATCCCTTAATGACTACAGTGTACCCATCTTGTGATGGCTACTTCCAGCAGGATAATGCACCATGTCACAAAGCTCAAATCCTCTCAGACTGGTTTCTTGAACATGACAATGAGTTCACTTTACTCAAATGGCCTCCACAGTCACCAGATATCAATCCAATAGAGCACCTTTGGGATGTGGTGGAACGGGAGATTCGCATCATGGATGTGCAGCCGACAAATCTGCAGCAACTGCGTGATGCTATCATGCCAATTATCAATATGGACCAAAATCTCAGAGGAATGTTTCCAACACCTTGTTGAATCTATGCCACGATGAATTAAGGCAGTTCTGAAGGCAAAAGGGGGTCCAACCCGGTACTAGCAAGGTGTACCTAATAAAGTGGCCAGTGAGTGAGTGTATGTATGTATGTATACATATATCCCTGCTTACAAATTCCACATTTTTGCATACTCATGTGGTCTCTGGTTTGACATCAGTGACACTGAACACCATTGGTTCTCATATAACTAAAAGTGACATTCCATATTTAAATATAGGTACCTGCGAACCAGACTTGAGAAGAGACCTTTAGAGATTGTTGTACAAAGAGTGCCTATACTCTTGAAAAACAGACTGGAGGAAATTAACACGTTTTACTTAACTAGCTTGGTCTGGTTCACCACAATCTGCACATTTTCAGTCCCTTCCACTTTTTCAACTGATTTTTAAGCTGACGAGAGATGAAATTCAATACACACTGTAATGTTTAGAGGGGCCTGAGAAATTGACGTGAAATGGTGCCTTTCGTCTTCTTCCACAGGGAGCATAGGTTAATACAGTACATTCTCCATCCGACTATATGCAAGTAAGTATTTTTCTTCGCTATGGTATTTTCATGGATTTCAGAGAACAGAGGGAAGCCATGTGGATTTTGCCAGGTCAAGAGTAGAGAGGTAGTGAATGGTTCTTTCAAAGCGGAGGGTGTGGCCAGCTGCTGAATACAAACACCACTTTCCTCAGTAGCATAAGGACACATTTATGTCAAGAGTTAAGAAAAGGAAAACAAATACTGAATAAATCACTAATAATTAATACTGCCTTTTGTATTACCACAAAAATAATGGTTTTCAGAGATGAGTCGTTTATTGGTAACTATCACAATCGTATTATCAAACCATGTGTAACTTCATTTGATCTAGTGATTTCCCCCCTTGGATTTTACACAAATGCAGTGGTTCTCAACCATTTTGATTCAAAGCCCTTTGTCCAAGAAAATATTCAAAGCCCTCCTGTCTGAGGAGACATGTACCTCTGGTACTTCTGTTGTTGTTGTTTTAAAGATTGTTATAATAATTTAAGTAATTTGATATAACATGAGGTCCCCTGTTGGGCCCTGACTCCTTGGTTGAGAACCACTGCACTAATTCACATCACCAGAATAAACTCTCAACACACTTTCAGTATGGTGTTCCATTCACAAACTTTGGCAAGCGCGTGTTTATTTACATCCTCACTATGCTACACATGTACGTCTGTAGTTTTGATCTCTAGCTGTGGAACAAGATGAGAAAGCAAACATATACAGACCGTGAGAGAGAAAAAACAATACATAGTGGATCATTAAAAACCTGCTTGTTCAGATCGCTGCTGGCAGTACTTCTATGAACAAACCAAGGAAAAAGACAGACACTATAACCCAAACCTGATTGTAATAAAGATTTCAGAGCCCAGGAGAACTCTAGTACTGAACACTTCAATACTTGTGTGGCATTTAATCAAAGCGATATCAATTAGCGTGTTTTTTAGCACCCAAACTGTTGGATATTTCCCTTACAGAAGCACTGGAGAGCAGCATGATCCACACTACGACTACAAGCACGAGAGATGGTAACATTGGACCCTTGACCACATGATGGTCAGGTAAAGCACAGTTGGTGGCTTAAAGAATTAAAGAAGATGTTACTTTACACATGAGAACAGAAAACCTTGTTCATTCACTAACACAGCAACACAGGTAGATGTTATACTTCAAGTTTATAGTGTTCAAAATGGGTGTCTATACATGTAGTACCTACAAGATTCGATGGGAGGTGCTGTTGTTGCCCAACAGGCTCTGTAAAAATCATTGGTGTGCTTCTCTTATACATATTAAATTGCAAAGTCTTTTTAAAAGACAAAACAAAAAATAATATATGACCTAAAATGGCCCCTGCTGTATATGTTGGTACTGTATGTAGAGGCTGTAACCCAGACACAAAGGGTCACCAACTAAAGAAACTCAGTGTTCTTCTGATCAAGTCCCAAGCAGTCAGAAGGTTTCTCATGTCCTTGTATGAAAGTATAAAAATGTGTCCATGCAGCATGCATAGGTCTGAAAAAATACTCTGAGTGACAACACACAGGTCACCAGAATTCCTCTTTCCTCACGAGAATATGTGTGAGGATCACAGGCAAGCTGCAAGAACACAATAATGGACCTGGACAAACCATCCTTCAGCCGACAGTAAAGAAGCAGCAGAGGGTTCACGATCAAAACCCAAAGCCAATGAGAAGTCATGTGACATTTATTCCCGAGCTCATACTTCATTTCTCTACTTTTTTGTTTAGGTGATGTATAATTAGCATGGAAAGCGTCCAGAGCTCAGTTATTATCCATGATTTAGTGCAAAGACTCTATGAGTCAAAGTAATTTTTAAAAGCACTGTTTTCACAGCTATGGAGAGATGGGAATTTAAAATGTGTATTCTCTAAAAATGCATTCTTCATCTTTTAAAAAGTCCTTCATCTAGTCAAAATCTGTGCACTGTCTTTTTAAAAGTAAATTACACCTTTGGTAAAACATCAAACAACACTAATGCTCTAAAATACTTCAACATTAGTGAGAAACACAAATGCCCACAGAATGTTATTTTAAACAACACTTGAAATGGATAAAAAATAATGGGGTTCAAAGGAACTTTTCCAAGAAGATGGTAATGCCAGGTGCACAAAAAAGCTTTTGGTGAAGCATAAAGAAATGTATGAAAAGATTTCGCGGAATATTTACTTTAATCTAGCTGATTGATGATCTGTCGAGTCTGACGTCACCACATCTGGGTCCAAATGCTTCTTCAGATCCCCAAAACAAACAACAAATGGTGCTAATATACACTTATAGTACTACTTAAAAAAACACGATCCTAACCTTTAAGTTCAAACTGAAATCTCAGTTGGCTAGACAGTGATTCGTCTTTTCTGACTTGCTAAAATGTTGGTGACTGGGACACCGTGAGCCCAGATTGTAGTGTACACTGGAAGCTTAGCTTAAAGGTGTACCATTTATGTGCAGTGCTCATAAACGGCAGCTGAGATTGTTATTACGGATTGCTGATTCTTATTTGAAATGGAGGCTTGGACCCAGACACAGTATTTGATACGTCACGACTTGACCAGCGGATTATATTTCTTAATAACTTGTGTCAGCATGCTGGCATGGCCCATTTTCCTTGTATATGTGAAAACTTCTCAAAAACCGTGACCTATCAAATTCCTTCAACGTGAACTAATGACTATGTCAGTACAGTCCTACAAAGGCAAAACGCAGCAACTACACAGAATTCAATCAAAAAAGTGTGAAAATTGATCAATACGTTAAAAAAGTCATTCTTACTTGAGTGTGGGTGTAGTTAGTGTTTTGTCTTTATATGTCAGAATAGCTTTTAAATACTTGATTAAAACAACCTTCAATTAATGTTTATGTACACTATTTACTTAAAAAACGCAGCTAAATGTCATTATTGTGGCAGGGAACAGACAGCAGAGAGTGACATATCCGTAAGCCACCAGCTCAGTTAATACTGACTGATTCTCCTTTTTAAGCTGCCTCCCTCAATGTACTTCATAAATACACTTCTGAATAAAAGTGTTAATAACAGAGACAAATTTTTGTAGCTCCACTGATTCCCAACACTGACAGACATAAAAAATGACATTTTTGATCAATACCCAAGAACAAAATTGGTACAAGTGTGGACTAAATTAGAGACATCATCAATACCGGAGTCCAAACACACATTAATCACAGGGAAAATGTGTGTGAATGCCAGGAATTGATGACTGACAGGAAGGAAGGCTGATTCACAACTGAATCAACGTTGGATCTACAGTCTAAGAGACCGAGTGTGGTGGATTGTAGGTCAAAGTGACAACAATGACTGAACACGGCTCTGAAGTCATCAAGTTCAAAATTCTGGTGGATGAGATTGGTATTAAAACCAGAAATCCAAATAGTGCACGTGAGATGATTTCATCCAGGAATGGAAGACACTGCACCGTGATAGGCTGAAATGCACATAATATACAATGGAGCAGCTGGAGTAACAGGATTGGTGCAGTGTGGTGGATTGTAGGTCAAAGTGACAACAATGACTGAATACGCACACAAACCCCCAAACACTGCGGAAAATAATGCAGCGATCTCCACGTGGAGGCAGTGTTGTCACAAATGAGCCATGTTTTCTGAATGTGGTCGGTGTGAGTTCTAGGTGTTTTTCAAGGCCAAGGCCTGCTCCAGCTCCTGCCTCTTCTGCTGAATCTTTGGAAGCAGAAAGACAAAGAGCCAGTCAGTTTGTATCCAGTGCAGTGATGACATTGACACTGATGTGCAAGCTGTCATAACATCCTGTTTTATAGTAGACCAGGAGGAGGACAAGTTCAACACTAGTCCTCGTATCTTTTGATATTCTTACCTTGCAGTAGAAGTAACGGCTAACAGCCTCCTGAGACCAAGGCTCATGATAAAACTCTGCTCTCCTCTCTTCCTCTGGGTTCCCAACAACATCTGTCATCAGCTACAAACAATTAAAATGTGTTACCAGTTAGAAATGCAGGACAACATCAGGACAAACATGATGCAGGACATTAAGTCTTTTTAGGGGCATACTTGCAGAGAAATAAATCACATACGGCACATTAAGTTTTTAAAAGAAGTCTCTTAAACTCTTTATCAAAATTCAGTAAAATCAGTAATACTGAGAAATATTATTATTATTATGGCAGAGCTGAAGTTTACTGCAGTCTTCAGATTCACACGATCCTTCAGAAATCATTCTAATAGGCTGATTTCGTACTCAATAAATATTTCTTATTATTATCAATGTTGAAAACAGTTGTGCTGCCTAATATTTTTGTGGAAAGCATGATACTGTTTTTCTAGAATTCTGTAATGTAATTTTTTTTTTTTATCTTTCGTAATAATGTAAAAGTCTTTATTCTCCCTTTTAATTAACTTGATGCATTCTTGCTAAATAAATGTTATTGTTTTTTTTGTTTTTTTTTAATCTTGAGCCCAAAATGAATGACCTTCACCCACGATTTTGAATGGCAGTGTATGAGAGCTGTTGAAGTGGAAATCACTGAATATGAAGCAAATACCTTGTTGAAGCCTCTATAAATCTGGTTCAACGTGTGTCATTTCTCTATCATTAACAGCAGCAACAGAACAGCAAACCTAATTTCCAAACAAGTTTACCAAACACTCCTACTGCCCCTTCTGACCTGTTGTTCCAAACAGGTCGTCCTGCCCTAAACTCATGCCATTGGTTGAGCCAGAGGTTCACATATCGGACCACTCAAACAATCCGAGCAGTGTTTGGAAACCAGCACAGAGCCACTGTGTTTACACTTTTTGGGACTTCAGCCTACAGCTGCTTATATGTATCTGTCTCAGCACATTAAACCGAAATATGAGAAAGCACTGTAACAGAAAACACACTTTTTATAAAAACATACATTATATAAATATCAAGAGTCATGTGTAGACGAATGAAAGTTGTTGCAGACCTTCAGATCCCTGCTCTGGGATTTGAGCCAGTCCTGGATGTAGCCTTTGGGATCTCTGGAGAAGCTGAGCATGAAATCTCTCTGGATCTTCAGCTGATTGATGGACTCAATAGTCTCGTGGATCTGCAGAGGATTTAGAACCAAATTGAAAAATCAAGGATGTATTCACAGACATGATGGCACGGCAGAAGTTGTTAAATCCTGATTATTATCCTGCTATCAGCTTAACTGTAATAATACGAGTCGAAATCAGAGACCCTATAATTCAGAAGAAAATATCTAGAAATTCAATCATCTGCTCCACTGTGCTCACACTGATGTGGGAGACGCGCACTAACCTTGTTGTCCAGAGAGGCAATCTCTTGCTGATTGGCTGTGGAGAGCAAGAAGCTGCTCATTTGTGCTTTAAGGGGATCTTCCACCTCTACATCAATGTCATAGCACGCTGTCTTTTTCTGATCATTAGCGTCGACGCTGTACAAAAATAACCTCAATGAGAAAGATTTCATGTAATGTATTCTTCATAAAATTAGTAAGAGCAGATAAAGACAAAGCACAAGACACAACGCCTGAACCAACATACTCCTGTTTTGGATCAAATACATATCAACACAGAGAGGTGATGAGGTTGAATTCAAATAATTTCAAAAACACTGTTCAAGAGTTTGGGGTCATGTTCTTGAAAGAAGTCTCTTATGCTCCCAAAGGCTGCATTTATTTGATCAAAAACATAGTAAAAGAAAAATATATAGTGAAATATTAGTCATATTTATAATAACTGTTTTCTATTTGATTATATTTTAAAATACCATTATTCATGTAATGATAAATCTGAATTTCCAAAGCTGAATTAAAAAATTATTGTTTATTTGATATAAATATTTTGTAAGATTATAAATGTATTTACTGTTTTAATGTCCTTGCTGAATAAAATATTAATTTCTTAATTCATATTTAAATGACTGACCCCAAACCTTTGACGAGAAGAGTTTAAGAGGAAGAACACTGTATTTTGGTAGATATCTGCAATAAATATGACACATTTGTACAGACGAGTGAGTAGACAACAAAACCACATAATCAGACATCCAAACCTAATCATGTGATTGATGACAATAGGGTCGGGGGGAAGTAAAAGGTTGGTGAGGCGCTGTGGAATTTCAGAGAACTTCAGACGTGGACAGTCAAAGATCTGTTAGAGGTGAAACACAAAAAGCTCTTGATTAAAATAATAGATAATAATTCTTTAGATAATAATTCCACCATGTGTTTCTACCAGCAGTGTAATTTTAAATATAACATAATTATAAGGGATTAAGTGAGGCTGATTCATTCATTGATTACAGATCGTGATGAATGCTAATCAATGATTCTAATCAAGCGTACCTGTTGGAAGTACTTGTCACAGTTGATGTACTCCTTGTCATGTGAGTCCTGCAGTTTATTGGTTTTGACATACTGCCAGAGGGCCTGGATGATACTGGAGCGAGTCTGTGTGTGTATTCCCAGCAGACGAGCCAGACGCGGATCCAGTTTAAACTGAGGCGGCTGCACACAGAACACAAAGCTCAGATAAATAATGCTTTTCACTCACTTTTTAGTGTTCATGTGTAAAGTAAATTTAATACATTTTTAAGTTTCATTAACTTCTAATATAACAGAGTAGACACAGCAGAAGAATATTTATCACCGGCAGCCATATCACCCTGCAGCCCAAAACCGGTTGCCCACTGAAGCTAAACAGGGTTGAGCCTGGTCAGTACCTGGATGGGAGACCTCCTGGGAAAAACTAGGTTGCTGTTGGTAGAGATTTTAGTGAGACCAGCAGGGGGTGCTCACCCTGCAGTCTGTGTGGGTCCTAATAACGCCCCAGTATAGTGACGGGGACACTATACTGTCAAAAAGCACTGTCTTTCGGATGAGACGTTAAACCGAGGACCAGACTACTCTGTGGTCATTAAAAATCCCATGACACTTCTTGTAAAGTGTAGGGGTATAATCCTGGTGCCAAATTCCCTCCTGGCCAAATTCCCCATCCACTTGATTGGCTCTTGACTCTCTCTCCTCTCACCTGTAGCTGGTGTGTGGTGAGCGCACTGGCGCCGTTGTCCTGTAGGCCTCGCAACTCCACGTGGATGCTGTACACTGGTGGTGGTTGAGGAGAGACCCCCTAACATATAGGGCCTATATGATTGTAAAGCGCTTTGGGTGTACAACAATACACAATAAAGCGCTGTAAAAATGCATCATTCATTCATCTATTTTGACTGTCACAAAGTAAAGCATCACAAAATTATTACTAAGAAGACCTGCTACTCAGAGTTTGGTTCTAATTAGTGATAGACGATTAATCGGTTTTGCCAATTATCGGCACCGATGTTGATTGCCGCAACTATCGGTTATGGTAAAAATCCATGCCGATAGTTTTCTGTTTTGCGTCCGTTGCTGGAGTGGCTGAGAAGGGTCCGCTGACATTATACAATTTACTGACGCACGTGTTGTTTATTTTGACATGTGACAATGCGCACTGCACTGAGCGGGAAACTTCAAATGCCATTTAAATAGCAGAAAATCCTGCGGCGGAACAGAGCGCCATTCACATAGTTTTCTATTAAATTACTAATACTATTAAATTACATTAACATCATTGTAAATGTACACTTCATGCTATAAATTATGATGCTGCAAAACGTTTGTCTTTCTGTGGCTCTAAAAACTGGCTTCATATGGTGGTTGAGAAATTCAAACTGTTTAAGCCACATTGTTCATTCTAGAAACAAACTTCTGTCCGTTTGGTGATCAAATAAACTGTTTTAGACCGCCTATATGATTGTAAATTTTTGCTTTTGTGTGACTAACTTTTTCTTAATTATTAAATAATTATCAAGTGTTAAAATAGAAGCAAATAAAGGTGTGAGTACACAACAATATCCAAATGTATGTAATTTTAATGGTATGGCCGTGTGTAGATATGTAAAATGGCCATCTTTAAGCATGCTGATGAAATTAAATGTAATACTTAAAATAAGAGTCCATAGCATAATGAAAACTGTAGAAGTATTGTTTCTTGTTAGATCATTTCAACATTCGCTTTAGCAGGCTACATTTTTTAATTTTAAAGTTTTTTTCTTTTAAAATTACAAAGAAATACTTTAAGATCAATATAATAAATAATATTAATATCTTTATTAATTTGCAAAGTATGGTTCAGTATTACTGCTTATATTTTTTTAAATAACAAAGCTCTAGTTTATTTCAGTATCCATTTAAAAACTACGGTTGATTAATCGGTATCGGCCAGCGTGGTCCAACTAGCATCGGATCGGTAAAATCCACTTCGGTGACCTCTAGTTCTAATATACTCATATATGTGATAGTCAGCCATTACTTCAATGAAACTCAAGGCGTCAAGTTCTGACAGAAATGTATAATCAAAAAGAAAATCACACAAGACCAATGTTCCCTCTAATGTTTTTTCTTGCTGAGCAAAACTTTTCTCTATTGGGCGGACATTTCGGCCACCTGAGCAAAAACATTCTTTATACCCCGTAGAGCGCGCACAAAAAAGTGTGTAACTTTTAACTTTAATGTGCTATTTATATTTGATTTGACTCGATGAAACTAAATGATGTAAAAAAAAAATGACCAGTATAATACACTGCCATTCAAAAGTTTGGGATCAGTAAAGTTTTGAAAGAAGTTTCTTATGCTCATTAAGGCTGTATCTATTTCCTAAAAAATACTGAATATTATTTCACAAAATAATATTGTGAAATGTTATAGCAATTTAAAATAAAGTTTTTCTTTTTTAATATACTTTAAAATATAATTTATTCCTGTGATCAAAGCTGAATTTTCAGCATCATTACTCCAGTCTTCAGTGTCACATGACTCTTCAGAAATCATTCTAATATGCTGATTTATTATCAGTGTTGAAACTGTTGTGTTGCTTAATATTTTTTTTGGAACCAGTGATACTTTTTTCTTTGATTCATTGATTAATAAAACATTTAAAAGAACAGCATTTATTCCAAATAGAATAATATAAATTTCTAACAATATAAGTATTTACGATCACTTTTTATTAATTTAACACATCCTTGAATAAAAGTATTAATTTCTTTAAAAGAAAAAAGAAAAGAAAGAGAAAATTTACTGACTCCAAACTTTTGAATAGTAGAGTATATTGTAACACAAAATTTATATTTTGAATAAACACTGTTCTTTTAAACTTTATTTATCAAAGAATCCTGAAAAATATTATTAAGCAGCACAACCGTTTGGATACTTTTTTTCGGATTCAGAAACAGGGGCACCATTCACTGCAATTATACAGATTGGAACAGACAGGACAATGTGGAATATAACTCTGATTGTGTTCGTCTGAAAGAGGAATGTCAGACATGCCTAGGATGCCCTGAGGGTGAGTAAATATTTGGCTAATTTTCATTTTTGGGTGAACTATCCCTTTAACCTACAGGTGCATCTCAATAAATTAGAATGTCGTGGAAAAGTTCATTTATTTCAGTAATTCAACTCAAATTGTGAAACTCGTGTATTAAATAAATTCAATGCACACAGACTGAAGTAGTTTAAGTCTTTGGTTCTTTTAATTGTGATGATTTTGGCTCACATTTAACAAAAACCCAACCAATTCACTATCTCAACAAATTAGAATATGGTGACATGCCAATCAGCTAATCAACTCAAAACACCTGCAAAGGTTTCCTGAGCCTTCAAAATGGTCTCTCAGTTTGGTTCACTAGGCTACACAATCATGGGGAAGACTGCTGATCTGACAGTTGTCCAGAAGACAATCATTGACACCCTTCACAAGGAGGGTAAGCCACAAACATTCATTGCCAAAGAAGCTGGCTGTTCACAGAGTGCTGTATCCAAGCATGTTAACAGAAAGTTGAGTGGAAGGAAAAAGTGTGGAAGAAAAAGATGTACAACCAACCGAGAGAACCGCAGCCTTATGAGGATTGTCAAGCAAAATCGATTCAAGAATTTGGGTGAACTTCACAAGGAATGGACTGAGGCTGGGGTCAAGGCATCAAGAGCCACCACACACAGACGTGTCAAGGAATTTGGCTACAGTTGTCGTCAGAGGCGTCTTACCTGGGCTAAGGAGAAGAAGAACTGGACTGTTGCCCAGTGGTCCAAAGTCCTCTTTTCAGATGAGAGCAAGTTTTGTATTTCATTTGGAAACCAAGGTCCTAGAGTCTGGAGGAAGGGTGGAGAAGCTCATAGCCAAGTTGCTTGAAGTCCAGTGTTAAGTTTCCACAGTCTGTGATGATTTGGGGTGCAATGTCATCTGCTGGTGTTGGTCCATTGTGTTTTTTGAAAACCAACGTCACTGCACCCGTTTACCAAGACATTTTGGAGCACTTCATGCTTCCTTCTGCTGACCAGCTTTTTAAAGATGCTGATTTCATTTTCCAGCAGGATTTGGCACCTGCCCACACTGCCAAAAGCACCAAAAGTTGGTTAAATGGTGTTGGTGTGCTTGACTGGCCAGCAAACTCACCAGACCTGAACCCCATCTAGAGAATCTATGGGGTATTGTCAAGAGGAAAATGAGAAACAAGAGACCAAAAAATGCAGATGAGCTGAAGGCCACTGTCAAAGAAACCTGGGCTTCCATACCACCTCAGCAGTGCCACAAACTGATCACCTCCATGCCACGCCGAATTGAGGCAGTAATTAAAGCAAAAGGAGCCTCTACCAAGTATTGAGTACATATACAGTAAATTAACATTCTTTCCAGAAGGCCAACAATTCACTAAAAATGAAGTATTCTAATTTGTTGAGATTGTTGGGTTTTTTGTTAAATGTGAGCCAAAATCATCACAATTAAAAGAACCAAAGACTTAAACTACTTCAGTCTGTGTGCATTGAATTTATTTAATACACGAGTTTCACAATTTGAGTTGAATTTCTGAAATAAATAAACTTTTCCATGACATTCTAATCTATTGAGATGCACCTGTACAAGTAAAGATTACTGGATGCATTTTGTTGCCTTTACCTGGTAATCCAGCATTAACAGCAGGGTGCAGCGCACGTTCACATCTCCAGGCCTCTTCACCTGGAAACCGTCTGTCTCCTGAGTGGTTTGGGTGCGATGCCACTGCAGAAAGAAAGAAACAAGAAATCAGCATGCTTGCACACACTTAAAAAGAAAAAAGAAAAGTAACACAGTTACTGCCGAAACGGAATAGAAAAATAACCTGATTGACAAAATCACTACACATCTGTACTAAACAAAATGCTATGTAACATGTTTATATGAACTACAGTGATAAGTGTCTGCAGGACATAAATGCAGTTAAAATATAAGATATTTATTGTGGTTCTGGTTCTTGATTTTAAAAATGTATTGTATGAAAAAAAAATAGTTTCACTGTTATGTAGAGTGATAAGCAGGAAATCAAGCACCAACCTCAACCAAATGGTTATCAGGGCCGTAAAGGTCTTTGTCAAGCTCAATCACCAGACTCTTGAAGAATGAGGAGAACTTCCTCTTCATCTTTACCGGCTGTGCAAGAAAGCATAAATACTGTTTTCAGAGCGTGCCACTGAGCAAACTATCCAGATCAAGGATGAAGACATTGTTGGAAAACAGTAACTTTACACCACATCATAAACTTTCCTGGTAGACTTTCCATGGAAGTGAACGGGCTGAATGTTCATTTCAAATGTGGCATACTGGTGGATGATTTGCTGAGCAGGACAACATTCCATTCAGCCCAGAGACGGCATGAGTCCTTCAAGCTATCATCAATAAGTACTAGTTTCATTTTTGCTTTGGGCATGGAAAAGCATGCCTCAAGTGTATTAGCTAAACGGGTCTTGGTTAGAGACTGACCCAAGAGGCTGGATTTATGCTGCACTGCGTGAACACTTAAGAATTTCGTCCTCATGCTTCAGCTGCAATCACGTGCATCAACTGATATATTAGCAGGTATTTCATATCATAAACCAAATACACTTTTAACAAAGTAAAAAAATCTTAAAGGTTTAAAGTTCTTTTCACACTTGTACAGGTACAAATAACTGTTTTTGCATGTTTAGCCATGCTCCAGTGCCTTTGTGGCTCGACATGAAGGGAACATGCTTGAGCAAAAACAAACATGTAATGAGAAACTTTTACTAGCTAAGTTCTATTTAATCACATCGATGGAAACCATTAAACAGATTTAAGGTTGATGTCAAACATAAAATATAATTGTTCAATACTGAATTACAGATAGCAGGCAAGTTAACGTAACCTTCATTTTAAACTTCTGGTTATTCATTACTAATGTAATTCCTATGGGTGGAGTCTACTGCATATAAACAGGTCTTGCGTCCCTTCCTGGTATATCACTGTGACTCCATGCAAAAGCAACAGGGTGGGAAGGTAAATTAATTCTTTCGACTGAGAAGGTAAATGATTCTTTCAAACCAGTGTAACGCATGTATAATATTAATCTTTTATGCTTATGCACTTCAAAGGTGTGATCACTGCCTATTTTAACATTTATTCTGGATGATGTACACTTGCCTGCTAGACTGCCATTAGGCGCATTCTTTTTAGATTGAATTTTCCTTGTGAAAATAAAAGCATGCCACAAAGGCATTCGACAGAGTTACAGATGTAATTAACCGAGAATTTTCCTTTAAGATACATATTGTTGGTTAAAAGGGTGCATGGCATACAACTATCAACAGAGCAGAGTAAGGAAAAACAGTCCAAGTCAATGGACCCACAGAACTTTCTGGGACGTATGTTTGGATGGAGGCTGGGAAGTGGGAAGTGATCTCACTGGTAAGTGAGGCACATGTCTGTGGCCAAGACGTGGAGCCTGGGAGAGTAAATTTAACCTCACTAATTCAAAATGCACATAGCTTCCATTCACAAGGTATGATGTCAGAGAGACAGAGCACACGATCAAACATTGCAGACAGTTTTTTGTGATACAAAGTCATACTTTTCCCCAATAAAAGCAGCAAAACGAGCACCAGCACATCTGGGTTTCAAAGCCAAGTGTTTAAAATATCTGTTGTGCAATTATTGATTTAAGTACAACTGACTCACATCATCCAGCAGTTTGCCCTCCACACGTAGCTCCCAGGATGCAATGCTTCCTTCAGAGTCCTCTGCATCAGGCTTGGCAGGGTTAAACGTGTTGGAGATGTAGAGACGCAGTTTTCGCTTTTGCTTCAAATAGGAAAAAAATGAGTTCATCTGAATATTTATCTTGATTCAATCCTCAAGATGATATTAGTCCTGTATGCTCACAAAAACACAGAGGCATTGTGTTGGGAAAACTGCTTTTAAGCTGATAAGTGGTAAAATATGAGAAGCTAACACTCAGAATAATGGCACCAGCCTCATTTGCTTGTTCCAAGGTTCCTTATGCCTGCTTGAAAATGTCTGCTATATAGGTTAACAAAAGTACAAGTGCAAACTTTAAAATTGGTTAAATAAAACAGTCTGTCCAGGAAAATTCAATTAAAAAGAATATATGGATTATGAGAATGAGAAATACCTTCATGGGTCTCTTAAGTGCCTCTTGGATGTCCACCCGCTTGCGCATTATGGTCTGGTCTAATTTGCGCTCGAATGCCAACAGATCCATATACGCCTGTGACTCCGGAACAAGCTCACGAATCTGAAAAAGGAATTCAATAAAACTCATTTTCAGATGGGAGCACTGGTAAGGAAATCCAAACTATCCTAGTTATTTCTCTTGTTCTGTGTGCGATAGTCTGAGTGTTTCGTCAATGACTAATGCGTCTGGCGTCTCCACTGGTGTTGTATCTATCTATAAGCCCTGATAACACACACATAATGCTGCTTATCTTATCCAACACAACCAACTCATAGTGACACAGTGACTATAAAAAACTAAGAACAGAACCATTTATATAAATGTTTAAATCCTATTAAATTATTAAAAAAATATTTTCAGCAACAGCCATCACCATGTCTCAGCCATCATCGTGTCTTATATTTTAGATTATGTATTGTAATATTAGAATATCTCAGAATATAATACACAATTGGAAGCTGGCATTAACTAGAACAGATATTATGTCGAAAAAAATGTAGATACTTTACAATATACAATATATTTATAAAAAATGAAATGCTGTCAGTGCAGACTATATCTGCATTGTCTTGTTGAGGTGACAATTACTGAAGGCAAAAGCCCTCCAAAACATTTCTGTCTACCGTATCGCTTGCTAGGTAGAAGATTCCACCCGTCTAAAAGGCCGAGATAGAGAACAGACGCGCACACCCGTGCACATTTGCACACACACAAAAAAACCCAGCTAAAGCAATGAAAAGGCTCAGATCTCTTACTCACCCTTTGTGGAAGGACCTTATCAGCCATCTTCCTCCTCTTGGCACTGCAGAAAAAGGGAGAAAGGGGAAATGGAGAGGAAAGGCAGAAAAAAACCAAAGATGTTACTATGGAGACTGACAGTGGAGCACCCGGGACATCTGCTAAAATTCTGGGGCTGGTCCAGGATGCGGGAAAGACGGTGTGGGAGTGTGTGCGCGCACGACGCCAGCCCAGATGGTGTCGGCAACCATTGGCACAGAGGACGTTACTAGAATCAACTAGAATCGTTACTGCTGAAACTTCACAAGTTGATGCTTGGAAAGCAGCAGAGATTCATAGGACCTGCTCATGATGCGCAGACAGGTGTGTCAATACGGCAATATATATTTGTGCTCATATATGAATGCTCTTCTATTTATTTGAGCACAGCAAGTAACATTGTTTTGGTGTTCTTTTGTTCAAAACTGCAAGTTGAGAGCATGTGGCTTTACCTGTGGAAGCAAATAATCACTGGTCCTATAAACTAGACTAAAAAGAATGCTGGACATTTGTTTGGCATGTTTTCATTCTCCCTCATAGAAAAGAGGTTTGCACACTCAAAAGCAGGATCCATACAGGTGACCGTCACCAAAACAGATACCGTGAGAAGATCAAGAAAACAACGACCAAATACTATTTTTGTTATTCCACAATAAAAGTCTGGGTAAAACTAGTTAATATAAAATAGTTTAAAATAAAATAAAAATATCTGTACACTTCACCAGCTTAATATATTTATGCAACCAACTTAAATGCACAAATCAGACTGACTTATTAATACATGTTTAGTTATTTGTGAAAACATTCAACACTACACTGAAGTGTAAATCGAGCTCTCAAATACTGCCATCATGCCATGCAACAGGACATGCAAGCGCATCCATGCTAAATCCAGGAACATATTGAATAGTCACTTCAACCTTAATATATTAACATAATTATAATACCTTTGATTTTATAATGTCTTTGACTCAAATGTCATGTTAGGTCTCATGACATGACTAGCATGATGACTGACATCAGCTGATCTGTAACTTAATAAATTAAATAATTGCCCTATAAAGGAATAATCTTTGATAATCATCAATCAGAGGTGAGGGGTAATCC
Organism: Ptychobarbus kaznakovi; assembly: GCA_027422405.1. NCBI lineage: Eukaryota > Metazoa > Chordata > Actinopteri > Cypriniformes > Cyprinidae > Ptychobarbus > Ptychobarbus kaznakovi. The sequence goes on from CM049798.1 coordinate 17,866,111, forward strand.
TTATAAGGGATATGTCTTTGGAGGCAAGATGTGCCAGGGTAAAGGGGTCAAGGCTTGGGACAAGGGTGGGATCAAAATGTGTGAATCCATCATGCAGCAGAATAAACTCCTACTTTGATCCGAGTGTGGGATCTGATTGGGCCTTTCTCATGTCCTTCTGTCTCCCTGGCATCTCATTTGGTCCAGGAAATCCAACAGGCTTCCTGATGGCATTCGAAGGGTCCTTCATTAGAGGATACCGAGTGTGTTTGTATGTGTTGCAAGAGCATGTGTTTGTATGCAAGTTTAGAATAGCTGAATATGTTGGGGGCACATTACAAAAAGCTGAATACACAAAACAGACAACATGGGAGTTGTACAAGAAACAGCGGAAGCAGAGGAAAAGGATCTGATATGCCATGTGTGGTTATTAAACACACACACACAACCAGTGCATTGATTATTCTGATGTGAGACAGGAGGGCTCTAGACAATGCAAGATAATGTTACACTAATGTGTCAGACAAGGTCGACGGACAGAATGAGCAAGTACGTGAATCAATGAAGCAGATTCAGAGAGGACACAACAGAGAGAGAGAGAGAGAGAGAGAGAGAGAGAGAGAGAGAGAGAGAGAGAGAGAGAGAGAGAGAGAGAGAGAGAGAAAAAATATAGAAACAAATATAATATACAATATTACTCAGTGCGTGGCCCTTTCTGTCACAACAGCACAGTCAGATGATTGGCCAGCAAACTGAAGACTCCACAGATCAGATTGACTGCAACTAAACAACAGCTACTGCGCAAACTGAGACACATGTCACAGAGATGTGTGATACAAGACCACAGAGTTACCCCATTTAAAACATCTGGGAATTTTCAGAGACTTACAAGTAAGGAATTTGGGTCATATCTGATCAAAACCATACAAAAACAGCCAACAAATGGCACCAAGAACAAACAGTGCAAATTCAATCAAAAGATATAAACATCTTAAGAAGGATGCAACAAAGTGATGAAAATAACCCAATGTCCTTAACATATTCCAGTAGCAAGTAATTATTTCTTCACACTGAAAGTGAACCTGCTCTGTGACATGATGATACAATCTCAGACAAATCAGAAGATATGTTGATGTCTAATGTACAGCTACATTATGTGGAGCAGAATTTTGGACCATTAAGTTTTCACTGTGGGCGGGGCTACGCATCACTCCACCATTTAAATCTGCAAGTTAAATCGTGACAATCGTGAACACTGTTTCCGCTTTGTAGCCTCTACGCCATTTTAAGGCTAGAATTGCACTATTCATTGATAGCACACATTTAAACTAAGCTATTAAAAACGTACACATCTTAGTGTATATTAGCAGCACCGTTTGTTTTGGGATATGAAAGAGTGTTTGGACCCAGAAACTGTGACATGTGACATCAGAGCTAACAACCGAATAGAAATCAAGTAACAGACAAGGTGTCCTGTTGTTGTTGGTTAGGACAAAAAAATGTAAAGACATGAAATATATATCTTTATTATTTTGCACCTGGCTAGGAGACTGTGTAAAACTAGAAAAAACTCATGAAATCTACGCAGCCATAACCATTGTATTGTTAACAGCTGTTTGGCATATTTTTTCAATTGCAAATTATTTTGCTTCCCATTAAGATGCATGTAATCAAATCTTATGTCTAACAGGATCGGGCTATTCTGTTGAAACAGTTCTTGTCAGAGGAAGAACCGCGTCTTCCAAGCCAGCCATCAAAGCAACGGAGACGATCTACAAGCTCATCAATCAAAACTCATCCAGCTCTGACTGCATTGAACACTTCAGTTCCAGTGTTTCTGTATTGCAGATTATAGGAATACAGTAAATATGTAATTTGCAGCCCCCAGGGGTTCATACAAGAGTGTTGTCTTGTCTGGTATGGAAGAGCTTTTTTCCATGCTTGACCCAGGTTAAAAAAGTAATTTACTATAATGTCATCATTTTCTCACTCTTTGTGACTTTCTTTCTTCTGTAGAACATCAAAAGACAAGATTCTGAGAAATGCTTTAGTGATTTTAGTCCATTCAATGAAAATCAATGGTCATCAAACTGTTTGGATACCAACAGTAACAATACAATTTTATTTAAACATTAAAACATAGTATAGAAAAATGAAAATGGAAAAAAAATGCATTTGGAAATAAAACGGATTTCATAGGGCCCTATAATTATAATACTTTTTTTGTGGTAATGAAAATATTTGTAAGTGAACATTATAGCCTATACAATTATGCTTAAAATACACACATATATATATATATATATATATAAATAGCAATGATGCAATAATAATTAGTTCAAATAAAGTATCAAAAGCAAGAAATCACATGGTTTTATTGAACAAAACTATTAAAATACATAATGTATTATAAACAATAGAGCTAATGTAGATTACGCATTACAACAAAGGCCTGCTGACCGCCTGATGATTATTTTTACACATTACTGCGTGATCTAATCCTTGTTTAATATTGACCAAGCACCATTTAATTTTTCAAATGTTCACTTAATCTTTAATATTTGTCCATTTCTTTAGGACAGAAATGCTATAGCCGCTGTAATTAAATTAATATGTGGACATCAAAACGTGTAAACTCAGAGTTTGAGCTTTTATTTTGAAATTGCGATGTATTCTCCTGTGTTTGTGTGGGTTTATAAATGATTTACCTTACAAATCTGATGAAATGGCACACATTGCGTTCCCAGATAACCGTTATAATAAACCCAAACTCACAGCAACATGCAGAGATGGAGTTTGAGATGGTTTAATGTATCATGCAGCCTTGGAAAATAGTATAATAATGTGTTTTATGGATTCTTGTCCGTGAAATGCGCCACTTACGGTATTTTGACGGTTAGTCGGCGCGAGCAAAATGAAGTCGATGATTAAGAAAAAACAAAAAAAGTCGACTAAAATCGACAAATCGCGACAGCCCTATTTTTAACCCTAGATTATTGCTCCAAAGCAGGGTTACTACAACCAAGATAATCCAGAATGATTTTAACACTATTAATGGGTTAATTATTTTTTTTCTTATAATCCTTTATTCATATGAGGGAGAAAGGAACATAGGTAGAAAAATGGGAAACCTGTCAGTCCATTTATCTTTTGAGAATACGTTCTGCATCATTGCTTCAATGGGAGTTCACTATTTCAAAATCCTACACACAAGTATACAACCTGTGTGACATCGTCCAGGTTCTTGTTATGACATTTTCTTTCTATATATTTTTATGTGGGTTCCTGATCATTAGTATGTGTCACATTATACTCACTTCCTGTTTCGATTCTGTGCGGCCTGCTGCTGTTGTATCTGCTGCTGTGAAGGAGCGGGCCGTTTACGACTGGTGTCCATGGCCTGATTGGTGAGTCCGGGCCGGACAGGAGGGCTTCCTCCATATGGTGGTCCTGGAGGCCCCATTGGGGCCCCCTGATGAGGCATTCGTGCTCCTGATGGCATACCGGGCCTCTGTAATAAAGTTGACAACAAAAAGATGGACATAAGAAACTTACTTGGAGAAAATGTACATGGTTAACGTACTCTGAAACAAAAGATTACAGATACACAGTGAATCGGTATAATGATGCTTTATAAACATACACATAAATAACAATCGGTTATAAATAGTTTCCTTAAAAATAATTTTAAATGGAAATGAAAAGTTTGAAAAATGAAAAGAATATGTGCACATTTGTGTTTAGGTTAAGTTTTGGCGCTTTTCCACTGCATGGTACGGTACGGTTCGGCACGGCTCGGTACGGTACGGCACGGCTCAGTTCGGGTCGGTTTGCGTTTCCACTGCAGTTTAGTACCGCTATAGAGTGGGCGGGATTATTCACGCGTCGTTATAATTGCGCCGCCTCTACTGCCGTGACATCATCGTAAACGCGCCACAAACAAACTCACAACAAAGAAAGGAGACGGAATAGTGTTCTTCATTCTCGGCATGTGGATGTTTTTAACAGCAATGGAGAGGACTATGAGAATGCTTGTGATTTACCCCCAGCAGCAGAGACTGTGGTGGCAGTGACACAGCTGTAGATGAGGAGAGCAGGGATGTTCGTGCAGGTGTGCTGCGTTACTTGATTAGTTAACTATTCATGTAGCGTGTTCTGTAAAGTGAATTATCAATAAACTTTTGAATATTTCAAAATTTACAATGTATCCCTTGTTTTTTATTTATGTGATGGTTTTTATAATCGTGGCATTAATCATTTGTCGTTTTCAAGAGGTTCATTACGTGCTCGTACAATAATACATTTTTAATATAGTCTGGAGGTACACTTATTCGATCAGATTGTTTTTAATTGAAGCAAAACACACATACAAAGGTACAAATATAAACAGAAGACATACTCTGAAAATATAGCAAGTTCAAAAGTATATACATATGGCTTTTTCCTTCGGCGTCGCGCCATCAAGCTCTCGCTGGATCCGCTCCTCGGCTATCAACGAGAGGAACGTCTGTACTTCCTCAACAGACAACGACACTGCTATTTTGTGGTTGATACAAAAAGGTGCGTTTGTTCAAACAAAAGTTGCGTCCGATCCTTCGCTGGCTGTGCTGATTTAAATCTAGCGGGTATATGTTGTGTCTCGTGACGCAAGTTCAGTGACGCAGTAATGACGATTTTCTCCGGCCAATCAGTGATCAGTAGAGTTTACACGTCACGTTTTGGTAACGGTACGGATCGCATGGAACCCCGGCCGAGGTGGTACTAAAAAAGTACCAGGTACTAGGTACGGTACGCAGTGGAAAACCCCCCAAAAGTGAACCGTACCGAACCGTACCGTGCCGTACCATGCAGTGGAAAAGCACCATTAGGTGAAGATGTAAATATCTACCACTGTTAGACCTACAGTAACTTACTAGCAGCAACAACAGCAGCTGTTGCTTTCCTTAACAGCAGCAGCAACTGCACACAACTCAAGTGCAATCTATTCAACACTTGTGACACCACACACAAAAGCTCACACATACAACAGTTCAGGACAGTGAACAATTGACTTTGAAAGAGTAAACTCGAGTCACGCTCATGTGCATAAACGTCTCTCCCGAGAACAGATGGTACGTTTCAACTTTGTCTCATACAAACTCATGCTATTTAACTTTTAGATGCAATTTAATTGCATTAATTAGGTTGCTACTCTAATCGCAATCGGAATAAGCAATGGTTTTACTTATGTAAAAATAACATTAAAACAACTTGATTTGTATTGGAATTACAGGAATTGTTTACTATTGAACTGAACTGGTCAATAAATAAAACAGACAAACTAATAAAAAAATGGTGTTGCCAATATGTTCGAGTACATCAATTATCAGTAGTACCAGGCAATACGTATTTTCTTGGCTACTAATACAACTGGGAAGACGTCAAATAATGTTTATGATCACAGGGATAACGGGCTATTATTACAGATATTTTTTCCTGGTATTAAAGTCGCAGCCTAAGCTATCTGCTGAAGTAATTGATAATATAGTGACATAATATAGCCTCCAATATATGGCTGCCAAGACAAGACAAATGAAGATGTTATTGAGAATGACAGACCTGATGCACTAGAAGTGAGACAATACAACCGATGGATGAAAGATAAAGTTTGCTATGATACTACACAACATGAAGAAACAGCCAATAAGATGGACATGGTAAGAATAGGTTAATGACAGCAGACAGGATTTTCTTTAGAAAGAAAGAAAGCAGAGGGTCAGGATCATGGTGCAGGCAGTGAAATTGGACAGGCAATTTGAGAGCTTGTCAAAGGTACGGCTTGGAGTGACAGAGCAAACACACAAATACACAGACAGTGGTCAAAAGAACAGGTAAGGGAAACTCCAATCAGACAAATGTACTGCAAGAAGTGTACACTCCATGTCTTTCTAAAGTCATAACGAGAGGACAATGAGTTCAATGGGAATAATTAAAGTCATATCAAACAACAAAGACATGCTGAGGGAACAGATGAAAGAGAAAGTCAGTAACAAACGTGAGAACGCAGGACAGAACTGGACCATGGGAGAAAATCAAGTGTAAAAAATGTATTGATTACAGAATTGATGAATCGACTGGAATCATAGCCTTATTCAATGTATTACGCATTCATTTCTTATCCAAAATACAGTTGCACCTCTGCAAGAGACGTGCCTTCAGTGTATATCTGAAAATACTTATGAAACATTTATACCACAATAATCAAATAAAAATTCACTAACATTAATTATAATCATCATCAAAGGAGGTTGTTCTCTTTTCAGTTGACTGTGAGAAACATTTTCTTCAAATTCGGATTCATAGTCTTAAAAGTAAAAATGTTTACCAATTTGTAAACAGAATTTACTGAATATGACAAATATGTTTATGAATATCTCCATATATTCTTTAAAGCTGCTTGTCTGAGGGGTCATTACACCAGCATTACTGTATATGCCTGAAAGATCATTTCTTAGGGCTGGTTCACAACAAAATAACCAATTTTTCTAGTCCATTGTGCTACTTTTTCATTGTTTTTCTGTGTAAATATGCACTAGACAGATGTGTTTTTTAGTTGCACTCGAGTCTTTTGCAGCATCGTGCACATATGACACAGCGTTCTAAAAAAGGCCAACTCCATTGACCGCATCTTGTATTTTCCAAAGCAAAAACGCATTCTGTGTGTATACAAGTCGCCAAAGAACCACTAGAGAAGATCTAAATTTGTCAAGCTCAGTTTCTAATGGTGTGAACTAACTATTTGACATATGACATGTTAAACACGATTACGTTCACCTTGCGGCTGCGGTGTGAGAAACCTCATTTATGCACTTCGGTTAAACAGGAAGGGCTCACACTGAAATGCAGCAGATGTGGAATGTGGAACAAATGTGTGAGAGTACCAACTAACTGCTGATTTTGGGTGTTTTTGTGTTTAATTTATACAAAGGACGTGATTGTGATGTACCCACTAATGATGTACCTCACGTGGGCTTGAGCGGTGTTATGTCTGCAGGTCAGGAGATTGATGAACTGAACTCTAGACTGTTGTGAAATAAGAGCAGGCTGTGCAGAGAGCATTGAGTTGCAGGCTAATGAAAGACAATGAGATATTTAGCATTCGATAAGGCCACACACTTGCAGGTGTAACATTTCTGTTATTCCCTGAATACTGCAGATAAACACTTTCTCTGTCTCCCAGTCTGATGTGCTGCCAGATGCTTTTAACTGTCTTTGTCTGCTGTTGAGCTGTCTTACCGTCACATTAACACAGGAAAAAACTGACCAGCAGGAAAAATGATCATGTTTGAAAAGAGCCTTTCATCAGATTCCTCTTGTTATAAGAATAGCGGGTTCGCGCATGAACAAAAAATTGAACGTTTCAATAGTCCTGAAATGTCCCACTTAAAATAGTTTAAACAATTACTGTCATTTGCTGTCTCTCTCGGTGTGGCTGCTTTGTTCACAAACCACTTTGAATATAAATTTGGATGCAGGTAGGAAGGAAAACATTTTATTTGGAATATTTTCCAGCAGTCACACCAAGTGGATTTGCACTTCAGAGAGAGTGGCAGTGTTTGTGCTGTCAATCAGCTTTGACTGATGAGCACTTCTGCTCGATTCCTGCTGATAAACAACAACTCTTTGCTCAAGAACACGCTCGTCCCTCTGGAGTTTCTTCGCTGGCTGTTAATATGACAACTGCACAGACATCTGATTGGACAGATGACATTATTTGACTCCTGTGCTTTCCATGAGTTACTGACAATGTTTACATGGGAACGAATTATCAGACTGAAAATGTTCAAGTAAACACCTCGGTCCATCCGATTGAGCTTGTTTTAAATTAAATTTGGGTTCGATTGAAAGGGGCAGTGCAGATCTCAGTTAATAGTACAATTTTATTTGTGTAAACCCTTGAATCCAGCTACTTACGTGGGTTAATTTACGTCTTGCGTACGTCTTATAAACGTATCTTTGTCTTAGAAACTGGTCAGTGGAAACACAAATGCGAGTCTGATTGTAAACGGTTTAGGATTGATTTAGGAAACAACTTTCAGAATCTAAAATCAGATTAATTTGGAATGACATAAATTTGTGCATATTAATACACAGGACAAATGGAAGGTACAACGGATGTTTTTGAAATCATACTGCGGTGTTTCACAATATGATTTTTCTTTGAAGCAACAAACAAAATGTGGTAAAAGTCGTAGTGGTTGGACCTATTCTTGCGTTGTTATTTTCAAACAGTGTATTACAGTACAACTGATACATAATGTGTAAAATACTGTTACTCCTCATCTCCCTGTATTTTACCATGGTAGTAATTCTGCTTTGTTTAAAGTGAATGAGAGTTTCCGCTCTTAGAGTGAAACGACCTTTAGGTCATCTTTATTTATGCACACAGTTACACAGTAAGACCGAGTCTGTCATTAACCAAGATTGTGTGTTACAGTTTGTGCCTGACAGAGAAGGAGCAAATAAAACAGGTTACCAGTACTGTGACACCTAATCTGAACTCAACATTGAGCCTAAACTAAACGCCTGGAAGCGGTGATCAAAAAGAATACAAGGAACGAAACAGAATATGCATAAAACTACCAATCAAGTCATTGTCTAAGCACAAGTGAGACAAAATACTCTATATCAAGCCAATTTCAAATACTTTAAGTTTTCTAAAACAAGAGATGGTTACAGTTACTGTACAGTATTGGCCACAGATATCCTTCCCTACAAAACAAACTTTGAGTACTCACTTCACTCATACTAGCGGCTGTTTAAAATGTTACTTAATTGCAAACCTTGATGTGCACGCACTGTTCCTTGCCTTGGGACCAAGGCTGAACCACCACATTCGTGCAGTTCAAACATACAATGTCATGTAACAAAGAGTATCAGTATAACTTTCATGTGCCAGGCTTCAGACTGAGTGCAGCACAGAAGCAGTAAGGTGAACAATAGCAAAGGTCAGGCTGGGGTAATTCAGAGAATACATGAGTCCAAGACACAGAGGAGAAGAACACAGGCATGGGAGAGGACATAAAAGAAGATGAAGACAAAATAAGGAATGGGAAACATTTGCTCAGGAACAATCAGTACTTCGTCAAGGTTAATTAGTCTGCAGAGGCAACACCATCATTTTCTTCATTAATCATCCAAACTCAGCATTTATGTGTTGTTTGTTATGTGAAGTTAAAGCAGCTTGATGCAGAAATGAGGCAAATAGTGAACAAACGGTTGTTTATGAAGCAAACCAAGACCATTACTGAAAGTGGAAAGTCTTCAGTTACAAAAGAAAAGAAAACACAAGCACGTACTAGAATTAACTATTAACCAAGGAACTTAATACACTAGCATTCAAAAGTCTGTAAGGTTTTTGTTTTGGATAGAAGTCTCTTATGATTACCAAGGGGGCATTTATTTGCTCAAAAAAATACAGTAAAAACAATAATATTGTGAGAATGTAATTGAACTGTTTGCCATTTTAATCTATTTTAAGATGTCATTTATTCCTCTGATGGCAAAGCTGAATTTCTGCAGCCGTTACTCCAGTCTTCAGATTCATATGATCCTTCAGAAATCATTCTAATACACTGGATAATATTATTATCCATGTTTTGTGGTGATACGTTTATAGTATTCATTGCTGAATAGAAAATAAAAAGAACAGAATTTATTTCACAGAATCTTTTATAAATATATTTACTGTCATTTTTTGTCAACTGAATGCATCCTTTATGAATTAAAGTCTTCATTTATTAAAATAATTTTCTTTAGCCTAAACTTTTAAATGAAAATGTATCTCACAGTAGCTGAATAATCTCTGTATCTAAATAATATACTAAAAAACATGAAACTTAAAAGTAAAAGAAATAGACACAATCAAATATAGACACCAACCAATGAAGCTCTTCAGAAATATCATAGTCTGCCATACATGTAATAATAGTAATAATTATTATTATTAACATAGCACTTTTTTTAAAACCCAGTCGCTTTACAGAAACAAGAAATCATATCAAAAATAAAATCACAAAGCACAAGAAACACATGAAAATCAAGAACTAATAGACAATAAAAAAGCAACAAAGAATGAATATGCAGTTCTGTGCATTACGCTCACTACAAACTGCTTTTTACTTCAGATTGATCTGCTCTGGCTAGACAAAGCCCTGCTAATCATAAATAAAAGATTACACCGCTACTGTACTGTATGTAACGTTACACAAAGGTTTAGACAATAAGTGGATCTTTACAGCCTCTTCTGCATCACATCTTGAATAGCGTCATATGAGACATGTGCTATTATACAGTGCTATTATAGTAATAATCGCTTCTCGCTACTAGTGCATCTTTTGGCTCTAAGACTAGCTTGAATTTGTAATGAACGACATGACAACAGACAGGCTAATCTACATAGTAGATGTTATCCGAAGCACTTGATGTGTTCCTGGAGTTGTAATAACTGTGTTGAGTCACAGAGCGGCTTGTGTTTTGAATGAAAGCGCCCGTCACCTAGGCACGCTGCCAAACGCATGCAGACTCCAGTGACCAAGGGACTACCTTTGGCCTTTCTTTCACGTTCACCGATCCGTCTCGCTCTTTTTTTCTGACATGCTCGTCTCCCTCATTCGCATCTCCTCCCTACCCCGTCTCCGCTTCAAAAAGAAGAGCGGCGAGCTGCCGGAGGACTGGAAATAACCTTCACATGGACACTGTTCACCGCTATCAGTCAAGCAGCACACACACACACACACACACACACACACACACACACACACACACACACACACACACACACACACACACACACACACACACACACACACACACACACACACATGCGCCGAGAGGGTACGTACCACTCCATGGACGAGGAACTCAAATAGTTTGCTCTTGGTGGCTTTGCGAGCTCCTCCAGCGGTCTCCTCCGAAGCCATTTCCCTCTGGTCTCCCTCTCTTTTGTCTGTCCCTCTCCCTCGCCTCTCTTCCTTTTCACCCTTCGCTCACCTCCTCAACCCCCCTCCGAGGCTCCCTGCTTCACTTCCCTTACTTTCTGCTCTCTCTTCCCTCTCTCTCTCTCTCCCCCCGTCTCGGCGTGTGCTGCCCTGTCGAGTCTCTCGCTCTCTGTCTCTCGCGCTTGCGTTTGGTTGAGCTGCCTTTCAGGAGCCCGGCTGCGAGAGAACATGGGGGGGTTGAGAGTTGGGGGTCTTTCAGGGGGGTTCCTGCTGGCCCACCATGACCGTCCCCCCTCCCCCTTTTACAAACACACTGACTGAAAAGCACACACGCTCACAGGCTGCTGCAGCTGTTGCATTCCATTGGTAGATAAGGTAATGCTCGCTGACTGGTCGCTCGCAGCCCTGCTGCGGTGTAGTTAATAGTCTCGCCGCTAACCAAACCCCTCCTCCTCTGCCTTCACTACTGCTTTCTGTCCTGTCCTTTGCTGCAGTCAAACCCAGCAATGCTTGGAATACGCTGCTCATTCTCAAAAAAATGGAGGGAGGTTTCTTAAAGCAGCAGCAGTGAGGAAAAGCTGCCCTGTTTTAGATTGAGGTGGAAAAAAACTGGCTGAGATCACCGAAGGTTGATTTTCTTACCCTACCAGTCATATTGTGCTTCTTAATTTGCTATCTGTCGCAATCAAATACTAATACCTTCAATAATTTCCTGTTCTTCTTTTTCTGTTAGATGAATGTTGCTGTATTAATGGATTATGCTGTTAAAAATGTGGGTTTGTAAAGCGATTACTCACCGTTAGTGATATTGAACAAACAGTTAAAATAACTCCAGGATCTTCCCATCGCAATATCCAATAAACTAGCTATACTTTTAGTTAACAAGATTATTTTGTACAAACTTATTTTGTCTATTGTGTACAGTACATAGGAGTTCAGATGCAAAAGCCGTCTGAAATTTTCTTCTAAAATTAGTATTTTTCTCAGGCTCCTATGTTTATGTTTTTCACTTTAACAGCAATTTATAAAAACCTATTCATTGCCATTAAAGTAAAATTACTGAACCTACACATAGGAGCCTGATAAAAATTTCAAATGGCACTTAGTGGCTTTTGCATCTGAACACCTCATATGTTGATTGACTAGTTTTATGGGGTGTATGTCGAACATCACCTGACCAAAGCAGAAAACAGGTCTTATCACATCTGCTTGTTGGAGAAAGTGTTAACAGCAGCATGAACCGAAAGCAATCTCTATGGACTTTTATGGTAATCAACTATCAAATAAATTGTTGAGGCCAGAATATAGGAAGTCTGTTGCGCATAACCCCTATTTATTATCTGTGTTTTACGGGTTTTGTAAAAAAAAATTGGTGTGTGTACTGGAAGCTTCACCAAGACGTGTGTAAACATACTTGGCAATAAATCTGTTTCAGAGTTTGATTCTGATTCAGTTGTGGTCTCATTCCCTAATTCATTTGATGAGTCAGTTCCTCAAACGTCCATGTGCCTGATTTCCCCATAACTTCAAACCTATGAACTAACAACATGAATTAAAGTAAATATTATCAAAATATTCTCTACCATCCAGCTACACGTCTTTATAAAAATGTCTGAGCTATTTCTATGCACAGAGCACATAAGTGTTGCCTGTTACTTTTCTCAGTGCTAATAATATTAAACCAGTTAGCCTACTGTCACTGTGTGAGTAGAGCATGTGAAGGATCAATCCAGTTATAACTAGTGCTGTGACGATAACCGCATTACCGCTTCACCGCGGTGATGAGATGCCGACCGTGGTGTTGAGGTCATCACCACACCGTCATCACCGCACTTTTTTGCAAGGTATTTGCAGGAGGAAGCTCCCAAATAAAACACGGTAGCGGTCGTAACTCTGGTGTAATTTGAACAGGAGCAGGCGGTCTAACAATATCCCGTTCCCGAGTCATTTCAGAACAGCATATCTGCGCATTATTACTCCCTCTTATCGCTCACGCGCTGCAGGCATGGACCAGTGATTCTGTGTCATGTATTTTACTGCGCACAGTGCGCAGCATGTGCATAACGGCCCTCAGACGGAACAGACAGGCTGTCGATGAGTGACAGAGCAGAATAAGGATGGCAAAGCAAAGTGTGGATGCGCTGTCCTTGAAGGACGTTCAACTTGGACTGGGAAATGGTCAGAAACCCACGTCAGGCAAGTCTGACTCGGGACATTCTTCTCATTGTTTGGTTTCATGAAAAAGAGATTCATTTTGCAATGTCTAAGCAACGATTTTGTTAAATGACAGATGTTTTCTCTGCGACACTTTTCTGTGTTGACAGCAAAAGGTTAAACAAATTTAAAAAGACGAATAAAAATAACAAATATGCTATTTTTACATTTTTGTACAAACTATAGGCTTACATTATTATTATTTTTTTCTCTCTGCGACACTTTTTCCTATTGCGTTGACAGCAAAATGTAAAACTAATTTGATTCTGGACAAGACAAATAAATAGCCTACAATAAAATACATTTTGTGCAGACTACATTTTTATTTGTTATCTCTCTCTCTTTCAGTAGGGGGAATTTAAATGTGAGATTCTGGAAACGAGATCTATTTAGCGGGAACGGTCGGGTCAGGAAGAAAATTATTCTGCAGACAGCGGGTGAACAAAGAGTGAATTTATAGCGGGAGCCGGTGGGTGCGGGATATAACCTCGCATAGGGCTGTGCAAATAAACGAAATTCAGTTTCGATTTCGATCTCCAACGATTATGAAAATACAGTAATCGAGATAAAACGATTATTGTGCCGCATTACGCCCCCTTTCCAGCGGTGCTCTTTTGTTCCTCCATAAAAGGCCAATTTCATGTGCAAATCAGTAAAATCATGTAACGAGACTTTAGTAAAATGGGACGTGCTTGATTTATTGAAGTTGATTAGATGTATTTTTGTTTTTAAAAGCGTAACAGAGAACATGCGCTTCCTCGGGAAGATTACTGTGTAAGAGATATATACTGCGAAATATACCGATGTATACTGTGTACAGAACACAACACAGACATGTAAAATCATCTTTTAGCGCCTAAACACTCAAATACACACAACAATGCGTCAAAATGCGGCACTTAGTGATTATTCATGTAAACCCTCGTCGGTTATGTAATAAATGAATGTAAAGATTTGAGGATGAAAATACTTGTGTAACAGTAAACGGATCCGTGCGGCTCTTAAAGTGACAGCGCGCTATATTCCTGCTGCGACTGTGTGCTTTATATTAATAATCAAACAACAAAAGACAAATTCAAAAATCACTCTCTGCTCTTGACTGAAGGACTTTTGTAGCTTTAATAAGAAAAAAAGGAAGTTTAAATCTTATAGTGAAGACTATGCGGTTTTATTTTACATTAGGTTATTCAATTTCTCGAGTAGGGTGTTAACTGAATACTTTAGACTTGCATTAAAAAACAGTTAGTTTCATTTGTATATTTTTTATTATATTGTATTTTTTTGCTTTTTTATTACTGGCATTGTATTCCTTTGCTTTTTTATTACTGGCAGTTTAATTATTTTCAATTAATTTTGAGGACTTTTTTGTTTGTTTGTTACTAATATTAGTTACTCTGGTATTCTGGTGTGGTATTGAGAATATTGACATTTCGCTGGTCTCTAAAATGTAGATGTCGTAGCAACCTTATTTACAGAATATATATATATATTATATATATCACTATCTTTAAATAAATCTTTCATATAAAGTTTTGGTCATATGGCCCACTAATAATCGTTTTAAATAATCGTGATTACAATATTGACCAACATAATCGTGATTATGATTTTTGTCATAATCGAGCAGCCCTAACCTCGCGGGCGTGGGACTAAAACAGTTTCACTTAAGCGGCTCAGTAGTTGTACAACAGCCGGACACTTGTATAGACAGGCTAGCCGGATGTTCCCTTTTTATGTTGCACTTTGAAAAACCCAAATCAGAAAAAAGCCTCTTTTATGTTGCACTTTAAAAAAGTTGTTATTATAAATGCAGCCTAATTAATAGTTAAATAATATTAATGACATCCTAATTTGCTGTTACAAATGATGCGTTTCAACAAACAGTTTTCAACAAGTTGCATTTGGACAAGTGCGTTTATATCCACGGACTGTACCCGAAAAACAATATCTAAAGAAATATCAATCGAAGTTTTGCACAACTCACCAGAACTAAGCACGGGGCATGTTGAGCTCGGCTTGTTGTTTCTGCAGCTTGCTCGGGTTGTTATTCTTTTAATAATTTATGATTGGGTTACAAACGATGACAAAGACTGTTCCATAATTCCTATTAAACTCAGAAGATATCGGAAAAAACAAAGTTATAGAAATTAATATTATTTAGTTATTGTTAAAATAATTTGGTGTTTTAAGAATAAAGAAGACGACTTTATTATTATTAATTTCCATTTACAAGCTGCATGCGTTCTTGATCAAAAGTCATTCAGAGCTCTAGACTAGAGAAGTGTTCTTTTACTTTAGTTTGAAAACCAAATCCTCCGGTGCGCTCAGTCCGCTGCGTGCACCTTCGCCTGATGCAGTGAGTGTAGGCTCTACCCATGAAGCCCTAGTGCTGAAAGCGCCTCTCTTCACGTGATCAGTGAAATCTGACTCCTGCTACAATGTGCCGCTCTGCAGCGAGCCTGTATGAAGCAGACGCTTTGGAGCAGCGCAGACCATGCACTTGCATAAGTGTGACCACATCAAATTTTTACTTGCACACTCTCAAAAAATGTCTAGAGCCCTGTCATTAGAGATTTTGTTCTTTTTTTTTTTTGGGGGGAGGGGGGGGGGGGGGGGTCGTGCGATTAACCACAAAACCGCAATATTTGTTGCTGCTTCACCGCGGTAAGAAAAAAATCCCATACCGTCACAGCCCTAGTTATAACAAGTATTTTCCCAGTTTAAATTTTCTGAGTGTCTATGAGGTATTTTACTACTATTCTGGTTATTGGCATGTAATTACATTTACTTTTAGCTATTATTCAGCACCTTAAGCAGTCTATTTTCCCTACAAATTATTAAAACGTTTCAGCCAAATCTTCACTTTAAAACACTGATTGACGTAACTAATTACAAATATGTATTTTTTAAATGTCACATTCAGAAATTACTTCAAAAATAAGATAATTCATATAAAATGAACATTCTGTCATCATTTACTCACCTTCATGTTGTTCCAAAACTCTCTGACTTTTTTCCTCTGTGGAACATAACCACAGATATTTTGAAGAATGTCTCTGTTCTTTGTCCATACACTGATGTCAGTGGGGGTCCAATTTTTTTCTAAATATTTTCTCTTTGTTCCTCAGAAGAAAGACCTAAAGAAATTGCTTTGACTATATCACTGTCAAACAAAAGGATTGTGGATTCATGTACAGTAAAAAAACAGCACTCTGATATTGTTTAATAATCATGTTGTTTTATATTAACATGTGAAGGTGCTAAAATGTCACCCCACTTTAGGCACATTTATATACATATTTAGAATTGAGGGTAATAATTTAAAAACTGAGCACTGAAAAAACATTATTTTTTGACCACTAACCTAAATACTGGTTGTTTTTTTGGTTCTTAAAATTAAATTTCCCCCCCCAAAACAAAAGTTAATTAATCAATATTTTTAAGTACAATTGTTAAATACATTTTACTTGAAATTGTCACTAATTGCAGGTCTCTGAAAATAGCTTAGTGGAGGAGGCTGACCACAACAATTCCTCCCAGCCACAAGTCTTCTCCCGGACTTCCCATTCGCTAAACTCTAAAAGAGCAGCGAATTCTAAATCATTCAAGAGATGTTTTAAATGACAATTTCATTGTGTGGTAAATGGCAAATGACAGCTGAAAACCTTTACACATGAAGCCTTCAAGTTAGGAACATCTGTCAAGACATGGATTTTTTTTTTTTTGGAATAACACTCAACAGTGAATCAAGCAAAACCAGAAATGTTCAAAAAATGATGTTAGGGTCATGTTAAAATAATCAAGTGTCAAATTGTCAATGGATTAAGAACTTGATAGACTGACAAAAATAATGTAATTTTCTCTGATATTTTGTTACACTGAAGTTCAATGTGTTTTGACATTTGAAAACAACACTAAAATATGCTGTTTAAATAAGCATTCAGTGCTGCAGGAACTTCAAGTTTACACAGATGTAGAGAAATTGCCCTAACAAGGACATAACTGACAAACTACTGGCTACAATCTGTGAATCACAGACATTTTGACCACATTTTCTGCCTGCAAACTCCAAAGTTATTAAACCACTATCAATATTCATGCTATGATTCTGATGGAGAGCTGGAATATGAAGAATAAACACCTTTCCAAAATCCAAACCGAATGCCTAAATTAGGAAAAATACCCAAAGGTTTGGATACAAGTGGCCACTGTGTGTTGAATAATCAGAAGTGTCTAAAGGTTATTCATCAAAACTCTACGCATTAACAAGAAGGAAGTTTATAAAAGATGCCAGATAGACTGAGAATAAGGTACACCAGTCAAACATATCCCTGTGTAACACAGGCCTTTATGGGAGAGTGGCACAAAGGAAACAGTTACTCAAAATGAAAGCATGTCTGGACTCTAGAGTCTGCCAAAAATCATAAAAATGACCAATTGTGGTGAGAAGTGATTTTGTGGTCAGATGAGAGAAGTGGTGATGTGTGACACAAACTTAACGCTGACTTAAAAAAGAAACGACCAGCAGTCACATATGATTACAATGCTAATACAATTTTTGATCACCCCATTTCAGGATGTAGTTCTACAAAAGCATCTCATCAAAGAGCTGAAAAGATGTGGTGGTCTTAGTACCCCTTTGAGGCCCCACCGAGTCTCCCTTTTCCCATTACAGCTCTGCCAAATGCTCCGGTCCCATTGACTGGGAGGTGAAGGGGGTGGGGGAGTTGTGTGGGGTAAGGAGAGAGATTGTGTGTGTTTGTGTCTATTGTTGGAGACTGCGGGACATTTTGACCTCAAGCTGCAGTTTTAGGTTTCTCCTGCAGAGGTCTGTATACGCCTCCCAATGAAACAATTGACTCTAATCAATGTGCAAAAGCACAAAGGCATCACATTCTCATCGCCCAGACCTGGCCCTAAACAGCGAGTCTGGGGAAGGAAGTCTGAGATACAGACAGACACAGAGTGAATCATTTTAACTCCTACAACACCTATTTATGTACTGATTAGGTAACGGAGGAGGACAAAAAAGAGGGGAATGAGCATGAACAATCAAAGATCAAATATTGAATCATACAGATTAAAAAAAGGATCTAAAAATCAAATATAACTACTAAAAAAACCCTCTAATATTGTCCAATAATCTACTAATAATATATATTTAAAACAAGCTAGGAACTTTTCTTGAATCATAAAATGCTGTTTCATATATCAGTAAATCAAGCGGCACAATAACAAAGATATGACCGTTTTCTTGATTCAGCTCAGCCTCCTTCAAGTATACAAGCGTTCTGAATGTTCATATATCAAAAGCTTGTTTCCTGGGTGGTCCGTTTTCAGACTAAATGCACTCTTGGCAAAATAGTCAGTAGCCAAGCCAAACAGACGATTTGAATATAAAAGCAAGATACCCTTTTCATTTAAAGACCAAAGCAAATGTAATGTGATTCTGGATTACAGTGAAAGTACCGTAATAACATCTAAACTCAGTTATTTGATATTTGCTGCAGGAAGTACTATAAATTACTGTTTAAACTGACGTTCCAAACTATGCATGAGTTTGAGCATCTGGCAAATGTAATATTCAAATAAGCAAAGAATAGAAGTAAACCTGAAACAACAAAACTAGAGATTTGCTACAAAGACATTTGCAAGAACATGCTTTCATGGAGAAATGCAGAAAATATTAAAGGCAGCAGGATTTTGAGTTGGACTGACTAAACATCTCTATCGTCTGTCTTCCAGAATTCTTGGAGAGTTTCTCAATCTCTCAGAAAAACAAAACTGTGGAGAAGAACTGTTCTCATCTTATAATCCTTATATAAAATAAAGAAACCTTTCTTTTGCAATCCACAATAGTTTCAGGACAAACTGTTCTCTTAAAATTGTAACCAATATTATATAGTTGATGATAGTTGCAGCTTATGAATATAAATGTGATAAACAACAAAGGTAAAACAATTAAAAAGTAGTTTACATATTAAAAATAAGACTATATCTTACAATAATACATTTTAAAATAATTATAAAAATGAATTATAAAGGTCTCTGCACACGGAGTCTGACATTTTCACACGTTAAAAAATAAATACGAGCTCACGTCGTGTCAATCACACTTACACACTGCCTCCGAAACGTTCATAAACAAACTCCGATCGGGTTCGATTTTCTGCGTTTTCACAACCATTGCATGCATTTTGATAGGAAAGGATGAGGAATACGAATAAACGCATGCGAACATTTCGGACTCAGTGTGCAATGGCCTTTAGACTGTTAGTTTGTTTATTATAACTAGCAAACTCTATAACTTGATACCTTATGATACACGCAACCAATCAAAAGTATGCAGTCAGTACGTTTTTTTTAAAGAACATTTTATAAGCTAAGAAGCATTAAATTGATCAAAAGTGGCAGTGATGACATTTATAAAGTTACACTTTTTAATTTTTTTAAATAAATGCTGCTCTTTTGAACTTTCTATTCATCAAAGGCTGATCAAATGTATCACAGGTATCGAAAATATTAAGCAGCACAACTGTTTTCAACACTTGTTTCTTGAGCACATATTAGAATGATTTCTGAAATATCATATAACGTTAAAGACTGGAGTAATGGCTGCTGAAAATTCTGCTATGCCATCACAGAAATAAATTACATTTTAAAATATATTAAAATCGAAATACTTCACAGTATTACTCTTTTACTGTATTTTTTATGAAACAAAGGCAGCCTTGGTGAGCATAACTTATTTCAGAAACATTGAAAATCTTACTGACCTTACACTTTTGAACAGTAGTGTATGACACATTGTAAAATATGTTAATGTTGTGCATGTATTGTATTGCACACGACTGCAAATAGATCATTGCAATCTAAGCAAAACTACCAGAACATGAAACAGATATTGTGTTTCTTTTATTTCCCTCTCTCATATCTGTTCCTCTTGATCAACCCATATACATACATAAACACTGTACCTCTGTGTCTCTTTAACATACATCCTTCATTCTCATTGTGTGTGTGGACAGAGAGAGAGGATGGACAGAATGAGGCCAGAGACAGTGAGGGTTGAATTGAGCCTGCTATAAAGAATGCCTTTCACATTTACATATTACAGCACAAAGGTGAACATTCATGTCCTTTTATTAAATAACAGACCCGACAGAACATCCAAAAAGCACCCAATCAGCTTTAAAGGCATCAACTCCATGTTTCAGATGCCAATTCAGTATAGATTAACACAATAACAAGCCATTCAGCTAACCCAGACTCTCGCTCTCTCTTCCCCTCGCTCACTCGGGTGGTGGGGGAAGCACTAAATGGGATATTGAGCCTTTCCGCTATAAAAATGGGTCAGCTCTCTGTAAGCCAGACAGTCTATCTCAGAGACAACCAGAAAGCACCGTAGTCGGGCGGAGCGGCACATTGCACTACAGACCACCCTGCCTCCCAATTGAGCCCCTTCTGAGTCCAGGACTTTAAAGAGATGTGTGCTGAGAGAAAGTACTGAGGACCACCGCACAGCAGCCACAGACTTAAACTCAGAGCAGTTCACCTGGAATTACACACAAGGCCAGGCTGTAATCAGTGTAATCAGAATATCAACAATCAATACAGGGGTTGTTTGGCTCTGAACTGAATACCCTTCATGCAGGACAGTGATACAACCAGGGCATCTAGTTTTTAGAGGGCAACTGAACTCGACTGTCTGTCAGTGATTGCACAGAAAACAGCAAAACTTTGTTTGTTTCTCATGAAAATCAATAAATAAACAAATAAATATTATTACTGATAATAACTTTTCATAATTCATAACTATGCTTCTAAGTGGACATTTGTTGCCCTTGTGAAAAGGAACTACACTTAAGAATACTTAAAAAAAATATTGCAGAAATAATACATTTTAAAAGACTTTTAAATGCATTAAAAATGTAGCATAGCTTATATTTACATTAAATGCAGCTGGCTGAACTTTTGAGTGATTTATTGACCCACTTAAACAGGGCTTTACATGAAGTACATCTTTATGTCTCATATGCAATCTGGTTCAAGTTGAATGTACTGACAAGCAATTATAAAATAAGCTTTAATGTCATTTATATTGAAACTTGCAGGTCACGTTTTTTAAGTATATTTTTAATTACTAGTGCTGCCAAAATTAGCACGTTAACGCATGTGATTCATTTTTCCAGTTTAACAGCATTAAAAATAGTTCATGCCATTAACGTAGGGGCAGAACTAGGGTCATCCACCCCACTCACAACTGCTGCTTCCGTCTCTTTTTTTTCTGGACAAGAATTGTGTTTATTTGAATGCAGAACGTCTTTTGGACCTCAGCGCCAGGCGCTAGTCAAACAAGCACAGAAACGGTACAGGTGACGAGGAGCTTCAGCAGAACGACAGTGAAATGAGACGTGGTCAGGCCATATGTCAGTAAAAACGATTTTTTTTCTGTCCTGTCAGCCGTTAAACTGTGCTCGTAGCATTCATGCTTAAACTGAGTGCACAAATAGGGCGGTGTGCGCTGTGCGTGTATCATTTCATATTAAATCATGAATGAAACAAACTACGAGCATGTGTGTCAGATCCGCATCACGTTCAGCAGCGGCAGCTCTTAAAGTAATAGCAGCCAAATAACTTAATAACCAGCTGCTGTGATGTCTGTTAATCAAAGAACAAAAGAGGAAATCAATAACTTTTGTAGCTTTAAGGATTCATCTATTATTAATTTAGAATTTAGTGTTTGATAATTTTATTCAACTTCTGTATATTTTCTGCTTGCTGAAGGGCACAGGTAAATATGACATTTATTATAATGGGTTAATGTAAAGATTGTTTTAAGTTCTCTTAAAGTTGTTATTTTTTAAATGTTAAAATCGATAGCTCTCAATTATACTGTAATGCTGAATGGCGATAGTCAATGGTTTAATATTAGGGGAAAATAATTTTCTATAGACATCGGTAGTATTGGTGTCAGGAAAAATATTTAGCAATTTTTAAATACATTTAAAATATATTAAATGTAATATTGGGTAACATAATAAAGTTCAACTTATAATCAAGTACTTTAGTATGTTAGTTAGCACATCAAAATAAGTGTACAACAAATACAGAACAAAATACTATTAAAAATGAGCTTCAAAGTAAAACTTTTAATTTGACATTATTACAAAGTGAACTTTTTAAAAGTATGTCAAGAAACACGAAGAGTGTACTCTAAGTACACTTAAGTGGCCTTTTATTTCATATTAAATTATGCAAGCAAGTCGTTTATTTTAAAGATACATTTTAAGATTTGACGTACACAAGTGCACATTCAATACAATCGAGTTTCTATTTCACAAGGGAGAAGTCATTCTAGGTTTGCCAACTGACTATGAAAGTATAAATTGTTGACCAAAGCAGTGTAAGAACATGTCAAGGACCAAACTAGAGAACTAAAACTGTCCAGATCCAAGCTGCAGTTGGTGGCATCTGCACATTACAAACATAATAACACTGTTAAATTGTGTATATGTAAAGGGTTATGAAAAACATAAGGCACTCTACTGAGCTACAAAACAGATTTTTTATACATATTGATACAGTATTTGAGAAAAGCTAACCTTGCAAGCTGATTACTTGGCATTTGGTTGCATTCACAATCCATGATTTCTTGCACAAGCAAATCAAACTCCCTCATAAGAGCTTGCAAAATGTTTCTGCACTTACAAAGGCTGGTTTTACCTCCAGCCAAATACGAAAGTCCTCAATTGTCCATATCTCTCTGACATAAAAGCCTCAGACATTTCAAAAGAGTGACCTAGTATGGGGGGGGGGGGGGTAAAAAAAACACCTTACAGGAAGTAAAGGATACAATACAAAACTTTAAGAAAATAATTACAGTGGCCCCAAGTATGGATACTTGGACACTTAAGTCATGTTTAAACAGTTTGAACGTCATTGAACTTTTAGACTGCAAAATATCAAACCAAGTGGCATCTGCAAACAAATGAAGCAAAACTTCTTGCAGAACGAATCTATTTTTAAATTTTTACTTTTAACTAACTGATCCCAGGATAAAATTTTAATCGTATGCAAAACAATATACACAATATATTAATAACTCGCAAATAGCACAATAAATCAAAATCTATTTCAAGTTCAAATCTATTCTGCAAAGCATTAGGCTCTGTTTGTATTTGTTGTATTGGGCCAGGACATCAGAAACATTTAGGTCCTCTCTTAGGAAAATATATTTCCGTTTTTAATAACAACCATCACTGTTCCACAATTGAAAAAAAAGATATTATAACATAACATTAAATTATAACATTTAATATAAAAAACAATATAAATGTTATATTAGCAGACAAATGTTAATAACATTATGCTGTCTTCAAAATATAATTTGGTTTGATATTTAGTTATATAATATAATGACATTCATATACTTTTTGGGTCTACTCTGTGTGTGAAATAAAGGTAAAATTCAAATACACGATCGGGCTTGGATTAAGCACAAATACGCATATAAATCAGAGATGCAAATACTGCAGGTGTCTTAACAAATGAGAAGACGTATTGTTGAGCTGAACAAAGGACAGCATGACATGAGGCGTGTCTAGAATACAGCACTCTAATTCCTCACATTTAGACCTGCAGAAAGGCAGTGAAGGAGAAAAAGACTGAAAGAAAGCGAGTATTTAATAATCATCCCTTCATCTCTCTGCCTGCAGTCCCACTTGTGAAAGAGCCTAAAGCTCTTGAGCTGTGACAGCTAGAAAAAGTGGGTCCTTGAATACTAATGGGATTTCTCTCTCTCAGAAGATTGCTGGGCACTGAAGCGAACTTCTTTAGTCCATTCTAAGTTTTACTGGCCTCGCTGGAATTGTTTCCAGAGAGAATACAAGGCCTCGAGCTCAAAAACACACCTGCGACTTGGTACTTCAGACTACAACCTAGTACTACAAAAATGTCCTCAACAACGGACTTAGTACTATGAAGCTAACCAGGCCACACGGTGTACGATCCCCAAAGGTTAAAAGATTTAACAGATGCCTCGCTAAGCACAAAAACTTCTCTTAATGTATCAAGATTTACTGCACTGACTGTACAGCAACAAGCTTTACAGCAATTAAATATAAAAATACAACTTTATCACAATTTACTGCACGTAAATGATTGTTTCTTACACAAAGCTATACACTTTAAAAACTTGAAGTGTAGGGTTCATGTCATATGGACTACTTTAATGGTATCGTACTGGGACCAATTAATTTTTGTCTTCTAGAGAAAAATCTGAGCTGTCAAAAAAGAAAAACAAAATCTTGACTTTCTCGGCTGGGCTTTTAGAAATGCCTGAAATTGGAGGAACCAAGGGTATAGTATTTTATAGTCATCAATTGTGTGGTTTATTGTAAATTATTTTAATTTCATTGTTTTTATTTTTACATGGCCCCAGTAAAAGACATAACTGAGATATTCCTATTAAACTTTGACAAGATATTACACAAATTATTAAGCTAAAAAATGTGTGTGTATTATAAACATTTCCCCAAAGCATTAATAATCATACACATTTAGTAAGTTAAATGCATACTTTTAAAATAAATTAACACTTTTATTCAGCAAGGACACAATTAATTGATCAAAAGGGAGAGTAAAGAGAAAAACTCAAACGGAAGACTGGGGCTCTGAAATGCCTTTGCCATCACAGGAATACATTTTAAAATATGTTCAAATGGAAACAATATTACTGTGTTTACTGAATTTATTATCAAATGAACACAGCCTGAGGCTGTGCCTTTAACATAAGATATTTTTTTCTTACAGAAACATCGATGGGGCAGACCGCACATTTTCATGGTTTCTCCAGAAATATTTGATTATGGTTCAAATCAAATATTTTCATTGGATTAAAAATTTAAATGGGGGTAAAAATAGTAGAATAATCATTATGAACAGTGTTGGGGAATAAATTATACTTTTAATAAATTTGTCCATTAGAATGCATTCAATCAGTTACTCCCTAAAAAAAGTTAGTAATTGCGTTACATTGTCTCACTCAAACTCATATACAAATAACTGCACAGACACAAAACATACCATGCATGTTAAAGACAGCCTCAGCTCTCATAGAAACCAGCATTGGTTAGATTGGTCAACATGCACTATATGAGTGCTCAGCCTATCTACAGTCAAAGGTGGTGTACGTTCCTGCAGTGCATCCAAACAGAAGTGATGCAGCCGTTACAGAGCATTCCAGCAGCATGTATCTCACCACGGCCCAAAAAACTGCATTGCATTACTACTGAATACTCTTAATTCAAATATAAATAGTGCTGTCAAATGATTAATTGTGATTAATCACATCCAAAATAAAAGTTATTGTTTACATAATATATGTGTACTGTGTATATTTATGTATATGTAAATACATAAAGTGTCTTGCGAAAGTGTTTTATTAATGTTTTTTACGTTTTGTTATGTTGCTGCCTTATGTTAACTGCTTTAAATTAGTTTTTTGTCTACATCAGTCTACATTCCATACACCATAATGACAAAGCAAAAACAGAATTGTCACAACTTTGTAAATTAATTACAAATAAAAAAACTGAAGTAAATACATTGCATAATTATTCAAACCCTTAACTAAATATTTAGCTGAAGTACCTTTACAGCCTCAAGTCTTTTTTGTTTGATGCGACAAGCTTTGCTCATCAACATTTGGCAATTATTTGCCATTTGTCTCCTCACCTCTTCAATCTCAAACTCTGTCAGGGTAGATGGGGGCATGAGCGCACATTTTCATGGGGGTTTCTCAGTCAAAATATTTGATATGGGTTACTTTTAAATTGAGCAGGACATTGTTTGTTTTTAATACAGTTCTAATAGCAAACGGTTCACACCACCTTGGTAATTCACGTCTGTACAATGGAAAGTAACTCAGCACAATTCTGAGTTATTTTCTAGTAAATTACAAGTAATGCGTTACTACCTACAAAAAGTAATACTAGTTACTTGAAAAAAGTAATATTATTACGTAACTCGCGTTACTTGTTATGCGTTACCCCCAACACTGATTATGAAATAAATGTTTTTTCTGTAATACACATTGGCCACAATTAACGGCTCCCTTTTATTCACTACTTTTTGAAACCTCCATTTGCCAATTTAACAGCTCTAAATGTTCTCCTATAATGCCTGATGAGGTTAGAGAACACTGACAAGAGATCAGAGACCATTCCTTCATTCAGAATCACTCCAGATCCTTTAGATTCACAGCTCCATGACGGTGCTTCTTCTCTTCAGTTCACCTCACTCATTTTCTACAGGGTTCAGGTCAGAGGACTGGAATGGCCATAGCAGAAGCTTGGTTTTGTGCCCTGTGACCATTTTTGTGTTTTTGAGGTTTGTGTTTGTATTATTGTACGGTTGGAAGATCCAAACATGTCCCATTATAAGATTTCTAACAGAGTCAGTCACTTATTGATTTTTTTTATCTGTTGGTATTTGATAGAATCCATGATGCCATGTGTCTAAACAAGATGTCCAGGACCATCAGCAGAAATATAGGCCCACAAAATCAAACCATACAGCTTAGTTCACCAAACCCATCTTGAGTGTTTGCTGCTTTATTTTTTAGTTTCATTGACCATGAAGCCAGTCCATTTGAAGTTCCAGTCGTGTCTGATAACTGAATACTGGAGTTTGTTTTTGGATGAGCTAGGATATTTTTTATTGAAACCCTCCCAAACAACATGTGGTGATGTAGGTGCTGTTTGACAATTTTTTTAAGGTTTTCTGACCCCGAGACTAAACTATGCTCTGCAATTCTCCAGCTGTGGTCCTTGGAGAGTTTTTGCATTAGTACGATATAGACACACGTCCTCTTCCAGGCAGATTTGTAACATTTTATGTTGATTGGAAATTCTTAATTATTGCCCTGATGGTGGAAATGGGAATTTTCACTGCTCTAGCTCTTTTCTTAAAGCCACTTCACTAATTTGTGAAGCTCAATTATCTTTTACTGCACATCAGAAATATATTCTTTGTTTTTTTCTCATTGTTGTGGATGATTAAGGGAATTTAGGCTTTGTTTTCCCTCCAATTTATATTTACATTTAGTCATTTTGCAGACGCTTTTATCCAAAGCGACTTACAATACATAAAGCGATTAATCTTGAAGAGGCAAACAGACAGAGGAAGTGCCCCTAACACCAAGTCTCAGGCATTGTTCAAATAAATACAAGCTAGCAAGGGAAGGAGAGAAAGATATAGAAAAAGGGAAAGTTTTTTTTTATTTCTGTGAAACAGGAAGACATAGCTGGATAATTTCATGCTCATATGGTTATAATAATTTCATCACCCTGGAGTGCTCAAAACTGTGAATATGAATGGGAATATACTTCAGAGATATTTTACTCATAAGAATTTCTAGGGGTGCCAATAATTGTGTCCAACGTGTTTCATAATGATATTTCCCCCCATTTTTAATTCTTATTATCTAATGAAAGGTTTGATTTTTGCGATTTTTTTTTATAAAAGATCAAAAGGATTAACAATGCAGATTAATTTTCACAGCCTTCTTTGATCATATTTACCAAGGGTGCTGATATTTTTGGCCATGACTGTACATATGCTGTTTTATAAAATAACACTTCTCTCATGACCCCTTCCCCCGAAGGAAATGGTCTATAAACCTCCAGCTTTTTGAACAAACATTGATATCAGGGTCACTCCAGTCGTATAAGAAACAGCTAAATTATGATGGAGCATCATAAAATCTGTCCTTGTGGGGAATAAAAGCACATATTAAGGACTAGGTTACCCAAGACTGGAAAGCAAATGCACCCAATGCAATGAAGAACAGAAAAAATCAGAACACTCTCCTCTATATATATATATATATATATATATATATAAAATATAATAAAAGTTAAGAAAATTAAAATATATAAAATGTAGTCAATATGCTTTTACACTTTTGACTGTAGAATGTAAAAAGTGCTTTCATCTATCATCACTATCGTTTACAGTATATCTAAACTACTTTTAGTGACATCAAAACAGTCAGTACTGTATGTGCATGATCACAAGGAAATTGGACATTTTTCAGATCACTATGGAGGGAAACACAGAAAACTATTTAAGTCAGAAACAATAAAAGTTGGGTCCATATATGAGTTACCACCCTTACAAATGAAACAACCAGATTCTAGTCGATCATAATGTGCTGCCTCATAGCATAGCATTAATATTTGATTTGACCTCTTGGCAAAGCCTGCACTGTTATTAACTTGGCCTATATCTGTAAGGATATACAGTATTTCAAAGTGGGGAAATTACAAATATTCACATTCAGAGTTCGAATCCGTGTAGGAGCATGACATAATATACACACCTGAACACTTTTTTTGTTCGCCAAATACATTTTTCACGACTTCTCCAATTGCTTATGACTACATGAAAAAGATTTTAGAGACGAGGCACCGAAAGCCTTGTGGGCAGTGCACAGACATACAGAGACGTTGTGGTATGGGCATCCAGAGTTCAAATCCCGGCTCTAGGAGCTTTCCTGATCCCATCCCCATGCTTCATGTCAACTCTAAACTATCCTATAGTTTAAAAACAGAGACTGCATTCACAAAATGCCATTTCTATATTCAAGTCAATACAAATATTTCCATGACTTCAGGCTTGAAAATGCATTTTAAAATTCCTGATATTTCCAGGTTCCCCATCAGTACAGAGGAACCTTTATAAATATTTTTTTTTATAAAAAAAGTTTGGTGAAGAGCAAACTGATGCTGACAGCCTCTTTATAAGCACTGCTTTAGCCTAGTTATTACAGCATTGATCCACTTACATCAACATACCAGTGTTAAATCACGTACCTTCACTCCAAGACAAACAAACTGTATTCACATGGTCTAAAAGAGTGTATTTTAAGGAAAGGCATCTTTATATTTTTAGTTAACTCTTGCAACTCCAACAACTGAAGCTGAGAAGTAATTAGGCTCTTAGCAGAGTACAGGGGAGCATCTGGCGTCTCATAACATCTCCACTACAGCCTAAAGTGCTGCTTTGAACCTCTGATGAAGAACCCCTCATCCGTACTGAAGATCAGTGATGGAGAAGACCGGATTAACACGTGCACCAGTGTATTGTGCGAGTGTGCATTCAGGACTAGTTCGTGTGTTCTGCCTGGCTTCATATAGTCTCTATCTGCTCTTTACATTGCCAAATAAACTAGATCCAGTCGGAAAACTCCCATGCGCACTAATCTGACTGTCTGTGATGAGATGCGCGGATTATACACCATCAGGAAGGTAACAGACCGCAGACACTGAACACTGTTGATTAATAAGTGCTCCATGGAGCAGATGACATTCTTACGATGTTACTGTACGTGTCCTACCTTCCTCTCCATGGCAGATGGTCACTGGGGCCGGCTGTTAAGGGCAGCGGATGGCAGATGACGAAGCGGATGTTTGTCCGGAGCGATGGAGATGAAGTTCCTTATAGCTGGAAGCACAAGCACACACACAGTCCTGTTGCTCGGTGCTGGAGTGACTGGACACTAGTCAGTGTGGAGCGGCAGCAGAGCAGAGTGAGGAGGGGATGTAGCCAGAGACGGTGAGGCGCAAGCGCGTTTACCCCGTCGCTTCGAATAAAACTCGGGGTTTTGAGGGAGCGTCGTCAAATTACGCGTCGCTCCCTACAGACAGTCCCTCACACTGACCGGAGAAATAGAGTGGGAACTTTGTCGAACATGCCTGAAACGCCACGCAACATGCGCAGGAAAAGTCCGCCAAATATCTGCACATGAAGATACGAGTAAAGAAGCGATAACAGTAAAGAGTAAACAAGTTTACAAAGACCAGCTGGTTTCCTCTCACAATAACCGACGTCCATAAACGTGTGATGCTGGCTGACAACAGAGCAAGGGATTATCCTCGAAGATTAAAGTTATGTTGTTATTTATCGTTCAATTTATTATTTATATTAAGTTCATACAGTGAACAAGCCTCATTGATGGAACTGTTTTTTAAGGATGTAAATTTGCACTTCCCTTGCGGTTTCCAATGTCCCGTCAGGCTCCATGTAATCCAAGGGTCCAGAAGCAGAGACTCTTGGGTTTCTAGATTTGTCCCATCACACATTCAGTGAACAATGATAGTATTCCAGCACTTCACTCGTTTCATTACAAACCTCAGAAGAAACCGTTCATGAACCTTCAGATCAGATGTTTCTTAATATAAATGAGCGTTGATGTCAAGGTCACTTCTCATAGAAGAAACAAAGTATCATAATATCTTTCCTATTGGGATCAGAAGAAAGCAGAACTAGGCTACATAATCTTAAAGCAGAATGTGCAGAACCGCAATCTATTCAATATTGCACACAAGTAACACGAACTGCAGAAAGTTGTAATTTCAGAAGTATTTATTGGAGGCTGAGATGCAGTTATTTTCACCTTCTTTAACAAGGTATGGTAAAATAAGATTACTACCAACAACCTTCCTGATGCCGATCAAGTCCAATTTCACTCTGACTCACTCCTGACACTTGCGTAAGCGGTCTATCAGAAGTCACTGATAATGTCAAAGTCTAGTCTCAGAATACAAATACGTCCTGCATTTCTTTTTTCTTCTTCAAAGTTAATAAGTGCACACAAACCACATCAATTTTTACTCTTAGATGTTTGCTCCTTATTAAACCAAACAAACATGTCCATAAATCATAGCTTTAGATTCTCACTGTGTTTGTGTTCAGAACTGTGATGCTATAGTGAAAAGCAGTTCTTGGACTTTGGACAGTTTTATTTTGTGTGATTATTACAGTGATTACTCAAAATTTCATGTTAATCCTGCACATCAAAATAATCAATTGTGGGCTCCTCTTTAGATGGTTTCATCCAAGTATTACTATTGTCGGCCCTGAAATAAATGTGAATAAAAAATGCATTAGTTATGATAAACTTTATAGTCAACAAAACCCTTCATATTACACAAATACACAAAATATTAACAAACATGTACATGCGACAGCAGTTCTATTTACTGTCAATGAAGAGAATGTGGTTTTAACACTCCACTTCATTACAGTATCTGTACAGTAGCTCATATGAATAACCATAATGATAATTTTAGAGTAACCATATTACACAGCAAATGTTGTTGTTTTGTGTGCGTGTGTGTGTGTGGGGGGGGGGGTAATACTTCAATTGAACAAGAATGCACTACATTGATCAAAAATGACAGTAAAGACATCTGTAGTAGATGTGGTAGATTTTGAGCTCTTTAGTCATCAAAAAAATCCTGATTAAAATGATTTCTAAAGGATCAGAGACTGAAGAAATGTAGTATTGGCTGTTGAAAATGTAGCTTTGCCATCACAGGAATAGATAATAGACTTCTTTAAAAAAAAATGTAAAAATCCCAATGTTTGAATGGTAGTCTAGTGGTGAGATGTGTGAACGTACTTGCTTGTGTGTTGTTTGATGTGGGCAATGGGAGGAGGTGCTCTGGAAACAGTTTCCCTTTCAATCAAAGCAGCCAGACTAGTGTTAGGACACACCGATTTCCCTCTGAAAACACAACATGAAAAACAATCATGTTGAAGTGCAACTGACACAAAGACATACACTTAACTTAGAGACAAGCCCAATCTAAAATTTGACCGTTTCTGCTGACCTGATGGCAGTAATCACAACATTGCGCTTGGGTTCGCTATCATAGCTGACGCTTTCCACACCATATGCCTCCGCTAGCTCATGGATAATTCTCCGGTGTTCACGCTTCATAGGTGGAAAAGAGTGACTCCTCTTATGCTGTTTACCCTGAGGAAAAACACAATTACAGAGCTCTGAAAAACAATGCTAGAAGTGCTCGGATAGTAGATAGTCAACTATTTATAGTGTGATCATTGAACTACATTTTACCTTGTTAGCCAGTTTAACTACATTCTTAATCTCCTCTTCAATTTCACTAACAAACTTGAAATCTTTCCTGAATTAAAAAAAAATGTTTCATTAGTTTGAGCATTCAGGCTTTCACTTGGCTCTGCAGTAGACTAAACATTTAACTTACGCGTGTATATTCTACACTTCAGTTTTTCTTTAAACTGTCAAAGCAAATGTGCAAGAACCCAAACTCAACTAGCAATTCTTTAGTACAGTTACTAGAGATGTTCAGTCATGAGACTAAAAAATAAAGGATAAGCATTTGTTGCTTTTATAAATAGGCTACAATCCCCATTTTTGTGTTTGGAGCTTGAATGCTTCTGAATACAGTCCTGTACAGTTTATACATTTGGCAAGCAACTGAACTTATTAAGCGTAGTGAATCAAACTACAAGACTGTTTTCAAGAACGCAATAAAAATACTTCTGTTACATTCTGGAAAACAGTCTTGATTCACTACGCTTAATAGGTTGCTTAATGGTTGGTGCCTTCATCGTGAACTCTTACAAATAATTTGAGCTTGGTAATGTCTCAAACAACCATGTCCTAGCTTTATGTACTGTTGATACATTCTTGAACTGTTTTAGAATTTGAACCACCTTGCATCTTCTTTGAGAGAGTCACTATATTTGGAAGATGCTGACTTGAAGGGATCCACTGACTGATCAATCTGCAGGGCCTCAGCCAGCCGCCTAGAGCCAAAACAGAAAACATCAAAACCTGCACACCCACACATAGACATTTCTAGAAACATATACAGGCACAGATAGAGGGAAAGCATGCTTCACCTGTTCCTCTCCAGTGTAGCACATTCTTCATCACACTCCAACCTGTGAGAGAACAACCAAATATAAATGTTACTCCACTTCAGCGGAAGCACTTTACTAACAATGTTTACCTTCTGAGGTAAAAGTTGTTAGATGGACATTTTCTTTTAATTTAAACCATGGATTATAATGGAGTTACTAGCCACTGGTAATTTAAATCACAAAAACAATTTTACTTGGTTTTTGTGGTTAGTGAGTGCTAATTCTGTACCCTGCTCTCCTTCAGTGCAGCTTTGAATTGTCAGAAACAGCAAAAGCCACTAATGCTGTCATTTACGTAAGGTAAACACAGACCCACAGACTACTCTTCTGGATGACTAATAACAAGCAGTCTTGCAAGCATTAGTGTGCGAGTATACCTGGCCTTTCTCTGCTCTTTCTTTGTGAGCTGTCCAATATCAACGGACTCTCCCAGCTGCATATCTGACAGCTTACTGGCAACGGTAATAGCTGCATATCTGCAAAATATAGAGATTTAACCTCTGATCAGCTAGAACATAAAGTATGACATTGATAGCATTTTTTGTCTTGTAGATGTATATCGTTCATTTTAAATGTATTGGCTTACTGTGAGTACACAATCATCAGTGAAAAAAAAGGAAAAGGCTTGTGTCAGGCAATTCATCAATATAAAACTTTGCTTTGAATGTCTATGAAGGATCTGATACTGTAGCATGGCGTGTTTTAACCTTTGGTAGGAACTGGCAGCATCAGCACAAGGAACGGTCTCTTTCCTTCGGCCACAGTCACACTGCAGTGCCACCTAGAGATTGAAAATGGAAAATAACTGAGTAAGGCTCTCCATTTTGAACACTGATTTTTTTCAGCATACAGAACATGAAAGTATAAAAGTTTAAAAAATATAAAATATCTGAGGAATTTTTGCTATTCTGCTTTTTTGAGCCAGTCTTCTTCACTTGAAAACAACAAATCATCTGAAGATTAATTCTGACAAGCTACAAGTTTTACATAACTGATAATGTACGTTTGTCTGTAAGCATGTGCCAGACCACAAGCACCCTGCAGCTGAGGAATTGAAGGAATCAAATCAAGCTACAGCCGAGGAAACAAAGGACCGCTTTGAGCAATAACTGCATGTTCCATCTATAAACCATCGGTGTAGAGTTTGGATGAGGGAAGGGCTGTACCTTGGCACTGCAGATGGTGGGTGGACAGGGGGTGTCTGGGTGGCAGGGAGCAGCACAGGGGTGTCCACAGCTGGCTCTAGGGTGAGTGCATGGCTGCTTACACTCTCCCTCTGCCTGGCATTCCCCACGGTGACATATCTTCTTGCAGCGATGGGAACCACAGGGTAAGAGCTTGTCACACACTAAACCACATGAGATGTCCTGCAGGTGGCATGGGATACTACTCCTTTGCTAGGGAGAAATGTGACAATTGAAGATGAGATTTGGAACTTTTCTTGAATAGAGAGCAAAATAGGATTGTCTACGCTTAATTTAATTAAAATAATATGAAGACTGTCTTGTTTTAAAAATGTCTCTTTACCTCATGATTACCCATGCACCACTTCTTGGTGAGGTAGGTACAGGGAGGACATCTCTCCTCATTATGGCATGAATGGAACACTACAGAAAAATCATAAACAAAACAATCTGCTTATTCAGCAAGCGTGCATTAAGTGAAAAGTAAAGATTTTTTAAATGTTACAAAAGATTCCCACTTCACATAAATGCTATTCCTATGATCTTTCTATTCATCAAAGAGTCCTGAAAAAATATAAAGCATGGTTTCCACAAAAATATTAAGCAACACTGTTTTCAGCATTCATAGTAATAGGAAATCTGGCTTGAGCATCAAATCAGCATATTAGAATGTTTTCTGAAGGATCATGTGACACTGAAAACGGGTAAATTCAGCTTCACCATCAAATAAATAAATTACATTTTAAAATATGTTTAAATAAACATTGGTTATTTCATATTGTTAAAATATTT
This sequence comes from Ptychobarbus kaznakovi, assembly GCA_027422405.1. NCBI lineage: Eukaryota > Metazoa > Chordata > Actinopteri > Cypriniformes > Cyprinidae > Ptychobarbus > Ptychobarbus kaznakovi. The sequence continues at coordinate 17,901,017 of CM049798.1, forward strand.
CACAATATTACTGTACTGAATAAATAAATGCAGCCTTGGTATGCATAAGACTTTAAAAAAATATATATATATATATTTGATTACTTTTTTTATGGGCTTTTTTATGCCTTTATTTGGACAGGACAGAGTAGAATTGACAGGAAAGCATTGGGTGAAGAGAAAGGGGAGCGGGTTCGGCAAAGGACCACGAGCTGGGATTCAAACTCGGGTCGCCGAGAGCACAGTTGCGCGATGCTACTGGCGCCGACATTTTTTTCTCTTTTTAATTTTTTTAAGTAAACAATATCGACCTCAAGATTACAGATTGTCAAGCGCAGTTACATACAGACGGGTAACCTTCATAATGAATCATACAGTATGTGTGTATAAATCTTGACATATATCCGATAATGAGTATATCTGTGGTTGACTGAGCAGAAGTACCTGGATGATCACAATCATGACTTCTGGTACATAAGTTTTTACATTCAGGAGGCCTGGTTCCACAAGGGATGGGTGGGAAGAGCACAGTCTCCCCACAGTAGCACGCCAACTCATCAAAACCTTAGAGAAAAGACACAGTGCTGTGTAAGAAGAAAAGAGATGGACATCCATTACGATGATATTGAAGGCCAGGCTTACTGGTTTGCCAACAAGGCTGGCAGTTGCCACGATGACAAAGGTCCTGACATCGATGTAAACCGCAATTGAGTTTGTATGCACAAATCATTGAGCACTTATGCTCCACATCCTGATAAAGAGAGAGAATGTTTACATAAACCTTTCTTGAGGCAATTACACCCAGATAAACCATTCATGAAAATATAAAAGACTCACCACACAACACAACTCTCCACACTTGTGCCTGCCACAGGAGCGCTTCTTGCTGCAGCGTTTCTCACAGGTAAACACCATGTCTTCTGTAAAGGATTACATTAGCATTACAGCTGCTACTTCGGTACAGTACATACAATTCATTTGTTACACAATTAACTAAAGCCTTACGTTCAGTCTGAATGGCTGCACAAGGAACTTCCTATGAAGACAGAAGAGAGAGTATGAATTACATCTGCAGGTTTCAGAACATCCTGAACTTTGTGCAGCTGTGAGATAACCGTCTAACCTTGCGGTTACTGCCACATCTGCATTTAATAGAGGAGGTCAAAGAGCACGGGCCACAGCTGTCCTCATGGCAGAGCTTTTCACACAAGTGGATAGAATCTACAGCAGATCAGACAAGTGAAAGAGGAAATAGAAGAATGTTGAACCTGGGATGTAACAATTCACTCAACTCACGATGCGATACGATTCATGATACTGATTTCACAATACATTTTTCACTTTTATTTTTTACAAAACGAGATTTAAGACAAATGATAAATAAAAAGGCCTTTTATTTTTGCTAGGACAAAATGCTGAACATTTCTTGGTGTAATTCAAATATATCAAATAACAAAACTAAATCTAAATTTTAAACACATAAAATAAATCTGTTCATATAAACAAACTAAGGCTTGTCTGCACTCTTTCCATTCAAAATTAGAGGCAACCGCTGCATTTTAATCACGATCCAAACAAAGATGCTGCATACATGCAACATGAGCAGTTTTTAATCTGATTTCCTAAATTTGAAGCAACAGAATGGTCTGGTATTAGTGTTGTGAAACTATACTAAATAAAACATGTCCAAATAAAAAAGCAGACGAGCTGAATGATGCTGAAAGTGGCGCTTTTTAAACAGCAATGTTTCCTTGGTTACCGCTGTAAACAAAGTAGCCCTGCTTATGAAAACTACAAATACATTATACAGAGGCAAAATTAAAAGACAATCTAAACTTTCATGAAGACAGTTCCCCTTAGAGATACATTAACATAAACTCCTACCCCCAATTGTATCGTGATTCATTTAACATCTCAAACGATTTGGATCGTCACATATTTGTATCAATTTTCAACCGATATCGTTACATCCCTAGTGTTATGTTGAAAATGTTAAACTTTTTGCTATTGTAAGACAATGAAATGACTGGAGATTGTCAAGTATTTAAGGTCATTGCACACAGAGTGCGAAATGTTCGCATGCATTTGTCAGTTTTTTTCATATGCCCCATATCTTCCTACCAAAATGCATGCAATGGTTGCATGGGGGAGGGAAAGTTAATGTTTTCGATTAATATTACAAGTGAACAAGAATAAAAAAGACATGCTCAGATAAATCATTAATAATAAAGCACTGCATTATTCTATAAAAACTTATTTCATGGTAAATGTAGCGTCTTTTGCATCCTTTTAACTGAGATCAGAAGAAAAATGTACAGCAAACTTTAATCCCTGTTCAATTTATAAACATGAATCGTCCCAAATCAGACACATACCACCATCTCCACAAGGCAGCGGCTTGTTGCAAGTCTTGCCACAGGAGGGGATCGGGTCAGTACAGATCTTTCTGTCTGGGTAGCCGAGCTCCAGAAGCTTAGATAATGGAGTCTGTCCACATGAACAACTGCGCACCAGCTTGGGGTTGAGTGGACATGACTGGCACTGCCCAGGGTGGCATACCTGCTGACAGCGATGGGACTGGCAGTCTAGCATCCTAGAGCAACAGATTGAGAGATGAGAGCTCACACACAATTATTAAAAGAGCATGCAAAATACACATACAAATGTCTGTATTTACCAAATTTAAAAGGTCACAGGCCAAAAAAGAAAACACAAATAAAAATGTCTAAAACACAAGTCTTATTATTTAAGACTAGAGAAGAGTGATAAACAGGTCTGCATAAAGAACTTGTAAAATGATTAATGTCATACATTGACAAGCGAAGAGATGATTTGTTAGTACATACTTTCCACAGGGCTTGCAACAGGAGAAATATCCTGATCCATCAAACTTTTCACGATCAGTTCCACACGCCACCTCCCTGAATGCCACACCACAGAAGCAGGCTGAGAGAGTACAAAGACATGGCAGGAGAATTATAATGCATACAATTAGATGACTGCATAGATTCTGAAACCCATTAAATTAAATGACACAAGGACTCCTTACCTTGCTGAACACGAAGTCGGCAGGGTTGGCATGTCCCTGAATGGCACACCTGGGCACAGAAGTGCTCGGAGCAGTTCAGAAGAGCCCCACAGATGTCCTCACAAAGCAGAGATCCTGTCTGACTGCAACGAACCTGCTTTCTGCACACACAAGAAACCGGTGTTGTTTGGCCTGCATAGATCTGGGTAAATTATTACATATAGAGTTAATTACAAAAAGGTAATTGTACCTCATTCTTCCACAAATGCAGGACTTTATGATAAAAGCTGGACACTGAGGGCAGGGCCCAGGATGGCACAAGCTACACAGAGCAAGAGAAATTCTTATCACGCAAGAATGTCATCACTGGATTGATCAATAACATAGCACATATCATATAAACATACACAAAATTACAGCTGTGCAAACAACGTCAGTTGCCTGAACAACTAGTTGGGTAATCCCTCTTAAGAAAAACACAAAAAACCTGGTACAAGCAGATGGTTTCAGGTTTTACAGAGTTTACAAAAACAACTAGTATTTTTCAATCATTGTCACTCAATCCAAGTAAATGCATTGATTGTGCTGCTGGGCTCTTACATGTTACAGGGGTGATTGCATTCCCCTCCACTCCTCTTTTTCCCACACATATCTCCACAGCTATGAGGGATCTCAGTGCGCTGAAACTCAGGATTGGTCACCTTCCCTGTTCATTAAAATGAAAGATTAAAAAAAATATATGGACAAAATTAATCAGTTTTACAGCATTATTCATTACAAACAAAGCCACGTAATCATTTTACAAACTGTGAGTGATTTAAAACAGAAACAAAAATATCATGTAAGATGCAGAAACCAAAATCATCTTACCACAGAAGCAGGTATACGAACTAGGGGCTTTAAGTGTCACATGCTGGCATGCAGGACAACGCCAACCTTCAGTGCCATCTGTAATTATAGAACAATTTAAATGTTATTAAACTATGGACTAGCCCACTGTATTTAGCATTTATTTTTTTCGAAATCATGTCTACTACAGTAGTCTGTCTGTATAGTAATTTCAAAGTTTCTTTCAGGAAAGTCAGTTCACTTTGCAAATCTGTCAAATTTGTGACGCCTCCTGGCAGCTATTTTAGGCATGCAAGACCAACTCCTATCTACTGAGGAAATACTGAAATCTTATAAACAGTTTTTTGCATTGCCAAATTGTGCATGGCAGATTCTCCCATTCACAGCAATACGAGAGCACCGTCTTTTAGTGCATATACAGTCTTTGGTAATGTCCCCTATCATAGGTGAGAGGCAGTTGACGTACCATCAGCTTGAGATGCAGGTGAGCGAGCCCATTTCTTGATGCAGTTAAGGTGGTATACATGGAAACAGCTCTGACAGCTCCAAACCGGAGCCATGACCCGAATCACTTCACAACAGACCATACACTCATACTTCTCCTCCGTCAGCTGCTCAATTAGACAACCTATACACACACACACACACACACACACACAGTTGACAAAATGTTTACAAAAACATGCAACTAAGAGAGACAGAAATAATATCTAGAAATTTGTCCATTGTTGATTATCGTACAAAAGAGTTAAGAGTAATCGCTGTAAGTGACAATAATTTGTAAAGAATAAAACAAGTACTTGTATATTTGTACAAGTCCTGGGTCCTGTACATGATTGCTTTGAAGCTGACAAAACCAATCTAATCAGATAGTGTTAGTACCACGATGCTGATTTTCAACTTCCCCTCTAAGCTCAGGCTTTAAACTTAGTTAATTAATAACTATTGAGGATTTGAAAATGTGAGAGTGTGACATCAGTAATGAACAGCCAATCACATGCTGTGCAAAACTTAAAATGTGGTTTACTTCTCACAAGAAAAATAGTGAGATTCACTTCCCTCTTCTGCTGAATATTAAGAGAAAAAAGGGGACAAATAAAAGGACATCTACCCAAATCAAGTGAAAAAGTTATTTTGTATAGTTGATTATATCTATAGGTCAGTCTCAGTCCACAATAATTTTTTTTTTTTTTATTTACTCACTATAGTATAATGTATATATTTATATTTATTTAAACTAAGGTTTACTATTAATTGTAAAAGTGAAACCTGTGGAATAATTCATTGAGTCATAGATCACATTGCTCAGAGCTGATTGATCCAATATTAATTTTAGATTGTTAACTCAAAATAAAACCTGCTTCAGAGCATGTTAGCCGTGGAGCTTAAGTTATAAGGCGACAAACACTTTGTGATGAACCACTTTCACTGTGCCTAAAATCCAGGATTGGCACATACGAATCTAAACCGGCTTCGTGGAACAAGCCTCTGATCTAAAGCACATCACCTGTCTGGGTTTCTTTGCTTTTGGGAGGCTCCATGCGCTTCACCGGTCCGGTTCGTTGCTCTGGACCTCCGCCTCTCCTCGGCCCTGGATTCTGCAGTAGTGGCCTTTTCTCTCTCACAGGCCCTCTGTTCCTGTTAAACTCCTCACGGCTTCCACCCTCACCGTCTACACCTCTCCTCTCCTCCCCTTTTGCACCTCCTCTGTTCCTGTTAAACTCCTCACGGCTTCCGCCCTCACGGTCTACACCTCTCCTCTCCTCCCCTCTTGCACCTCCTCTGTTCCTGTTAAACTCCTCACGGCTTCCGCCCTCACGGTCTACACCTCTCCTCTCCTCCCCTTTTGCACCTCCTCTGTTCCTGTTAAACTCCTCACGGCTTCCGCCCTCACCCGTCTACACCTCTCCTCTCCTCCCCTCTTGCACCTCTTTTTCTGCTGGACTCCTCACGGCTTCCGCCCTCACGGTCTACACCTCTCCTCTCCTCCCCTCTTGCACCTCCTCTTTTTCTGCTGGACTCATCACGGCTTCCACCCTCACCGTCTACACCTCTCCTCTCCTCCCCTCTTGCACCTCCTCTGTTTCTGCTTGACTCCTCATGTGTCTCTGCCCTCCTGCACCTCCTCTGTTTCTGCTGGACTCCTCACGGCTTCCACCCTCACTGTCTACACCTCTCCTCTCCTCCCCTCTTGCACCTCTTTTTCTGCTGGACTCCTCACGGCTTCCACCCTCACTGTCTACACCTCTCCTCTCCTCCCGTCTCACAGCTCCTCCGTTTCTGCTGGACTCCTCACGGCTTCCACCCTCACTGTCTACACCTCTCCTCTCCTCCCGTCTCACAGCTCCTCCGTTTCTGCTGGACACCTCACGGCTTACGCCCTCACCGTCTACACCTCTCCTCTCCTCCCCTCTTGCACCTCCTCTGTTCCTGTTAAACTCCTCATGGCTTCCACCCTCACTGTCTACACCTCTCCTCTCCTCCCGTCTCGCAGCTCCTCCGTTTCTGCTGGACTCCTCATGTCTTCCGCCCTCAACTTCTACACATTTACTCTCCTCCCCTGTTGCACCTCCTCTGTTTCTGCTGGACTCCTCATGTCTTCCGCCCTCAACTTCTACACATTTACTCTCCTCCCCTGTTGCACCTCCTCTGTTTTTGCTGGACTCCTCATGTCTTCCACCCTCAACTTCTGCACCTCTCCTCTCCTCTCCTCTGATCGGAGCAGGCTCTCTTTGTCTCCAGTTACCCTCAATCCCATGGTTAGGGGCCGGCCCTTTCCCCCAGGAATTGGGCTGCAAGCGGCGATCTCCACCTCTCCATCCCTTCAGGTTCCTCTGCTCAGGCTCTGGATGTTCCTGAACTGCTGCAGGCTTTGTTTCTCCTGCATCAGCCTGGTTTTCCTGATTCTTCTCTTGGTCCTTGGACTGAGACTCTTTTATCAATCTCTCAGCTCTTGGTTTATTGGGCTGTTTACGTCGACTAGCTTGATAAGACACTCTTGCATCGGCTTCCAAAGTTGTTCTTGCTTTTTTCTCCTCATCTGTGGATCTATTAGAAGTCGTTGAGTTGGGTCGCTCATGGCCACAAGCTCCGTGGTCCCTTCCTGAGCAGTCGTTATCACTTACAGGTTTTGTCCATCTCTCGTTCGGAGCAGGATGGTCATTACTGCGCCTACCATCACCGCGTCCTCCTCTTCCTCTACCTCTACCTCTTACGTCTCCTCTGATGGGAAGTTCAGGAGGGGGTAATGTATTATTGGCCGGGTTTTCATACTCATTTTGATCGTGCTTAGTCACATCGGTCTGCTTAATGTGATGATGAGGCCTAACATGTTGAGCCCTCCAGTCCTGAGTGTGGTGCTGCCGCCTGTAACTTCTCCCAGAGTAGGGCTGGTTGGGTTTAGCTTGTGGTACAAACTCAGCAGACTCTGGATTCAACTTCGATGTGTCTAAAAGTAAAGACAAACGGTTGTTAGGCTTATTTTCTGCCCTTTGACTTTATTACTGAAGCACGATCTATAAAGCCATGACTGGATTCTTTGCATATTTGTAACATTACATTATACACATACTGACTCAGCTTTTTTGCAACAGGCAGTCACATGGCAAAGATAAGACGTGGCCTGCCATTCTCTTTACTGTTAGAAGGTCAGAATTACAATTCATGAATTTACTGACACTCTTTTCGTGCTTTTAATTTGTTACACATTGACAAACAAACTTCCTCCCGCTTCGTCCTTAGAAACGTGACGTGACATAAAGTGATGATGGCTGGTAAAATATTATTCTGTAAACGTTCAAATAAATCGCTTAAAGAAGTTACAAAACACATTTTTTTATTTAGTTTGACTTTCTCAAATACGTAGATAATATTGCTGAAGTGAGAGGCCGTAGCCAACCACACTTCACTAACGTTACAGCTATCGTTAGCCGTTATGAGGCGAGAAGCATAATTAACCGCTTACCTGTAACGGAGGCTTCAGCCATTCAGAAGAAACTCAAGCCAGTTAAGACGAAACTTCCTCAGAACTGCGGAGAATATGATAATTCAACAGAGAAACCGATAAGAAGATGAATTATTTATGAACTACACTGACTGAGTTGGTGCTAGTTGTGCTAAAACTGCTCGTCCAATCAGAGGACAGAGATCGCTGACAGACAGACACGTGACTGTAGCGTCACAACTGTGACTACGTAACAACCTATTTACATCTCAAAATTCTCGAAATATAACATGTATTTTATTATTATTATACAACAACAACAATGCTAATAGTATGCCTAGTTATATGTACTATGATACGTATGTAATTAGAATTGAACCTTTATTGAAATACGTTTTTTTTCCCCTCATACCTTGGCAATACAAATATATTCGAGTGTGAACTTTGACAGTTAACATTTACAGAAATACGTTAATCAGGATTAATTATTCAATAATATTAGACATTGTTTTATGCATTCAATATTTTTCTCATAAAGACAATAGCCGTACTGAAAATCGTGCACCCACTCACTTAATAAATACGCCAGGAACGGATTGTCATCGGACATCACATTACCAGCAAAATTGTACTCGTTCTGTAACCCACCTGTTATTGGACACTTCCACTCGCGGAATAAAGTAATCATGGCTAATTATGAAGAGAGCTTCTGTGTTTAACACAAGAAAGAAACTCATAAATGTGAACAACTTGAGGGTGTGTAAATTATGACAGTATTGTGTTTTTTGGTTGAACTATCCCTTTAAGAATCATACTGATACTGATTTGAGCTGCTGCACACATTCATTTGGCCATACCATTTATTTTCACCTAACTGCTATGAATATTCATACATGTACCAACATAACATGGCCTTTAAGAGAAAACAGGAATGGAGACATTCATTCTAAAGACCAGATGCATGAAAGGAAGTTATCAGTTTAAACAACTTTATTATTTAATCAAATTGTATAATGTAATCAAATTGACAGTAGTAACCCAAGAGTACACAGATAACAGCATTGTGTATTTCACTGTCTCTTAATGTGTGGCACAACATGAAGATTATGATTATCAAAAATTCAGGTCGCTAATATGTTTGTTTCCCCAAATTTTGAGACCAGGCATCACTACAGAACAGACAATTAACCTCATTCAACAAACATTGTTCAAGAATATTTCACACTATTAATAACCCCTTCCACCTTACATTATGCACTCATACACATTCAGATAGATTCAATGTCACACACACACATACACATCCAGGTTACATCAGCTGAAAATAATCAGGTCTTCCAGTGAAGAAAGTTAATAAAAATAGAATTTAGACCTTGGTTTTTGGTGAGACACCCTGTTATGAGGATAAAATTTGAGACAAATGTATCACCCCTGCATGCATGCTTAAACACCTAACAGACATAAAAAAGAAATAAAGAAAATAAAAAATCAGAAAAGAAACTCAGTAACTGTCCCAATTCATAGGTTTGCTGAAATTATCAAACAGAAAACAAAAATATCTACCATTGTCCATTTCATCTGGTTGTACAGTATTAAGGAAATGTTTTACATATATTTGTATTTATACTTTTGTGTGTGTGATGACAGTTCTTTGGTCACAATACTGGAAATGTCTTTTCAGGAGAAAGTAATATGTGCCACAATTAATTGCATTTTATAAGGATAAATATTGTAAACTTTCAAACTCAAAATCCATTATTAGTGAACACGATGGAAAATATGATTTAGAACATACTGAATGTTGATCATATAAGGTTGTAATATGCTGTGTTACTCTTTCTGTAGAGTAATAAATCACATTCTTGAAGTCGAAATAAATTCATTTTTGCAGTTCTCAGTTCCACTGCTTGCAATCTATCAAACTCAGATGACCTGACAGCAGTACAAGAGCTCTACTATATCACTACATCAAATATCATAAATCAATTTAATGTCTCTGTCTGATTAAGGACTGACAACTGTCAGTAGATACCACTTGTCTTGTCTTTCAAGCTGAAATCAGTATGAATCCTTGATGTCATTATGGCGTGCTTAAGCGATCATTGTGTACCATAATATTACAACAAAAACCACAGTAAAAAATCAAAACAAAGACACGCTCACGCAGTCTCACAAGCGCCTGTCTTGTAAATATGCATTAGTAACATAAGATGAGAAAAAAATGTACTTGGGACAAAAGCAATATATGTGCATTTAGTGGATATGTGCAAACATGTCCTTAATGGTTGGATGAAAGAAATGTTAATCCATACTGTTGACATATTTGTTCACAGAACATTTTCCAATTATATTCAAACAAGCAACTAAAATCATCCAACATACTCCAAAACATCCGTCAAATCAAAGAGATGAAGTCATAAAGGAATAGGAAAAAACAAAAAACCATACAAAACCCTTTTGAAGATATATAAAGGTCTAAATAAGATTTGCAAGACAAACTGAATGAATGTGCATTTCAGAGACGGTCAAGACAAGAACAATCTCTCCGAGAGGCACATCGAATCAGAGGATAAAACAAAACTGCATTCAGTTCAATGATGATTTTGAGGGTGAAAGGTCAAAACCTCATCCTGTACAACAAACGAGCTGTTCCCCACGCCATGTCAGGAGCCGAGCAGAAGCTGCTGGGCCGATATTCATCCAGCTGATTAACAAACGTTTCCTCTGAATGTGGATTGTTTTGTTTTGAGTGTTGAACGCTAGATCCAAGCATTTGTTTCTGGATGCCTCTTCCGTTCAATCACCACACCCTCACTGCTTCCAGCTTCATCAGTGTTTTGGAGGGTTGGTGGAACTTTATGATTAGAGATGTGTGGATTTGTAGCTAGACATCAAGAAGGTTGCTGGGCTGTGTGTGACTCAAGAAGTCAAAGGTCGGATCTCAGCACTGCTCTGATTCAATAAAGCCTTCTTTTTCTTGACCCATTGGCTCCACCTCTGCGTATGCTGGATGACCAGAACCTCGACGGAATTTCATCGCTGGCCATCGGCTGGGACGTCTCTGTAAATGTACGAGTTTGATATTAATAAATTATTTAGATTTAAATGCACTCACCATCAGAGACAAGACATACATGTTCTACTAGGTGGTTATAAATGTTTTTACATATACATTTTTGCTCAAGCCATCCAAAATGCATGTGTGTAAGAAATACTGATGTAAAGCAACTGTATATGTAAGTTTTTACCATGAAACATCAGTTTCAAAATCATTCAGACTTCTAATAAGGTGAATGGCTCATGTTACTTTCCTGGGAGTAAGTTTGGTGAGGAGGTAAGAAATTCCATGAAAAGGCAACAACAAAAATACACATGTACAGCTATCCACTGTAATCATGACAATCACATATACAGTATAATTAAATTAGCAGTAAAACACAAAGCTATGTAATTTGCAATTAAATCTCTGAACATTTTTTTTTTAAATCGTTTGAATAATATGAAAATTCTGTCATCACTTACTGGTGTTCCTAACCTTTCCAGACTTTTCTTGCTCTTGCAGAACAAAAAAAATTATATTAACCAAAATGAATGAAGACTCAGGCTTTTAAGCATCAAAAAGGATGCAACAATACCATAGAAGTGTTTTTCACATTGAATCCATTGATTCGATTAACAGAAATACTCAGATATCAGAGTAGACAACCGTTTTATGGTACTGTTTTTTACAAACGTTTTTGAGCTTTAAAAGGGTGAGTTCACCCAAAAATGAAAAATTCTGTCATTAATTACTCACCCTCGTGTGGTTCAAAACCCGTAAGACCTTCGTTCATCTTCAGAACACATTATTTTTGATGAAATCCAAGAGTTTCTGACCCTCCATAGCAAGGGAACTAACACGGTCAAGGCCCAGAAAGGTAGTAAGGACATTATTTAAATCAGCGGTTCTCAATTACAGTGTGTTAACAAAGAGCGACATGCAAAATATGCAGAGCGGGGGTACGCGAGGACTGGAATTGTGAACCACTGGTTTAAATAGTCTTTGTAACATCAGTGGTTCAATCATAATTTTATGAATCTACGAGAATAATTTTTGTGTGCAAAGAAAACTAAAATAATGACTTTATTCACCAATTTCTTCTTTTCTCCGCCACCATTCATGAGAGGACCACAATGTCCCTAAGCGTTTCTGGGACTAGAACATTCCCGTGCTGTCTATGGAGGGTCAGAAAGCTTATGGATTTCATCAAAAATATCTTAATTTATCTTAAAAATATCTTAATTTGTGTTCCGTAGATGAAAGTCTTACGGGTTTGGAACGACACAAGGGTAATTCATAACAGAATTGTAATTTTTGGATGAACTATCCCTTTAAAGCTTCAGTACCCATCCATTGTGAAAACACAGACAAGTAGAGACTTCAGAAATTCACCTTTTGTGTACCACAGAAGAAAGAATGTAGTACAGTTTTGGTTTCTTTATGTGCTAAACTTAACTCTCACCTCAATGAAGAAGAGTCCCGCGGCAGAGCTCGGGTGGTGGTAGATGTAAACGGTCACCAGGACGATGGCCACCATCACGAGCAGAAGCAGGAGCATCCCAAGAATCAGCCCCATGTGCAGGGGGTGAGTGCTGTTCTCTGCTGTGCTTTTTGCTGCAGCAGCTGTAACACACATTACACCGTATGTATAGTTCTGAACACTGATGCATTTCAGTTCACTTACACTGTCAGAATACCTCAGTCTGTCTTTGTACACACATAACTGCACTGCTCGTAACGTAACAACCTCAGGATCATGAATCGTGAATGGAGACCATCAACAATCTTATCTTTTCCTTAAAAATCTGGTTGGAATCATGTAGTTCTACTTTTAAACAGAAGAGAGCACTGTTTTCACAATAACTGAGCTATTTCTGTCTGTATTAAGGTTTCTGTGGCTGGTGCATCTCTTCTCTGTCCAGCCGGCAGATGAAAAGATGAATGATTGAAGAGAGACAAGGCTGGAAATCTTCATTTTGTATTGTGGAAATTTCCAGCCGGCCCAGTGAGAAAGATTTACTGTGGTCTGCAGTTCTTGTGTTTTTGCACCACAGCCAGGCCCATAAAAACTGAAGACTGCTGAGCAGACTCAGTGGCAGCTTTTGAGACGACCAAATCAGTAGAAATACCTCATTCTTTTTCTTACAATGACAGTTACGGATCTACAGATGTCAGTCGGATCTGCTTTAATCGAAATGTCAATTATATAAACTTAAAATGCACTACTTTCATGTAGTAACATCTAAATGAACTGTTTTTGGGTCAAACATATTTAATATATGCAAGTCATTTAACCTGACTACATTTGAAACTTACAAAAATCTTTTCAATTCTTTTGTGTTCTACCCTTAATCAACTACATTAGACACAGACATTGACTTTCTGCCAGAACAAACATTTTCCACATTATTCTTTTTACAGTTCTAACTCCACTTAATCTTTGATTTTATATCTCTGCAGCTCCATGATCAATGACAACATCCATCTCTTGACAGGGTGTCATTGATTTTCTTTTCTGCCAGATTACAACACATTATTTTTGTGGTTCACAAACGGCTCTTGAAAAACAATTACACTAGCATGAACTTCATGTTATTATTTTACAGCGCTGCTGTGTTTCTCTGCAGACGTGTACACATTAACACAGCCACAGAGGCACAGTATTTTTAGGTTATAGAGGGAACATTATGTATGGTGTGGGCTGTGGAGAAGTACATCGTAATCATGACAGACTGAAATATGTGACAGCTGGCAAATCCTCCAACAGGAATAACATAAGTATAACATATTTCTTTCTTAAGAGCAGGTGGCAAATCAAGCTGTGTATATACAGTGCTCTGAAAAATGTAAATGACTGTACACCCCCTTTGAAAAGTAACATTTTAAACAATATGTTTCAATGAACACAAAAAACATTTTTGACAAGACTAAGTTTTATGATAACATCTACAAGGCAGTTTAACTTATAACATGAAAGTTTAATAATATAACATGAGCAGTTTTAGTCAAATTAGGGTGATGCAAAAATGAGTACACCCCACTGAAAGTCTCATGGAGCAAAGCTAAATTTATACAAATTTCAATTTAACTAAAGCAGTCAAAGACAGGACTAAAGCTTGAGCAGTACAAAGACAACGACTGTGAAACTGTCATACTGTAACAGGAACTTAATTTTATCACAATTTACCTGATGCCTTCAAATACCTTTCTAGATTTCAGTGGAATTTAATAATATTGCAACATTTTTGTTTGGCGCCAGTAAAATTAATGGCGACATTTTGTTGTAATCGGTCATTAATTAAATGCACTAGTTAAATTTGGCAGCACTAGTTAAATTAGAAGTTGGCTGCACCAGTTAAATTGGCGCAGACCCCAAGTTACCTCATGAAAACATTTCTGAAAATCAAAACACATTTTTGGGGTTTAGCATGAAGGTGCATGTTATTATTTTAACTCTATAACAGACACTGCAGAGTCTGGCTATTGTAGGTTATAGAGGGAACATTATGTATGGTGTGCTGGAGAAGTCATGATGTCATGACAGACTGAAATATGTACACAGACAGCTGGCAACCGATCCAACAGGCATGTCCTCAATAAAAAAAAAAAAATCTTTCTTTATTTGAATCAAAATGGCAAATCAAGCTTGTATATACATGGTGCCTACAGTGAAACATGGTGGTGGCAGTGTCCTTATGTGAAAAGCTGAACACAAAAACATGATTTTCCAAAATGTGTGACAAGACAATGTTTAATATAACATCTGTTTAACTTATAACATGAAAGTAAGGTTAATAATATAACTTAGATTCATTTTTGCACAGTTTTACTCAAACAGGGTGATGATCCTAAACACACATCAAAAATGACTGTTGGTACATTATCTGAAAGCTGAGTGAAAGTAAGCTTTCCATTGATGTGAAGAGACAATGGTTCCAGCATCCAATCTCTGTTAGGATCGGACAATATTCGGCTGAGATTACTAGATTTAGTAGTTTTTGTTGTGGGGTGTACATTTTTTCTGTATTTGAAAATCTGGAATCTGAGGGAGCAAAAAAAATCAAAATATAGAGAAAATCGCCTTAAAATTTGTCCAAACGAAGTTCTTAGCAATGCGTATTACTAATCAAAATGGATGTTTTGATATATTTACGGTAATACATTTACAAAACATCTTCATGGAACATGATCTTTACTTAATATCCTAAGGATTTTTGGCATAAAAGAAAAATCAATAATTTTTACCTATTCAATGTATTTTTGGCTATTGCTACAAACATATCCCAGCGACTTAAGACTGATTTTGTGGTCCAGGGTCACATATATATAATTTCTGACAGGGTGTGAACTCAATACCGATGGTTAATTTGATGTGAAAAGCAGGAAAGCTTAGCAAGATTTGCCACCAGAAACAAATACAGGCAGTTGGCCATCTTTTGAAAACAAAAAAGTTTTTATTCTGTGTTTGTATCATTTTGGTGGAATTAGGGTGCATGGTTTACATTTTTACCTTTAATAGATTTTCCTTTTAATTAATATAATATTGTATTATATATTCACCTTAAATTTTCCATTGCTATTACACCTGCACCTCTTTAATTAGCTTTAGTCAGGAATTATAACATTCATATTATTCTGTGCTTTCGTCCTGCTACATGTTTTCATTGGCTGCATGTTCTGTTTTCTGCTTTATTGATGAAATGTTGAAGCCCTGACTGCCGTTTCCGACTGGTAAAGAAATATTGAGCTTGCTCCAAATCTAAAACACATGACCTGGATCTTACTAACAGAATTCTGGGAATTCAGAGGAAGAAAGACGAAAGAGAGAATATATCTAAAGAGAGCAAAAGAGAGACTGTGTGTGATAAGCAGAGAGAGTAGAGGAAGAGAAGAAAAAGGCATGATACAAAAATCGGCTGTTGGACAGGAAATGAACTGGCACAAAACACTGCTGCGTGGAAAAGATATTTAGTCAAAAATGTTGTACTTGCTGCCACATATATACACACATAACCAGACAAGTCGGTCACGCACACAAGTATGACTTTATTTGGGCATAAGCAGGAAAAATGACTGTTAATTATCAGAATAGTGAGATCAGAGTGATGTCTGATAGTTCACAGACACACTTTGCACTGCAGCAATGCTAAGATCTTACCTCCATTGTCTTTGAGATGTAGCGCAATCTTGGTGTCATCTATAAAAATAGATGAGATAAGAAACAGAAGGAGGGAGAGAAAAAAGGGAGTAAATATTAAAGCTCAATTTTACATGTTGACAGTACACAGTGAACTGTAACGCCATACACTCTGAAACACACCCACATCTCATCAACAGCTGTAAATAGGTCGCACGTGTGTGTGATGAGCACTTCAAAGAGATTAGAAAATATGTCTGTGATTGGAGAGCAAGTTTTGGATTTGTAATGAATTTTTAATGAACAATCCACTCCAAGATTCTTGAATATGCTTTCTAGTGAGCTGAAGAGCTCCTGTCTGAGGCAGACAGGTCAACATCTGCTACAGGCAATTCTGCAGAGAACTGAAACTGAAATGAACCAAGTAGTACAATAACAGCTGATGCTGCTGCAGTAGCCTATCATACAGGGTTGGAACAACATGAGGGTGAGTGAATGATGACAGAATTATTATATTTGGCTGAACTGTGAAACGCAAGTTTACAATTTTATAGTAAATGTACTTTAAATGTACATAAATGTCTTGATTGTTCGATATGGACCTGTCAGGATTTTAATTATGTTGTCATAATAACAAGTTAATGACACAACCAGCCAGTAATGAAGGAGGGATGAAGGAAGGAGTGTAAACGAGAGATACATGCCTTTTCAATGACCTCATAAATCATTGCCTTATTGAGCACAGATTGTTTCTTGTAGTTAATCACTTTAAGTGAACTCCTGGCAACCCTGAGAATAACATACTTTTTGTAGCCAGATCATTTCCTGCCTGTAAAAACAAAGAGCGGTGGTGCCACTGACTCACATGAAGTCAGCAAGTATTCACAGCTGGCCTGCCTTTCGTTTTAAAACATGACAGAAACAAACAACACTAACATCATCTTCTATATAAGGCTTCCTATAAAGCCCCTCACAGAGTGAAATCTCACTGCCCCGTTCTCACTGAACAATTTCTCAATAGATTTATCAAAGTGTTACACTGACAGCAGAACTGCTGCAATAATATGCAAGTAATAATTAGACTTCTTCTTTACATTGACTTGTGAGCTAGACTAATATGTAGGACGAACATGAAATAAGAAGTTTAATTTCTTATTCTGAAATTTGGGTACAACTACTGCTCCTCTAGATATGAAATATTTATGAGTGTATTCATAATTCACAGTCAGACGAGATTTATAATTTATGCTGTGTTGTTTATTTTTTTTAAACAAAAAATGTTTTTGCGCAAATCACACAGAAAAGCAGAGCAAAGCACACAACATGAGGTCGAAGTTAAACAATAGTTAAGTGGTATTTGGTGTATTTTGAGTGTATTTACTGTAAGTGTCAGTGTTTATTTAAGGAAGATTCTTGAATGATGAGCATGATTATCTATTGAAGCCCATTTATGAGCAAACCTCTTCAGCTACATTCTGAATGTTCTTTAATACAGAAGGCTTCTTCTCCAGAAATTGATTTTCCCCAGACTCATAAAGCAAAAATAAGCCTTTCTTTTTCTGTGTCTATTGATTTATGTAGAATCCATTTGTGCCCTCTTAACATTATCCCGCTGCATTCTTACATGAGCAATCACTTGTAACTAATGGTTTAGATCAATGACCCGTTGGTTTCCTGTCGTCAAAGGATTGTATCTTCAGTTTAATGTTCCACATTTCAAGTGGTATGTGTGTTCGTCAGGTATGACAGTACCTTCTGTTGGTATGCTGGTGGGCATGTGTGATGGAGCTTGGGTAGATTGACCCTCAGTAGTTCCTCTGTTTCTTGTGGTCTTCTTGGAAACTGATGCAGTGGTCAGCAGATTGAGATTGGTAGTACTGATGATGTCACAGGTGTTATCCTTAGTCTGCAAATGAAAGACGGGTGAAGACAGGTGATCTGAGATATGCTGGATATGTTGGTTAACATTCAGGCATACATTTTGGTACTGTAACATCAAAAGGATAGTTCAGCCAAAAATGTCATTATTTACTCACCCTCATGTCATTCTAAACCCGTAAGACCTTCGTTCATCCTCGGAACACAAATGAAGCTATTTTTAATGCATTCTGAGACCTCTCGGACCCTCCATAGACAGCGATGTAATTAACAATATCCACGTCCAGAAATGTAGCAAGGAAATCGGTAAAATAATCCATGTGACATCAGTGGTTCAACCATAACTTTATGAAGCTATGAGAATAATTTTTGTGCGCAATGTGGAAATGCTGTCTACATTGTTTACGCTTTGATCTGAACGAAAACAATGTTTCCGTGTAGTGCCGCTGACACAGAACAGCATACGTTGTTTATGTTCAGTGGATACACTCCAAAATGGTCCTATAGGGTGACGCGGAGGAGACCAATTGTTGAATAAAGTCATTATTTTTGGTTTCTTTGCACACAAAAAGTATTCGTGTAGCTTCATAAAATTACGGTTGAACCCCTGATGTACCATGGATTATTTTAACGATGTCCTTGCTGTGTTTCTGGACCTTGATCATATTAATTACATTGCTGTCTATGGGAGGGTCAGAGAGCTCTCGGAATTCATCAAAATATCTTCATTTGTGTTCCAAAGGTGAACGAAGGTCTTACGGGTTTGGAACGACATGATGGCGAGTAGTTAATAACAGATATTTCCCTTTAAACATGGCAACCCTTAAAATATGGCAATATTAAAAGTTATATATATATATATATAAAACCAGTCTTAAGTGTCAATTTTTCGAAATTGAGATTTATACATCATCTGAAAGCTAAATAAAAAAGTGGTTTGTTAGGAGGATCGGGCAATATTTGGCTGAGATACAACTACTGTATTTGAAAATCTGGAATCTGAGGGCGCAAAAAAATCTAAATATTGAGAAAATCGCCTTTAAAGTTGTCCAAATGAAGTTCTTAGCAATGCATATTACTTATCAAAAATTAAGTTTTGATATGTTTACGGTAAGAAATGTATTAAATATCTTCATGGAACATGATCTTTACTTAATGTCCTGATGATTTTAGGCATAAAAGAAAAATAAATAATTTTGACCCATGCAGTGTATTTTTGCTATTTTTTGGCTATTGCAACAAATATATCCCAGCGACTTAAGACTGTTTTTTTTCTCCAGGGTCACATATACATACACAGTCGTGGTCAGAATTATTAGCACCCTTGGTAAATAGGATCAAAGGCGGCTGTAAAAATGTATCTGCATTGTTAATCCTTTTGATCTTTATTTTTTTTTATCACACAAATCTAACTTTTCATTGGATAAAAATTATTTAAAATGGGGTAAGTATCATTATGAAATAAATGTGTTTCTCTAATACACATTGGACACAATTAACGGCACCTTTTTATTCAATACTTTTTGAAACCTCCATTTGCCTGTTTAACAGCTCTAACAGTTCTCCTATAATGCCTGATGAGGTTAGAGAACACCTGACAAGAGATCAGAGACCATTCCTTCATTCAGAATCACTCCAGATCCTTTAGATTCCAGCTCCATGTTGGTGCTTCTTCTCTTCAGTTCACCTCACTCATTTTCTACAGGGTTCAGGTCAGAGGACTGGAATGGCCATAGCAGAAGCTTGGTTTTGTGCCCTGTGACCATTTTTGTGTTGTTTTTGAGGTTTGTGTTTGGATTATTGTACGGTTGTAAGATCCAAACATGGCCCATTATAAGATTTATAACAGTCAGTCACTTATTGATTTTTTTATCTGATGGTATTTGATAGAATCCATGATGCCATGTGTCTAAACAAGATGTCCAGGACCATCAGCAGAAATATAGGCCCACAAAATCAAACATACAGCAGTATATTTCATTGTACACATGGGTTACTTTTAATCCCCGGAACCCATCTTGAGTGTTTGCTGCTAAATAGCAATTTTTTTTGGTTTGCTCCAGTCATGTCTGATAACTGAATATGCTGGAGTTTGTTTTTGGATAGCTAGGATAATTTTTTTATGTTGATGTAGGTGCTGTTTGACCATGAAGTGCTCTGCAATTCTCCAAGAGTCTTTAGTTGAAGATATCACAGTCTGGATGCTAGATTGGTTTGTTTTTAAACAAAATGGTTAAATGTGTGATGATGTAGGTTGTTTAACAATTTGTTTAAGTTTTCTGAACCGAACTAAACTACTGAATTCTCTTGGAGTGGAGAGTCTTTACACTCACTGTTTGATTAGACGATATAGACACCAGCAGCATTCGTAACATTTTATGTTGATTGGAAATTCTTAATTATTGCCCTAATGGTGGAAATGGGAATTTTCACTGCTCTAGCTCTTTTCTTAAAGCCACTTTCTAATTTGTGAAGCTCAATTATCTTTTGCTGCACATCAGAAATATATTCTTTGTTTTTCTCATTGTGATGGATGATTAAGGGAATTTGGGCTTTGTTTTCCTCCTATTTATATTTCTGTGAAATAGGAAGCAATGGCTGGATAATTTCATGTTTTATAATTACTCTGGAGTGCTCAAAATTATGAATATGAATGGGAATATACTTCAGAGATATTTTAATCATAAGAATTTCTAGAGGTGCCAATAATTGTGTCCAACGTGTATTTGAGAAAAACGTTTATTTCATAATGAGATTTTCCCCATTTTCAATAGTTTTAGTTCAATGAAAGGTTAAGAGTTTTGTGATTTATTTTAATAAAAGATCAAAAGGATTATTAATGCAGGTTTATTTTCAGAGCCTTCTGTGATCATATTTACCAAGGGTATATATATATATATATATATATATGGAAACTGCAGATGAGTTCATCGATCATGTAGGCACAGAGATTTAGGATAAGAACATATACACACATCCACGTACACACCTCATCTGGGCAACTGTTATCTACCCAGTCCTGCCGATGGCGATCAAATCCACTGGAACATCTGTCAATAAAAATATAGCAGTCATTAGTATTTTAAAGACAGCCAATAAACACACAAACATGATCTCCATCTTTTATAGATCGCTGACCAGTGCAGAAAAATCCTTTGAAATATTTAACTCTTCTGAGAAACACTGTAAGTGTGTGTTCCATGAAAAAAGGCGAGTAAATCATGAAATTAATTTTCATTTATGAGTCTTCCAAGAAACTTCCATTAAGAATGCTCTGCTCATTGTGGTCCAGAACAGGAAATTCCAAACGGTGAAATGTACAGAGGACTGCCTACAGCAGTATATCACTAATAGATGCTGGCTTATAGAGTCAGGACTAGGCAATACAGCTAGTATTTCTTTTCCTCCTCCCCTGCTTTCATTTTTTCTTGCACACAGAATGAGCACAATGGCCTCGGCTGCTTGGCATTCCTGATGTCTGCTGAGATACAGTCACTCTTACTCCATATCCTTCAGCAACTCCCCATTCTCCATTTATCTTTTCGTGATATATTATCTCTTTTCGGTTTACTACAGTTCACCATACACACGTCTCCATCTGTGTTTCTCTCTGATATTTTGGGGTCAGAAGAGAAGACACACATTTGCTGCCCAGTCCCTTCACAGGTGGTAAACAAACCAGTCGTTTTTATGTGTATGTGTGTTTGTGTGAGATTTTTATTTTGCTCGTCACAGCCCATTACATTTAAACAAAAATCAAAAGGATGCTTTTCCTTTTTGTAGTTGAAAAACAAATCATTTTATACAAGAGTTGATATAAATGGACAAAACTATTAAATAAACATGGGAGAAATACTTTCATTTATGCAATAAGTTAATATAAACAGACAGTCTATGGAAATTGTGTCTTTGATCAAATTTTTTTCAATGCGTTTTCTTTCTTTCATTGCTTTTTTTCTTGTAATAGTGTGTGTGTGAGCATCAGCATCAGTAAACACAAGACACTGCCCTATACGCATGATGTGCTCTTGGGAAAGAAGCACCTTGGCCAGTGGAGGCAGGGGGCACTATAGTGTGCGTCAGACTGTCTAAATGAAAGCTTTGGATTAGAGATTTCATGACCTACGGACAGGAAGAGCTCTGCTAAGAGCAGCTACCGACTGGAACGCACGCACACACACATGCACGCACGCACGCACACACACCAACACCAGCCTCTATAGACCAGAGATTTGCCACAGAATACAGCCGCTGGCTTTGTGAGGCATTTCATTTGTACTTGACAATTTTGTTGCTCTTTTGTAGTAGCAGCAATTTTGTAATAGATATTTTTTTCTTTATTACCTTCACATGTATTCATTTAGTAACATTTTCTCCAAAGATATTTGTTAATGAATACAATAAATAAATACATTTGTTTTACTGACACTCCCGTCATGTCCTGTTTTCATGTGAGCGCACGGCTTTGAGTGTGCTCGAGCCATGTGCTCTCTCGTCTGCGTGCCTTGTTTCGTGTTGGAATGTGGTGATCGGATCCCGTTGTTGTGCCCAATTCTGACCCCTGCCAGATTATTACCCCCCTAGTATTGGTAGGTTTAGGGTTAGGTGTGGGTGAGGGGTTAGGATTAGGCAATCATATAGCGATTTCAACGAGAGGGATAATAATTTGGCAGGGGGTCGAAAATGGGCACAACACCGGCACTCATGTCTTGAGTTTCGGTTTCGTGTCGGGGTTTGGACACTCGCACTCCATGTTCTGTCTTGTTGTGTGAGCGTGCGGTCTCGAGTTTGCTCGGCCGCGCGCTCTTCTGTCCACGTGATTTGTGTTGTTGCATGCAGTTCATGTTTTTATCGGCTGCGTGCATTCATGTTATGTCTTGTGCTGTGTGGCACGCAGCTTGTGTTTTTCATTAGCTGCGTGCTTTCATGTTGTCGTGTCTTGTGTGAACACGCTGCTTATGAGTATTCTCATTAGCTGCGTGTTCATGTACTGGTTTGCACATGGCTGGTGATTTGTTTTGCTGGCCATGTGCTTGTGTATTTGTTTGGTGTGTGCACATGGCTTTTGTCTTAGTTTTCTGTGTGCCATGTGCTCTCACATATCTTGTTTCCTGATTATTGGTTAATTTGCCCCACCTGTGTTTTATCTCGTTACCCTCCTCATTTGCTCCATTTATAATGTCCTTGTGTTTGCAGTCCTGTGCCAGTTCGTATTCGTACCTTCCCCAGTTGTATCCTGTTCCTGCCTTGCCCTGTCCTGCCTGCCAGACTGTTTTGCCCCTCGGGGTAGTTTTGGTTGGTTCTTTGTTTTGTTTTATTTTTGCTTAATAAAGCCCATTCTCCTGCACAACGGAGTCCTCGCCTCATCCCTTCACCCCAACCCTGACATACTGACATCAAATTATAATGAAACTTTGTACTACTTGTGCACAATGCACATTTCTTAATATTAAGCTTAAAATGTGTTTTAATGTTAGTATTGTTGAGGATTGTATGATCTTTGAATAATATTGGTCTTTAAATGCAATATTGAAAGTGTACCTGAAGTATACTTACAATAGTTCCACTTTAGTACAATCAAATATATTTCAGTATATCTTTAGTTGGACTTCAGCACGACTTTCACACAATTAAAGTGCATTAAGTACAAAATTAGTTGTTCCAATTTAGCAGACTTTAAGTATACCAGTTTAGTATCCTAAAAGTACTATTGCAGGGTATTTTTATTAAGCACATAAATATGTATTTGTAGTATACGTAGTATGAAATAAATGTATTTTAAATACATTTTAGTATATTTATTTTCCATTAGGGTAGATTCAATGTCCATAACATGAAAATAATTATACACTTTAAGCCAAAAAAATGTATCAGTGAACCCCGTCCCCTACTAGGGTGAAAGTAACATGACAAGTGACCCAAAAGTACAAAACGTACAAACTAGATTTCAAATGATTTAATTATTTAGTGAACAAATTAGATTTTGTGTAATTTACTTTTGTAGCTTTGTCATGCTCATTATGTCTTTCTTTCATTTCTCCCAAGTAGTTACCCAAGCACTGATGAATCATACAAGGAAGACAAGTAAAACTGAAATATATCTCTGTAGATTTGAGGTTGCCTATGGTGGCGGCCACACTCTTCATCAGCACTTCTCCAACCTTTCATAATCTCATTTACATGTTAATGGCTGCAAATGCAGTCAGCTCAAATTTATTCTGATCCAGTAATAATCTGACCTTCAGGGTGAAAGAATGCTTTTCCAAATATGCAAATCTAGGTTTTTAATGCACATAATCATTACTAATAAACTCCTATGTTAAAGTAATTTCATTACTTCAGAGTAATAATGACATATGAAGGATATTAAGTGCAACACTTTGCTACAGTATTACGGTCTTCTGTTCAGTTACAGCTTGTTTTTGTGTGTGTCAACTGCATCAGTTCAGACTTCGTCTGCTCTCTCCAAAGACAAGGGCTAAATTGTTGATAAATTGCATTGGGATGAGCAGACTGTCAGTTATTAGCTTAAGTCAACTGAGTTACCTGCATTCACTGTTTCATTGGCCTGCTCTTTTACTCTCTCCCTCTCTCTCACACAACACACACACACAGCCTTAATCAAGCCAAAAAACTGACTTTAATTACTGCAGCAATTTCTAACTCTACATTGTTTCCATAACCTCCAGCCAAACAAAAATGCTTATGCATATTGATGAAGACTGAATATAACTCCCTCGTCTACCAGGAGACGATTCAAGACTCAGTGTTCTGATTTAATTATACAATCCAGCAGGTTTCCTAGAGTGGATGGAAAAACCAAGGTCCCACTGACATTGAAAGATGTGCTTGTGCTATGCATCATTATTTTGTATACAAAATGATTTATAAAATATTACAAACTGCACTGAAAAATGCTACAGCTCAATAAAGTGTGCAGCACATATGCACTTGATAAAGGGAAAAAGTAAAACTCCTCTAACACAAGCGAACTGGCCTTTTTCTCTCTCTGCCAGTCATAAACTAATTCTCATAATAAACACCAACTGGGATTTTATATTCCTGAATCCCTCAAAGTATGTGTGGGTGTGTATGTATGTGCTCGAGAATGAGAGCGAGGGATTGAAAGAGCAGACAGATGGACGGATTGCCAGGAAAAGAAAGCAGAAGGAGGTTGGGTGTCTCGGTCTCGTCTGTTCTTTGGTATGTGATCTACAGAGAAAAGCTGTCTGGGTTCGAGAGGTGAGGGTCCGGGCATGAATCAGCAGGAATGTGACTTTATTTTCCCTCTTTCTCTGAAAAAAGCAATCTTGGTTTGAAAGATTCTCTGCTACATTTAAAGCACTATTACTTAGAAAAAATGCAATGCACGTCAATGCAAGAGACATTTCGTTAATGGTTTACACATGATGTTTACAATTCGTTTCAATTTTTAGGCCATCTTTATATACAAAGGCAATCTTGTAACATTGTGACTGCTGAATTAGAAGTGGTGAATTTCTCCACATCTTGTGAATGTCTGTGTTGAGAGTGCTTGTGTTTCAGTAACTGCTGACAGAACTTGTAAAATTACTCCCCTTGTTCATCGCACCACCTCAAGGCAAGCGGTCTGAGAACCACGTCTTCAATTCCGAATAGGGGAAAGAAAGACGGATGAAGAGAGGTTTGTTTTCTCACCTATTGAGCCGGTGACACCAGCTGCAGTTGAAGTTAATCTGTGATGCTATGCAAGAAGTGCAGCTTGTGAATACAAGACATGCTGCGGAAAAGAAAAAAGACATAGAAAATGCATCAGCACAGAATCAATCACAAATAGAGCAAACGGCTAATAGAACAAGGAACTGGATTTCCATATAACTTGTGATAAAAACTCTAATATAATATCTGACATTGCAGATAAAGAGGTACAACAAAATAAGCCTCTATTAGGCACATCACATAATTTTTCATTCGTTCTATTAGCAAGACTGTTTGTGTGTGCATGTATATTGTGTGTGTCCATTGGCTTACTGGGTAGTGGCATCATTTCGACAGCTGTACTGCTGGTTATTTTGGTCTTTAACAGCTCCACTCTGTGATACTCATATATAGTCTTCCTCCGCACATCTAGAGCCAAACAAACACACATTACAATCACCATGTGAAGCATTTGAGTTCTCAAAGAAACTTCTGTAGCACAAGCAAATAGAGAGAAAGAGCATTTTTCTGTAAAGTTCATGTCTTCTCATGTACGTCTTCTCATACCTCTTAATTTCCATTTTGAACACAGTACTTTTAAAATCTTAAACTTGTTAAATCCACCTTATTTTTTAATGTGTGGAGCTTTTTAACTTGAATGTTCAAGGCTTCTGTCAGAATCTGCTTCCAGTTATTTTAGTATAATGTTTATTTATTTATTTAACCTGGAAAATGTGTCAACATTAATTGTAACTGGACCATGAATTTTTACTAGATAAAAAAGTGAGGACTTTGCTTCAGAACACCACTGCACGATACTGCCACAAGTATTTCATATTGTATTATTGTAATTTATTATCGTAATCATGAACACTGGTTTGTAGTGCAACTAGTTTTATTATTTACTGTACTTGGTTATTCTTATAATTATTTACCAGGAGCAGCAAATTAATCTGAAGTCTCATTCATTCATATTAAATAGCTTACTTCCACACTGAAAAATGCACATGACCTTTTAAACAAGATGTTATCCACAATTGTGAAATTGTCCTAATACGTTTTCTTTGTACAAGGTATGAATTCACTTGGGCATGTCTGTCACTCCACAAATAGATGGAGAAGTTTAATTTCATATTAAATGATGGGAATCATTACCAAAAAAAAAGAACTAGTAAAGATGTATGTGCTCAGTAAAGATCTGTATCCAAGCTGAAACTGACAAAACCTGCATTGGGCCACTGTGTGAGAACTTAATGAGTGAATGAATGATGCATTTTTACAGCGCTTTATTGTGTATTGTTGTACACCCAAAGTGCTTTACAATCATGGGGGGGGGGTCTCTCCTCAACCACCACCAGTGTGCAGCATCCACTTGGATGTTGCGACGGCAGCCACAGCACAACGGCGCCAGTGCGCTCACCACACACCAGCTACAGGTGGAGAGGAGAGAGAGTCATAGAGCCAATCAAGTGGATGGGGATTATTAGGAGGCCATGATTGACAAGGGCCAGTGGAGGGAATTTGGCCAGGACACCGGGGTTACACCCCTACTCTTTACAAGAAGTGTCATGGGATTTTTAATGACCACAGAGAGTCAGGACCTCAGTTTAACGTCTCATCCGAAAGACGGTGCTTTTTGACAGTATATATATTTTGACCCACACAGACCACAGGGTGAGCACCCCCTGCTGGCCTCATTAAGACCTCTTCCAGCAACAACGTAGTTTTCCCAGGATGTCTCCCATCCAGGTACTGACCAGGCTCAACCCTGCTTAGCTTCAGTGGGCAACCAGTCTTGGGCCACTGAGTGAGAACTTAAGAGTGCACTGATTACATGCAAAGTTACCGGACACTCTTCCCTAGCATTGGGATGCATGATTCACTGTATTGACATAGTTGTGAATACAGTATATTTCACTGAAAGAACTATTCACATTGTTTCCAGTGCTAAAAGGAGGGAATGCTTAATATACTCGCTAACAGAAGCTCTTATCCAACATACTGTTAAACATAAAACAAAAAAGACCTGTGTGTTTACTAAACTAATTAAGTCAACTAAAAAGAATCCTCTCTTTGGTGTCTCTTCCTCAATAAAATGTTACATTTAAAATAGAATGAAAAAAGAACTACTCTGCTAAAGTCTATCACACAGCACCGACAGATCCGACAAATGCCGATTCAACATGTTCAATCGGTGAAAACATGCACTGACCAATGGAAACAGAAAACGTGTCAGCTGCTGTTTGTTAGCTTCTGTTGGTGCAGTGTGAATTGGCCTTAAGTGTACAATGCATTGGTTATGCAGTACTCATTCTCAGTCTCTAATGCCATGAATCCCTACGACTCAGAATGGACTTTTCATAATTTAAACGTTGGTTGATCAACCTACATCTGAAAGTAATTCAGTATACAGTCTTTGAATTAAAGTTAAGCCCCCATCATCGACACACGCTGGATCAAATGCATGTACACGCATGCATGGATATAACTGCACATATAGATGCATCTAGTAATACATCATCTACGTGACTGGTAGCTGAATTACCTAAAAGCAGTGAAATGGAAAATTGAATTAGAATGAAGAGAGGATGGGTACTGTAGCAGTATTTCTATGTGTATATGTGTGTAGGTTTGATTAAACTACACTCGAAAAAATGCTGGGTTATTTTTTTTAACCCAAATGCTGGTTTTAGCCTGTGGGGTCATTTTATCGGATTGTTTTTAATATTTTTTTACCCAGGTGCTGGGTAGTTTTTCTGTACCTGAGCTGCTGGGTTATTTTTTTGTACCCAACGCTGGGTTGAGCCTCTCTGATGAAACAATCCAGCTGCTGACTTACAGTACAGGAGGGAACGGTTCTCAGCGCCGCCGATTTGATGCACTTCTTCAGTGAAATAAACGTTTGTATACGTTTTATTTAATTTATAATATCTTTACTGTGGTAAATTATATTATTTTAAGCAACGCAACATACGGATGAGATGTCAGTCAGCTGCGTTAGCAGCGGCCGGTCATTTCGCACAATGGAAACACCTTTTGCCTCATATAACATAAATGGATTTTATTCGTTATAATACTGAGTTTAATTTAACTTGATGTTAAAATATGTTCTCTACTATCAGTAGTTTTTTTTTTTGGAGTCAGTCACACATCTTTCAGCTACAAGTAAAACGCAGTTCCCCGGCGAACAGCAGCCCTTCACCGGCTCAGATTTCAGCAACACACCGGCACGAGAATGAACACTATTTCAGTGAAAAGTGATTACAGAGAACGGTTTAATACACTTAAATTAAGATGCTACTTTTAAATGTTACATTTTTATTTCTAAAATTATTGTTAAACATGTTTAAATCTATGTAATATTGTAAACTATGCTGTATTCACCCAAATCAATTAAATTTGTCTCAATTTTGTCCATGTGTTCTTGCTAAATTAATGTTTATCTTTTGATTATTGCTGTTGCCTACAGTAATTCTGTGTGTGAGTTTTTATTTCCAGCCCATTTTAAGGCAGCCAACATGCTGGGTAAAACATTAACCCAAGCTGAGTCAAAATAACCCAGCATGTGTTTTGTCCAATATTTACCCAGCGCTGGGTTGCCAAATTGTGGCAGTGTGCTACTTAAAAGGCTCATAAATCATGCAAATCACATTTTGTTTTAAGTTTATTGATGTCTAAAGGTTTGTGTAAAGAGTTGGGGTCACCTCTGTATAAAAACACTGTCCTTTTTAATAGAATGAAACAAATGTGTGTGTGTTTGTGGGTGTGTATATGGCTTTTCAAGTGTCACCTCTCTGGATGAATGTGTACAGCAGGAGAACATCTCTCTGATAAAGTGAATGTGTGTGCAGCTGAGGAAGTAACTGTCTGACCTTGCTGAAACCTAAATCGTTGGAGTATTAATACATAAACGAGCAGCTAAACTTTAAGACAGGAAATTGTAGCTTGTTCAGTACAGGCTGTTTTTCTCTTCCTGTGGGTAATTACATTTCTTGCCCGTGGGGTGTCACAAAACTCCTTCGTAGCAAGCTGATAATACCTGGAGATACGCATGCGTGTGCTTATGCATCTTAAACAGTGTCATCTGATGAGTCTCCAGACACTAATTAGTGAAAGAGAGGCGAGACCCACACAGGCCATTACCGCTCTCATTCTCTCCATCTCATTCTCGACTCTCTCCTTCCCCTCAGAGCTGTCTCTCTCTTTCTCATATTGTAACAGACAGACAGACAGAATGATGCAAATCCTGCCCTTTCACAGCAGACAGTCACAAATAAACACAAACACACATACACTCGGAGAGAATAAGCTGTCATGGAAAATCACGAGCCTCCATTCATGATGTCCTGACAGTAAACACATCCTCTCCTCCTGTTCTCTCCCACACTCACTCTCCAGACATATTTATCTGCTAAATTTGTTTCTCCAGCGCAGCCGGGCTTGGTCCTGCTGGGCTTACTGTTACTACAACATCAAATACTTTTCCTGCTTGGCACACCAAACAACAAACAGACAGCTTGAGAAGGGAGGAGGAAGGAGCTTTGAGATCATCCCTGAAGTAATCGACTGTCAGAACAAACATACTCCCAGTTTTCTGATGGGCTGAATAGCACCTGTCAAATTCAGTCATCAACTCAAATCTCCAAAAAACACACACACTTGGACACAATGCAGATGGTTTACTGGTGTTACGTGTCACGTTGACTCACTGGGGATTTGCTGAATCTTATGGACTACCACAAAGGCATCAGACAGTCCAACCTTCACTGGATGATTGACAGAGTTGATCTTTGCAATCTGCAATGGGACCTGAAATGAAAGCACATATTAGTTCATTCAAACATCATCGACCTGAGGAGGTGAAGTTAGACGGCTAGTTTTCAAGAAATTGATTCCGGACGGAAAGAAGCTGAAAGAAGACAAGAAATCCACATAGGAAAGAAGACATGGTGAGGAGAAGCTGTCAGTTAGGGAAGCAAATATGACAATAAATTTCTAGCATTTACAAGAAACCTGACAGGGAAGTATGTTTGTGTGCTGTGTGTGTACAGTATGTGTGCTATTGTGTGTGTGTGTGTGTGTGTGTGTGTGTGTATTATGTGTGTGTGTGGGGGTATCCTACCACCCATGTGTGTGCCATACAAACACAACATATATACATAAATATTCTAAATTTATATATGAATATAATAAATTATATTTAAATATTGTATGTATATAATATAAAACATAACAATATACATATATACAAATTTAAGTATAATAGATTGATTTGATGATTTCAAAAAATGCAAAAATGCATTTCAAGCATATCACATTTGACTGCACATGATTTACGAGGTTTGGAGGCTGAATATGATTTGCAATAATACAAATAAATCTCAACAGAATTTACAAGAATGTCTTCAGACTAGAGGGTTACAATATTTATATATTTAAATATAATATAAATATTATACATGTATATATTTATATACTATAAAACATATAATACATACAAATATATAACAAAGTTGAATATAATTGATTTATCTGATGATTAAAATGGATTCATGTATTTCACACTTGACTGCACATGATTTGTGAAAGTGATGGAATATTTGAACTGTACTGGATACTTCACTTTGCCATTACATGGTACCTGACCATGTTCGTATGTGGCAAATTGAAAATACAGTGGCACCGACACAATCACACAAACTCTGATGGAACAGGAAGTAATCACAGAAAAGCCATGTCACAGACAGAGAGAGAAATAGAAAACAGGGTGAAAGACAGATGGAGGAAGAAAATAAAAAATATCCTTCAGACCTCTTTGTAAGCAAAGACAATTCGTCCATCGCTGTGTAATGTGGCCTGGAAGGTGAAACTTCCTTGATTATAAGAATCCTGAAGATGGACGTGATCCCACTGGACAACCAAAGCAGTTCCTACGAAACACACACACATTTACATATGATTTTACATATTAATGAGGAATATATTTAACACGTATATTCTCTACTAATAAAACAATTTCAGCTTCTGATCGCCTCTGTAAACAAGAGCATCTGGAAAACATGACACATTTGATTTATGGCAAGTCAAGGTACAGTGTTTTTGATGGGTGTGAGCATTTGAAGATGGGAAGGTCTGACAGATATATATTGGATATTTCGGTTCCAATATATTTTTCCACTAAATATTTCTGTGAGATAGGACACCCTCTGTCTCTCTCACACATACACACAAACATGTACACACACAGTCCAGTGCGTCTGTCTCTTACCATTGTCAAAATAGATGACAGTTGAGTTTCTGGAGAGGCTGGGGTCAAAGTTTGCCATAAGTGGAGCGATATATTGTGTTGCTGTCAACATTCGGTGAACCACATCTCCTGTGTAGATGAACCCTGAAAACACACAAACACACACAATCTATTAACCTTTACAATACTAATTCTTAATATAAAATAATAATACAAATACTTTTCAAATCTAATCTTCAGGATGAAAATAAGATAAAAAACACTCAATTTATGTAAAAAAGTTTTTTTTTGGCACCAATGCATGAACATGTGCTTGTCTTTCTACTCTTAATCTCTGTGGTCTCCTCCTTTCTCATATATGCATCCTGGCAAACAGCCCTGGCCTGTCTCCAAAGTGATTAATACTCTAATTAGCAATATAAATGCCTCCTTCCATCCCACTCACAGAAAAGAGAGAGGACCTTCCACACATGCATAATCTAAAATGTGTCTTCAGCATTTGTCTGCTTAAATCAATGCAAATCTTTCCACAGGAATGCAGCCAACGTGGACTAAGCTGACCAACTTCACTTACCCTGTAAACACAGAGCACTTAAAAACACATTATATTCAATTCAATGCAAATAAAATAATTAAGACAAAAACAGGTCTCACAGTTATTTGAAAACACAAAAAAAAAAACTAAATTCCTCCAAAATGATTATAGCAATGTGTACTCATATTTTACCTTGCTTACTTCTCCCTGTTTCTAAAGTACAACCCTACATCCTACCTCTAACCTTATTAAACATGCTGATCAGTAAAGGTGTCCTCGAATATCCAAGAAGTGGACCACATGGAAACAATTTGAGTGGTCAATGTGCCACCCCATCCGATCAATGTGAGGATACCACATCCAATTTCAATTAAAGGCCTATTAAATACCCATTAGGCACTTTATTTCCACGTCTCAAATTTTTTCTGCATTTTTACTTAAAATAAGTAACTTCCATCTGATATTATATGGGAACAGGGAGAAGAACGTGATTGGAAATCCACCACTAAATCCACTGTCCTTGCTTTCTGGGTTTCTTTAGCAATTTTGTCTGATTGAACCAGACAACAGAGTTACTACAAAAAGCCTTTGCCAAAAAGATGGGCTATTTGCACTTAATGTAAATAGAAACTATGACTTTAATAATTTAGCAAACATATTCCAGTTCTGTTTATTAAAACATTCTTAAGGCAGGAAAAGTACCTCTTAAATCAATGCATAATTTTTCGCTCCTGAGAACACGGCTTCACTGGGAAATTCAGATCACTTGTGTTTCACCGTTTATAACCGCAGAGAGATGACTGATGTAATTATAGGGAGAAATTATATGGCGGTTTTCTGTCTCTATCTTTCCCTCACTCTCACAGCTTCATCTTAGACACATTCCAGCAGCCAGTGAGTCACATGAACCACAATCATAATAAAAATCCCCACACATGCCCTCATATCTCCAGCATGCATGGTCAGCTGTTATTAAGAGGAACCTCTCACGGCTGATAAACACAGCCTGATCCGCTAGAACACAGTGACTCACAGTCAAGCTCTTATGCCTACGAGCAAGAACCAATCAATTATATATTCCTCTTTAAGCTCATACAGCTCATATGTTCTGCTTCAGCCAAATACTCATATCGCATGAAGGCAGGCAGATGCTCTCTTATAACCTCATCATTGGTTGTGCTGCACACATTACACGCAGGAAGACAGTTTACTTACCGCCGGTTGCAACAGTGATCTCTCGCAACAAATGCCCATAAAATGGAAAATCAAAGGAGAGATTGACCCGCTGAGAATGAAAACAAGACAAAGTTTAGCTTGCAATTATAAAAAGATCTAAACAATAAGCAGAATCAATATAAAACTGTGAGAGAGTGAGAGAGAGGCAGTGATTACAATAAAACATACAGCAAGTGTAGATCTAGACAGACTCTATGGACTCATTCTGTGGTCGGCTAAAACAAACATAACTGCTAATAAATTTGACTTCTGTCCTAAATCTATGGTGCGCTTCTCCGCTGTGGTTTCTCTTGCTTGGAAAGTGCAATGTGAGGATATCTCAGTCTGTTCCAGTAATGGGATGGCGACACACCAAAACCTGATCCCATTTCAGAGAAATGTGGTATTTGAGGATCAGCACTTGGTCTTTTACTTTCATAATCCACATAAACAGACAAACCCATCCATAAGTGACAAATAAAAGGATTTTTTCCCCAAAATTCAAACAGTAATTGTTCATAAATTTACCCATTTCATATAGTTTGCAATTCAGAAGATGTGTGCAGCTTTTTATTTGTATATGAGTGATTGATTAATAAATGTTGTCTTACCGCTGCTTGTCGGTGTGTATTGGATAGGATGCCATGAATCTTCACCTTCTCCTTGTCCATCTGATCGATATTTACCCATAATTCTTTGCTCATAGGGTCACTGGGGCCATAAGTCTTTGAGGTGTAGTAGTTATGATCTGTGTCCTCCTGTGGGGAAATACCAGACAGCCAGTCAGGTTAAAGGACACAATACTTACTGTCAAGAAAATCATCCAGGACTGGAACAGCATGTTCCTGTAAATAACCACAGAAATGTTCACTTTTCGGTGAACTATCACTTTAATAAACACAACACAATCCATATTTGTTTATGGGAGACTTTTAGCAACCAAGGGCCACGAGCCCATTCTGATTATCACATTACAAACAAATACCATTTCAGGTCTTTCAGTATTAAAACCACATCCAAACACTCTCCCGAAAGAAAAAAATAGAGAGGCGTGTTTACAAAAGAATTGAGCCAATCTCTGTTTGTTTATATGTATTTTCAAAGCTGAACACATATTTATGAGGGTCACTAAGCGGTTTATTGCATTGAGTGTTGCTCAGCAGCACCTGTAGGGTTGTCTAGCCTCTGCCTGGAAAATATGATGATAACAAAACAGCAAAAAGGATCAAGTGAGTTCTTTTAGCCCAGTTCTCCCTATTCACTTAGGTGAAAAGAACAAAGGGTCAATCATTTCACCAGCTGGGTGAGAGAAAGATTTGAGAAAGAGGTGATTGAGATGCAAGGTCATAATAAATAAGGCATACATGTGTTTAGGTATGTGTGGATTTATGTATGTGTGTGTACACATACAGTACTTGCAATCAGAAGTTCCTGGTACTGTAAATATTTACGAGCAAAAGGGACAATATTAAACTTTGACGTTTTAACTAAATGAACAGTTCTGCTGGGTACATACGCCAAGCAGATGGATGGAAAATCGGAGTGCCAGGAGAAACACAACTCATGATGACTGCTGATTAGTAACAGCATAATGCTTTGGACAGGGACAGAAGAACATGAGCAGCTAATGGAAAGAAAATCAACTCAGAGAAATTGTATCCCTTCAATTTTTTTGTCTGACCGTTACAATTTTTTATTTTTTTTTTACAAAGGCCATCATCAGTGGTCCAATTATTATACATTTGTGGCTTTTTAAAAACAAACCAAAATTTATATTTTGTCTACCAATTAGTCTAATGCGTGACAAAAACACTTGATCACATGACCAAGTCTATGAGTGTGACATGATTATTCATGACATTTAGAGAGTTTGAGTTTGATTCTGTTCCCTGCTTTCCTCTCCAGTCAGTTCCTGTCTCTGCTCCACTGTCCTGTCATAATAAAGACAAAAAAGCTAAAAATATACCATTACAAATATATATGAATTCCTGTATGGACACATAAGTGGAAGACATGATGTATGACGAAGTAACAATCCAAAAGAAGACCCACTGGACATGACACTTAGAGCATTAATGAAATCGCCCCAGATGGATCCTGTTGTTTAAGCAAAACTAGGCTGTCTGAAAAACCCTAAGAGGAAAACACTTGATCCTAAACGTCTGCACTGTCTTATCAAACAGCATGGCACTGAGGAATATAGCATGGAACTATATGAATGATACAATTCTCATAAAGAAAGAAATGTGTCAGAGTTAAGGAGAGGTGAATATAAGGTACATCAAATTTGACAGTTTCATCTGTTAAAGTGCAAAAGCAGAGCGACACAGGCTGAAAATAAAGCAAACAAAAACCTAAAAGACTAAACTAAAGCCTGAGGTCATGTCATAAAAAGCAATAGAAATTCAGTCCTTTGAAACTCACAAAATAAAAAACGACAGAAGCACTTTATTGTGAGTGAAATAAATGATGCAACAGGTGTGTGCGTTTATCAGTGTTTATACAGGGATGTGTTTGTATATGGGAGCTGGTAGGAATTCAAACACTAAAACTCCATCACACAGACCTTGTAAAGCAACATCAAAGAAACCAGCCCATGGACATAAAAAGCAACTACATACTTTATACACACACAGTGCTTTGAAGTAATCATCACGTGGGCAACTAATTCAATACTAAAAAACTTGTGCATGATGTTTTTAATATGGTTAAAATGATCAAACAGATGGATGTACAACTGCTTATTGTGCACATTGGAGTTTAATTAGCTCAGCCACTAAGGAAAGCAGAATTTTCTGTAGCCATTACTACAGTCTTCGGCATCACAAGGTTACTCAGTACTTCCGTTTTGTTGTTTGTTTATTTGGACCCACTTTATAGTAGAGCCTTAAAGGGACAGGGTCATCATTTTGTAGACCTGTATGCATGCACAGAGCAGTTCTGGGGCACCATTAACTTCCATAGTATTTTTTTCTTACTATGGAAGTCAATGGTGAGCCTGTTTACAAACTTTCCTCAAAATATCTTCCTTTGTGTTCGGCAGAACAAAGACATTCATACAGGTTTGGAACTACTTGAGGGTGAGTAAATGATGACAGAATTTTCATTTTTGGGTGAACTATCCCTTTAACTTCTATGTACTTACATTTAAATTAATAATTTGATACAATGCACTTATTGTGTACATACATGTTCTTACATTGTACATCTATTTTTAAACATACCTATATGCAATTACATCTGTAATTAATTTCTGTAATTACATTTATAATTGCACTGTTGTTGACCCATCCCTTACACCTTAACCCACCCTTAAACCTACTCATACCACTTAACCTGTCCCTAACTTTACCCGTATCCCTCCTCAATAACAGCAAAAGTGTTTTGCAATACAATATGAACATAAAAAGTACATAGTACTTATTTATTGATGTAAGTACATAGTAGTTAAAGCCACCTAATATAAAAAAAAACTTGACCAGTTCACCCAAAAATTCATTTTTAGCGATTGGTTCAACAATCTGGACCAAACTCTGCACTTGAACACACGCTCAGACTACAGCTGACAACAAACTAACACGAGCGTTCTGTGTAAGAGGAATTAACTGTCTATATCAGCAGCTATCAATAGTATATATTCGTCATTTAAAAGGAGAAACCGAAACAAGGATATACGAGATATACGCAGATATACGAAACGTAAACAAAGCAGCACTTGTTTACCATTTTGAATATCAGTAACATTGATAATTTTCTTAATTTTAAGCGGCTCATGTTGTTATAAAAATATTGGAATGCTTGGGAAAGATCATGTAACATTAGAACAGCTTTCTGTGTGCGTTGCCTTCATTTTCTTACTAGTTTTCATCACTTTCGCATTAACTCTCTAGCACTGGCTCGTTAGCTAAACTCCAATCCAATCAAAGTTCTCAATCGTGGCCCCGACAGCCCCCCAAAATTATGACACGAAAGAGGAAATAGTCGAATAAAGCCTTTTTTTGTTTTCTTTGCACACAAAAAGTATTCTCATAGCTTCATTAAAATTACGGTTAAACCACTGATGTCATATGGACTATTTTATTGATGTCCTTTCATATATTTCTCCCCCATGAATGTTGTAGTTGTGTTACTGTCTATGCAGGGTCAGAAAGCTCTCGGATTTCATTACAAATATCTTCATTTGTGTTTTGAAGATGAACGAAGGTCTTACGGGTTCGTAACGACATTAGGGTGAGTAATTAAAGACAGAATTTTCATTTTCACAACTCGGGGTTTGACAACCTGTGTCCGTTTTTAGAAGTAGAAAATTTTTCTACTTGAGAACCTCATTTTTAGAATGCCATGTGAAGTGTGAGTGTCAATCGTCAAAGAAGTCAGTCTAGCGTGTGTTTACTTAGGAAGACAATGAAAGATAGCGCAGTGGAATGGGAAAAGGCATTCTGTGTGAATGGCCTCTTAGGGAAAATGTATATTTTGTTAAAGTTTAAAGGGTACCATTATTTGGGAGCTGTTGTCTGCATCTTCATCAGCAAGTATATCAGGTGAATCCTGAGACTCAGGCTTCAAACTGTCTTGACTGGCTTTGTTACTTTCCATTCGGAGGGGGCTCCAGGAGAAGCCAGCGTCTCCTCCTCAACAGCTCCACAGTGACATCATCATCCTGTGACCATCCCTGAAGAATTGAATAAGCAGCTCCTGGAACAACACAAAATCAGTCAATCCTATGAGCATGAGAACATTTTGACATTATATAACACAAAGCTTCATTTCGGAAGAAACGATGCTTATTTCTTTCGAGAATTCAGACTGAATTCCCTCTTCAAAGCTTATTACTAAAAAGGTTAACAGAGGACATGAGAATTGGTTTTATTGGTTGATTATGTCAAATAAAATCCAGAGAAACCTCATTTGTCTCACTACTGGCTCTCACAGTTGAAACATTACATACACGCCTACGCATTTTTTTGATCACTTTTTCTTTATTCTCTCTCACTCTGCAATAAAAACATCTCCATTTTGTTCCAGATTAACTTGTTTAACTGTAGTCATAATAAAAAAGATGGTCCAGTGTACTCCTGACACTTGGTTTATTGGTAAACTGAGGCACGGTGTTACAATGATACACCAAACGGCTTCTGTGAGAGCCGAGGGTGAAACGTAAAGAAATGGTGGGCCAAGAGTCTCAGCCCATCCCAGTCTGCTTTTATTCTTCTTTGGTCTGTATATCACTCTTTATGTGCCTAATCTCTTTCTCTTATTCACACACACACACACACACACACACACACACACACACACACACACACACACACACACACACACACACACACACACACACACACACACACACACACACACACACACACACACACACACACACACACACACACACAGGCCAAATTCTTATGCAAATCAAGTATCATGTGATCAGAGTTTAATTAAACCTTCTATTTACTTTGCTCTTTAGTCCTCTCATTGGAAATAAAGATGTGAGAGATGGTGGGAGTGTGTAAGCTGGAAATCAGGGCGACTGAATGGCCAAAGTGGGAACCACAAAAAGCACTTCATAATGTGATTGAGCAGACTAAACAAAAAGAAGGGAAAAAAGAAGAAACAAAAAGAAGGAGAAAAATAAGGGACCAATGAATCAGCCTGGAATGTGGGTTAGCGCTCTCTAAACAGCAGCTAATCTAAACTAAAAGTCTGATGCGTTCGTCTGTACAGGTTTAGTCATAATCTGGTGTTTTTAGAAGCTGAGGTCAAATGAGGAAAGGAAGAGAAGTAGTTTAGGCCTCAACAGCTTGGGTCGATCTTCATTCAGATTCCACACAGAGATGGCTAATGTTTGTTTAATGCTTTAGAGATAATGCATGCGTAAATACATAAAAACTTTCCTGTACAATACATGGACTTTTGTTCTCTGCAGCAGTAAGTTGAGTAGAAATATATTTAGCATTACAAGTGTTCTCCACAATGGAAAGGAGGGATAACAGAGACAAAAATGAGCCAGAAAGAGTCTCAATTCTCTGTCTACTACTCAATATAGCTTGCAGGGTTGGGTCTGTATATGAACGTTTCTGATTAGCATGCAGCAGCTCCTCTAGTCTGAACCAGAGCTCACACTCATCCTCTCTTACATGCTTTATGCTCCTGTTTTGCAGACACAGAACTTAGGTAGTTCCTTAAGATATGTGTTTAGGATGATACAATTTTAACTCTGATAGAAATATTGAACCATTTGTACTAACAACTCATCTAACAATGCAAATACACTACTCTTCAAAAGTTTAGGGTTATGATTTTTTAAATGTTTCTGAAAAAAGTATCTTATGCACAACAAGGCTGCATTTATTTGATCAAAAATACAGTAAATGTAAAAGCAGTATTATAATTTAAATTATAATACTATCAATATTATATTACTTGTATGTTTTTATTTTTATATTATAATACTATTATGTTTTTAAATGAAGTTTATTCTGGTGATGTCAAAGCTTCAGTAGCCTTCAGTCTACAGTGTCACATGATCTTTTAGTTATCATATGCTGATTTGGTCCTCAAGAATCACTCCTGTATTATCAATTTTGAAACTGTAGAAACTGTAATAGATTGTTTTTACATTTCTTTGATGAAGAGAAAGTTTTAAAAAGCATTTTATTTGATGTATTTATTTTGATCAATTTAATGCCTCATTGCTGAATAAAAGTATTCATATAATTTCTGAAGTATTATCACTGTTTGATTTGTATCATAATGTACTACAATATGTCTTCTATAAGAGGAAGCATTCTCAGTCAGATTCACACTGTTCAGTTCACTATACTCCTCCTCGATACAATGCTTCTCTTTTGGGATCTTATTTCAATTTCAAGAAACCCTTCTGGATATAAGACTGAGTTCTGGAAAGAGGATCTTAGTTTCCTGCAGCTATATTGCTCTGATAATCCCAGAAAACACCTCTTCATTCACGTGAGCATCTAATCAGTTCTCTGAACTGAAAAACAACCCAAGTGAGAAAGAAAGGGGAAAAATGCACAACTTGCAGAATGCACTTTGTTTCCAAGACATCATGGTCTACTGTTCTTCCTTTAAACCCTCGATGCGAGAAAAGATTCCCAGAGCCAAGTCCTTCTGTAAAGCCCATTATACATAACAGGTCAATGAGGATTTAGAGAGGCGGCTGTCACTGACTTTTATTGTCGCTGAGTGGAAATCAGTGTCTGCTCGTGACATGCTTTGAAAAGCCACCACAGCAGGGACAGGATCTCTTTCTCTCAGGCTTGTGCTTTCTTTTTGCTGTGAAACTAAATCCAGTCCCACATTTCCCTCTCTTTCTCTCGTTCCTCATCCTCTGAGTGTAAGCTATACATACAGATGATGTGACAAAAACTTTGCACTACAAAAACTTTCCTCAAAAAAAGAATTCAAACCAATTGGAAACAGTAACGTATTGAAGTTAAATGTAATTAATATTTTCATAAAATGTATATTCTAATGGGAGGAAAGGAGGAAGAACCAGTGTGTGTGTATGTTACCCATAAGAAGGGAGAATGTGTATCTTTATGTGTATATAAGTGACAGACAGAAGAAAGAGAGAAGGAGGGAGAGAAATGTACCCACAAATGTGAATTTCCCTCCAGTCGTGTCTAAAATGATCAAAATGACTGATATATTACTCCTAATTAATCTAAGGAGGACAGCCGGAGTGAGAGAACAAAAGGGTTATGGCAGAAAACAAAAGTTCATAGACCACATGCATTTATCTTGAGTCACTGCTCTGGAACAAAAGAAAACATAAAAAAGTAATATGAGGTACCAATGTATAAAAGAAAGAAAGAGGGTTTGGGGAGGGGAGCTGGGGTTATGGGGTTCAGAACCATTCACAGGGCACTTTAAAGTGCAAAACCATTACAGACACTCAATGCACAGTGTATGAGACTAGCTATTAGCTACAGAAGTCTAGAAGAGTTTGATTGATTGGCTCGCTCTCTCTCCAGCCACTATATGAAGCAGATCTATTAGTGTGTGTAATTACAGAGAAGGTGAAGCATGCTGGAACAGGTCCTCTGAACTCACACAAACAACTCTATATGTGAAAAAAATGTGTGGCCATACCATCCATCTTTATTAAACCTGAGCCCCAAAATAAATTAACTTTATATATCATTCAAAAGTTTGGGGTCAGTGAGATTATTTTTTAAGAGAAATTAATACTTTTATTCAGCAAGGAACATTTAGTTGATCAAAAGTGACAGTAAAGGCATTTATAATGCTACAGAAGTTTTTGATTCCAAATAAATACTGTTCTTTTGAACTTTCTATTCATCAAAGAATACGGAAAAAGGGAAAATGTCAACTTCCACAAAAATACACAGCACAACTGCTTTTACCACAATAAAAATAAACCTTACTTGTGCACCAAAAATCATTATATTAAAATGATTTCTGATATTAGTTAGTTTTACTGTACAGAGAAACCCTTACAGATTATGGGACAGACTAAATTTCTGTTTAAATGGCCGCTAAAAACATTTTTACATAAATGGTCACATTGAATTAAATGAGTTTATAGAAGAATGGTTTAACATGGTTATAAACATTTAAAAAGAAATGTGTTCATTCTGCTCATGTTTCATGAAAGTGTGTGTTTTTACGTCCAGGACCATTAATGAGAAATATTCAATCATCAAGACCACTAAGGATAAATTTGTCTCAAGTATTTTAAGATCTTTGGAAGGGACATCCTCTAATTCTACACAGTTATGATGTGGTTTATATCTGTTTGTAACAAAGTGTTAACAGACAATTACTCAAACTGCACAGGCTGCGAGTATTGATGTGCATTAAAGGTGAATTGAATCACAGCATGGTTGTTATTGGTTTCAGCAGTGGCCGGAAAAACATATCCACATCTGTCTCAGAATTTTCATAAAGACTTAGACGCACATACATAAACAAGTGGACATGGTACACATACTGTACCAGAGTAATTTCACAGAAAGATGCCTTTTCTACTTTGTATCGTATGACTGATTGTGTTACATAATTGAGTGATGTGTATGTACTTGAGTGCAAGACCCAGAATGACTTCGTAATCATTTCTAGTGCGTGTCTGGATGATAGTCTGCGTACATTATATGGTCTGTGGCTGACAGTAATGACAGAATACAGATGGCTGGCTTTGCCCTAGGGTGATATAAGGTTTCGTTTACTAACCATTCACACAGAGAGGTATACTTAACCCAGCTAAACACTGGTCTCCAAACCCATGCTCAAACCACACACAGCTTCAGACCATCATTTTTAGTCCAATTCTGTGATGGACAGAATGAAGACAAGTTTAACTTCACATCTGTTCATATAATTCATCTGTTAAAGGATGGCATTAGCAATGCGACTGCCAGGGAACACATACAGGGCATGTAGACAAGTAAATGTAAAACTTGATGTAAACATTCTCCCCACATGCATTGACAACTCTACCAGTTTTTTTTACTTCACACTGACACCAAAATGCTTTGCCATTGTTTCACAAACCACTGTGTGATTGCTTGCTTTAATCTTAATAACAGATCCGTGTACTGTACCTCCAAAACACTGAACACATCAATCAAAAGCACAGTTCATATGAAGCAGTCATATTCCTTTATAAACCAGTGCGTTTGTGTGCACAGCGCATGTATAATTGAGAGTATTCATCCCATGCTCAACGGTTTTAATGAATGTCCTCCTCACCGTTTAACCTCATCTATCTCCTGCTCTCTCACCGGTGTCATTCTCTTGCACTGCTCAGACACACCAGTATTTCTTTTTCAAAAGCCTCTATTTCCTTTTGACCTGCCGCACATCCTGCTAATTTAAAGAGCTAATGAGCGGAAGGTGACATTAGAACATAAAAGGATCTAAACACATGAATTATGTGTATGTGTGTGTGTGTGTGTGTGTGTGTGTGTGTGCAGGAGGATGAATGTCCAGCATACACACACATACAAAAACAAAGAAATTAAGAAATCACTAATACACTGTAGAATAAACTGAATCGAATGTCAAATACACAGTCAAAATGTCAGTGTGCCATTAAAGGTCAGCATCATACATTATCAAGTTCATGATAAGTTGCTCTTTAGGCCACTGGTTGATTCATGTGCCACAAACATTTAATTTGCAGGGACAGGCATTTAGATATTTAGAAATGTCAAAGATATGACCTCAGTATTGAGCCGACATAGCGTGTATATCAGTAAAGTCATTCCTGTAATCCCCTCTTCACATAAAAGCTTCAGCTGACAGGCAAATGCAATTAACTAAATGAGAGCAGAGCCATAACAGCATGTTTATCTCAGAAAGAACACACACACTGCTCGGCTGCACCCACACCCAAAATGATACATTATAATACAATACAATACAATGTAATATATAAGATTGCCAACTTTTTTGTTCAGCAATAAATGACAATTCATTGATTCAACCAAATATAAACTTTATTTAAAATCAATTAATTCATTCAATTCATCAAATGTATTTAATAGTCAGCACTCAAATAAAATCACAGTTGTATACAAACATTACAATTAACTATGTTTAGTTTTCATTATCATGGACTTTTAGTTTTGTTTCATTTCCCATCTTTGTTCTAGTTTCCCGCTCTATAATGGCAATTCATTTGGTTATCACACCTGTTCATTATTTAGTTCGTTATCTGTGTATACTTGTATTCCTTGGTTTCCTTGGTTCATGTCGGTCGTAATTTGTGTTTAAGCGCACACTGTTACATTGGCTTGGATACCCTGTGTTTATTCTTTGATTAAAAAATCTTCGTGTTGGAAACTTTGGACCTGTCTTTATCTTTGGAACCTTAAGAGTATGACACACTTCACCAAAGGAAGTTTTAA
Source organism: Ptychobarbus kaznakovi (assembly GCA_027422405.1). NCBI lineage: Eukaryota > Metazoa > Chordata > Actinopteri > Cypriniformes > Cyprinidae > Ptychobarbus > Ptychobarbus kaznakovi. Next base: position 17,945,440 of record CM049798.1, read on the forward strand.
TCTCAACATTTTAATGATATTCTACTCCAATTTGTTTCCTGAAATATAAAAATTTCAACATAGGCTCAAATACATGCCTCTATATACATTTCTGCAAAACTGAAAAAAAACGTACCTATATGTACGAATCACTGCAGTTTCCAGTAGAAATGAACTCTAGAGGCAGTAACACTCAGAGGCAGTTTTGATGTATAAAGGCTAATTTTCAAACAATTGCTTGCAGGATATTATGTTATGACTTCAAAACTATTTTAATATCCTGCTCAGTTTGAAAACAGATACTTTTGAACTTTGTCGTTACATATACAGCTTCATATGCATGAGTTTTCTAATTCAGTAGTTTTGCTCGGTAGCTCACGCGATACAGAGTTGCACTTGAGAGATGAAAAGCTCCGGTAAGAAACCCGTGAAACTGTTCGATAAAACAGCTCAAATCCGCATGAGGAAGTTAAAATACCATGGTTGCATCAACAAATGTGTTTTATATCACTTTAGCATTTGTAAATCGGGTATGTTTAGGTTTGGTTTTGGTGTAGGGGACATTTCCAAGAACACGATAGAGCATTAACCTTTAGTTCATCGACACTCCGGTAAAATGATCTGGAACTTCCCATCACTAGAATTTGCGCGAGCGTATTCTGTCCACGCCCTGCACAAGAATAGACCGTGAACAGTTGTTCAGCGCAGCTTCTCACGTGTTGGATGAGAAAAGAAACAGACCAACTTGTGACAAAGCTGAAATGCTACTTTTTGTAAAGAATAAAACGTTCAAACGTATAAACGTCAGTTCTGTCCGAGATTATTATTTTTATTTACCTTAAAATTACATTGAACTCGGTTTAACAAGCACGAGCTGTAGCATCTTTGTTTTTGCTCGTTGCACTAAACATTATTTGATTTAACATTTTGGAATAATTTATTTATATAGCCTACTTTGATTGTATTTAGTTTCACTGGTAAATACCTTTTTTCTTTTACACCAATTTTAAAAACGACAACATTGTTGATTAAGTAACATCTTTGTTTGGACTGTTGAATGTGTGTTGGTTGTGTTGTTTAGATTGTAACTATATTGAACTGTTAATGTGTTGTTTTTAGCAGGGCTTCAACTGGGGTGGCTCTCTGGACATTGCACTTTGAAACATTTTGCCTTGTGACGAACCTGCAGTAACACCACAGACGTAATTATTACACACAGACTTATAATGCAAGTTACTAAAGGCTCTGTGTTACCAGAAAATACATTAACACCAAGACAGTACACCACATACAAATCAGCTTAGTATTTTCTAAAATGGAGGCTACCATCATGATGATTTCAAGATCAGGGGACATTTTGGAAATATCAACATTATATTTTTATTTTTTTATTAAAATATGCCAGATCTGCAAGTTATCAACATAACACCACATACACTAATTGAAAGAATTTAGCTAACTTCAAAATTAATAAGAAAGAATGTACTCCCCATGCACCCCTCAGATCAACCAGCACCTGCAGTGACCCTTACACAAAAGTAGTCCAAATAGAATTATCCTTTTCTTAAAGGGTGACATCCATTGTTGAACACCACAGACATGAATTTGGGGGGCAAATTTTTTCTTAAATATATTATTTTTTAAACAATTAAATATTATAATGTTAAATCAAATCTATATTCACTAAAACCGTTAGAAATTTATAAAGGAAAAAAAAGTCGGTTCGGAATCATGTGTGATCGGTACAATTCAATGGCTTATTAAAAAATGCAGCCACTTTCATTTATTAATTAATCAGTCAGTGTTTTGAACAAATTGGTTAAATGAATGATTCAATGACTCACTAATAAAGATAGTCACTTGTCATCACTCTAGTGATTGGAAGTTTGGATCATTTTACAGTCTCTCGTTCATCAAAATGACCAAATCTTTATTCAAATAATTTTGTTCATTTAAAAGGCTATATACTTTTAACAGCCAAATTCACCGAACACATCCACCTACGCAATCTTGATCATTCCGAATTGAGAAATAATTATAATACAGCCAAAGATAATTTACAGGGAACATAAATAATTTACCTTCTGAGTGTTTTTTGTTCATTTGTCACATGACATACGCAATGAACGAACAGATCGCTCATGAATGACCCATCACTAACCTACTCACAGAACAAAGTAACCTGCAAAAAAGTTAATGAAAAATCCCCTCCACATACATTCACTCACTACCTGGAGCCCTGAAATTGATTATGTACTGTACTGAGGAGCTCAATTTGTAGAAAGATGCTTTCCAGGTGTGTGTGTGTGTGTGTGTGTGTGTGTGTGTGTGTGCAAGGGACTTGAGGTCCTTGAGCTACAAATCACGAGTGGCCTTGTCCTACACCATTTATTCAACACACACCCACATAACGTTTCAATTATGAACTATGTTTGGAAGAACTATTCCTTTAAAGTGACATCCTCTGATTGTTCGTACTAAAGGTTATTTGTGGTAAACACATGAACAGCTTGAGAGTTCATTACTGTATGGACTGCTGTGCTGCTATAGCTTTCTAGCACAGTGTGCCCACACTTCTCTGCTCTAATATCTACCTCATTACAATGAGCTTCACAGAAGGAATGAAGGTTCCTACATTTTTAAAAAGGTACTTCAACAGTCCTTCAGATGACAAATGTTTCTAAGTAGAGCTATTAACATTCAAAGGACCCCCTGTGAGCTAAAAGGGTTCTCTGCAGCTCCACAAGTTCTTGGCATATCAACTCCTTTTTAGTCTTTTAGTTTCTTAAGGTTCCCTGGGTTCCAAATATGACAAGGTTTATTAAACAGTTATATTTTGGAGTGACTAGTTTGACTTTTTTATTCACCAGTTGTATATTATATTACAATGCTGCATGCAAAAATGTTAATTCTTGTTTTCTTATAGCCATAACTGTATGCACATGCACATCTTTTACAACTATCATTACAAACCTGAACATAAGAGCCCTTTGTCTGTCATATTGTGGTTCCATATTTTGATTCCAGCCCTTTGTAAGGTGTTGTTTTAACCCTGTTCCAAAGGGTTTTGAATATATTTTCCTTCTTTAAGAGCCGAAAGCCAATCTATTTTCTTTGGCCGTTTAACCTACCTTCACTATCATCCAAGAGGCATGCAGGAAGCTACAATAACACATTGTGTTGCAGGAACAATCAAACCATACCTCTCTTGACTGTAGGAAATCTCATTCAGAGATTACATTTAACTTGTTATCAGGCAGAGGTTGAATGCTGTACTGCATACAAATGTCTTGACTGTTGCACTAGTGCCATTTTCATTCCACATTATGGAGAGAGTAACTGATTTTTGATTTTTGATACACATCAGTCATCCAACTGAAGAAGACAAAATTACCAGACAAAAATAAAAAACGTATATAAAGTACTTGTTTTGCTCTCTATTTACAATTCACTAACGGCAATGCTCAGTGCGGGTTATATAAAAATCCTTTTAAGGAATCCACAAGAACAGGCAAGAGTGTTGTCATTTCCTGTTTTTAAAGAGCCCAAGAGTTAAACCCAACAGACATTTCACTCTCTCTCTTACTGACACACACAAGCGCACGCACGCACGCACACACTCACACACGTTTATTAGGGCTGTAAAAGGAAGATGGCTGGTCTGGGATGAAACAACCTCACCCTGCATGTCTCATTCATCTCCTTTAGGGCACTGTAACCAGGTCAAATTGTGTTCATACATGCTGTGTGATTTGTTTATATGTATGTTTACATTATAAGTGTTTGTGTAGACAATGTTAATGGTAGCGAGTAAATTGTTGTGGATAAAATTAAAAGTTAAAGTTCATGTAAATAACTAAGCACACTCACATTCTTAGACTGATGCATTAATGACATTTTCCATGAAATCACATGTTCAGATTTAATAATAAAAAAATTACGGAATGGAAGAACTGATCTGTCTCTAAGAAAGCCAAAAATCTTGATTACATCAGCTTGCTGGCCCATTAACAACAATCATCCAAACATAACTTGTTCTCTCATGGCTACAACCAAAGCAGCAAAGTGACTATTTCTATTTTATTTTAATAGTACTCCACCTATGTATTCTAGTTCATTTTCTTCTTTGGTCTGACATAAAATGACAAGTCACAGCAAGTAGTTAACAGTACTAGCATTACTATTAGCGCTACAACTGGTATGTACAGTGTACTTATACTGTATGTTAGGTGACTACATATCTATTTTTTCTTTAAAAGACTGCCATCAATTTATAATGATATCTAAAGTCAGATTCAGTCTGAATCAAATTCAGTACATACGAGTTTTACAAGTAATTTATTGGGCTGATGCTGCTGTCTTACCCCAGTCTGAGTGAAGCAGCAAAATACAGACTGTTATTTTATAACATTATAATATGCATGCATACTGTATAGAGCAAGAGTGATTTGGGCAACCCATTCCCTGCTGTTCCTGCTTAATAATAAAGGCATAGATGTCATTAAAAAAATGACGTCTTAAAAAAATCAACTTTGTACAATAAAAATGGAGTGAGGAAGGCTGTAAATGTATATTGTTTTTTTTTTGTATGTTTTGTTGGCCACTGCACTGTACCTCAGGCGAGGCACATCTGATTCACAAGGATCTTCCCTCAACTAGCAACTTCAAAGTGGGTTTCTTGGTCGCTATGCTCATTTCCTCTGAGAAACCGATAAAACCGATAAACACATGGCCCAGATTTGCACTCACACAGCCTGGTCCTATTAAAGCATGTTTCAACATCTCAGTTTATGACATGTGCGAACTTAAAAGCCTTTTTAATGGTTCTTTTAAACATTTAACACTAGGGTAATGTCAACGTAAATTATAATGAAAATGTAAAAATCACATCAACATTAAAGGGTTAGTTTACCCAAAAATGGAAATTCTGTCATTAATTACTCATCCTCATGTTGTTGCAAACCTGTAAGACCTTTGTTCATCTTCGGAACACAAATTCAGATATTTTTGATATTGAGAGCTTTGACAGATGACTGCAATCACAGACCAGAAACATAGCACGGATCGGTGAGCTCAGTGGTTCTGTTTTACAGTACAAGAATATTTTTGTGCGCAAAGAAAACAATAATAACATTATTTATTCAACAATTCTTCTCCCCGAGTTACCATCTTCCGCCATTTTAATAATGAAAGTAATGCATTGTTTATGTTCAGCATGAGTGCGCTGTCTACAGAACGTAAACAGCGCTGATTATTTGCCGTCTATGGAGGGTCAGAGAACTCTTAGATTTCATAAAATATCTTAATTTGTGTTCCGAAGATGAACAAAGATCTTACGGTTTGCAACGACATAAGGATGAGTAATTAATGACAAAATTGACATTTTTGGGTGAACTAACCCTTTAAACAAATCCTTCATTGAATGAAATCACTGGTTACTGAATCATCACCTGAATCACTTACTGAATCCCATGTGCTACTTGAAATTAAGCAAGAACTGTTTTGTGTAGCAAAGTTTCATAATACTTCAATAAAAGTTGCAACATTACTGGCTGCTTGTTTAAAAGACAACATACTGTCACGGTCTGAAACGGAAGGACGCGGGAGACGAGAGGTAAGGTAAATAAAAGACTTTAAATCAAACACAGGATACACTACCACATAGACGAGTTGACGGACAAAGTCAGGGAAAACGCAGGGCGAACACACGTGAAGAAAACAAGGTGAGGAGCAAATAACAGATGGGGATGAATTATGACAGGAAACAGGAAGGACCATTATGGGTTGGAGACACAAGGAAAAGGAAGACAGTCTGACAACCCCCCCCTTAGGCGCTCCCGCGCCGTACGACTCGAAAGGGGAGGGAGGGTGGGCCCTGGAGGCCTCCAGGGCGGTGCCCATTCCGGGAGCCACGGATCAGCCTTGGGTCTGGCGGATCGGGAGCCGCCATGGCGGATCGGGAGCCTCGGGTGGCCATGGCGGATCGGGAGCCTCGGGTGGCCATGGCGGAAAGTGGCCATGGCGGATCCGTGGCTTCAGGCGGCCACATTGTTCAGGCGGCCATATGCCCCCCCCCCAAAATTTCTTGGGGAAGCATCCCTGGGGGGCGCTCTGAGGCGTGGACGCTGGGGCTGGAGAGCCGGGCGGAACCAGCAGAGGTCTGGACGGAGCCACAGGCTCTGGAACGTAAACAGGGGCCCTGGAGAGCTGGACGGAACCAGATTGGAGAGCTGGACGGAACCAGCAGGGGCTTGGAGAGCTGGACGGAACCAGCAGGGGCCTGGAGAGTGGACGGAACCAGCAGGGCCCTGGAGATGGACGGAACCAGGAGGCCCTGGGGTGGACGGAACCAGAGAACTGGACGGAACCAGCGAAGGCACTGAGCTGGACGGAACCAGCGGAGATTTGGACGGAACCAGCGGAGGCCAGGGTGAGCTGGACGGAACCAGCGGAGGCCAGGGAGAGCTAAAAATATGGACGGGACCAGCGGAGGCCTTGGACGGACCAGCAATAAAGGTTGGACGGAACAGCGGAGGCCAGGAGAGTGGACGGGACCAGCGGAGGTAAAGGTCCGAAGATGAGCCGGACGGGAACAAAGGTCTTGGAGCAGCCACGGTGCGAGGAACAGCCTTGGAGGGCACAGGCAACGACATAAGGATGAGTGGAGGGCACAGGCGTGGATTAATGACATAATTGACACTGGAGGGCACTGGCGCGGAGCAGCCACTGGAGGGCACTGGCGCGGAGCAGCCACTGGAGGGCACTGGGTGAACTAACTGGAGGGCCTTGGAGCAGCCACTAACTGGCGTGGACAAATGGAGGGCACCTGGAGCAGCCACTGGAGGGCATTCGGAGCAGGAATGAAATCACTGGTCGGGAGGCGCAATACTCGGGGGCGCTGAAGCTCTCGGGGGTGCTCGGGAAGCGCATCACCTGAATCACTTACTCGAGAAGCGAATCTCATGTGCTACTTGAATGGCGGCGGATTAAGCAAGAACTGAATCCACCTGCCCGGCGAATCGCGAGCCGTTGTGTATCTTCTTTTTGGTCCGCAAAGTTGAAACGGGAAGGACGCGGGAGACGAGAGGTCATAATACTTCAATAAAAGTTGCAACATTACTGGCTGCTTGTTTAAAAGACAACATTTACATACACAGTTTGTATAATAAATTACATTTTAATTTTAATTTAAACAACATTAAACTATTAATTAAAATATTTAAAAATCTATAATTTACAAAAACTGCATTGCTTTTTAATATACTGTTAATGTATAGCAATGCACCAAAGTCAGGGCATTTGAACAGTTTGAATTGATGCAAAAGCAGTATTCTGTAGGAAACACTGACTCATGAAATGCACACCAATAATGTGTTTTTGGCTTGACACCCTTGACATCTGTAGTTAAACACATTAATAAGAAACGCCCTCCACACCAGCTGTTGTTGAACACAAACAGAGACCTATTCTCATACATCATAACAATTACCGAATGCTCCCTAAATGTCTTGTGACCGAACACATCTGGACACACACAATAATGCTTTATGCTTAAATGAAACATTTTGGCCTGGGTAGCAAGACTTGTAAGTTCTCCCATCTTCTTTTTTTTCTTTTGCTCTTGTTGTGAGCTGCTGTGTCGGTCTGGTTTCTGACCCCTTTTCTTTGTGAGCTTGGTTTGTTTTACTTCTGGGGATACAGCTAAATGTTTTCATGAAGTACATCTGTCAGGGGTCACCACAGGACTCTTCACTGAATATATCAAATCTGTACTTGACCAGTGTTTTTCAGACCAATACAATATAAAACCTGACAGTTTTACCTGACAGTGACTTGTTTCAGCTTTATTTATGAGTGTAAGTGTGTGAAAGAGGGATGTTGGCTCTCTCTAACACGTTAAAAACAATCCACGTGATATTAGGAGCACTTATGTGCTCAAGATCGATGAAACTTGGTAGACCGTTGAGTTAACAGCAGCACCACAGGAAACAATCAATAATACACCTCAAACTCAAAGCACCTGAAAGATTTCTGAACCGGAGAAGGCCCTTGCAAACTAAATATATAAAGAAAGTCATACAGGTTTGGAACCACATGAGGTATGCATAATACACAAACACCAGAAGATCCCACAGCTATAGCTTCCTCTATTTCTGCCAAATAACTAGACGTCAAGGTTATGTAACATTTCACAGAGCTTCAATCATGGCTGCATGCATTTTCTAGCGTAATTAGTTGGCATCACACTGACATGAACCCTGACCTCCCGCCAAGGACAGAGAGCGTACTATGCATAATTTATCCGTAATTAACATGTCAGACTTAATTTTATTGTGCTTAAAAAGTGTCAGCGGGGGCATAGCACAATACAGCACATTCATTACGCTCAATTAGTTTGCACTGATTAAATTATCCAAGAAACATAAACCCTCAATACTCCACAACATGCACAACTATTAGCCTGTAACACTGAGCTAGCTCCAAGTTCAAAAGAATGATAAAAACCACTGTGGGCCATCACAATTAGTTTAATCTTAAAACATATGACTAGATAATATAACACGTTTGGCCACTTGTAATGGTGCTTGAACATCTTTAGTTGGATATGAAAAGTGAGTTTTAATCTCAGAAGTTGATAAAATCGTTATACTGATAGTAGAATACAATGAACAAAGTAAAAGAGGACATCATGAGCTAAATTTAGTTGATATCTAACAGATATTTTAAAAGGTTATTGTCTTTAGTAATAATAGAAGGTCCTAGATTGACACACTTTTAAATGCAGAATTATAACACCAGTTCTGGATGATGCTGTTGACTGACTTGGGAAAAGAGTGATGTGAAAATAATATCCTTGGGGCTGTTCTTAGATCAAGCGATTCAGACACTCGCTCACAAAACCTGAGACAGCACAGTTGGGTCTCTCTTTTATTTCCCACCCCCATTACTGTGTACAACAAGACATTTGGTAATGATCAATAACTATCAGTATGTAGATGATGGGCATCGGGCCTCCCTTAGCACAAGTGCTCCGTCTGCCTCCAAACGCAATGTCACAATAACACAAAACTATATTAATTCCTAATGAAATGCAAATTGGGGCTGCAGAGAAAATGTCAGTAAATCTACAGCATAATTGTGCAAATTCATTTGTTTGTAAATAAAACATACATTTACATTTATTAAAAATAAACTCACATTTATTAATACATTTACATGTATTAATTAAAAATGTAAATTTAATTCCCTGTGAAACAAACCCATACCCTGTTATTGCCCATGAAACAAACCCTGCAGTGGTGCATATAATAATGTCTGCGAGTGGTGCAGATAAAATATTGGAATCAGTTATTTTGGTTTGGGATGAGGGAACACTTGGATGAGGAACACTTGCCTGCAAAACAACTGCCAATATGTTAGATAATTCTGTTCATCATTTTATTAAAAACGTACAACAAGCTAATAAACAGTTCACTATATAGGGATATTTAAGTGCTCAAAACAAGCAGATGTTGCAAACGCTCTAATGATCACTTCATGATCTTCAATTTATTTGGTGCTTACATAGTTTAGATCTAATTAATTGAGTGTAAAGCACTAGTTCCAAAGTATGGAACACAGATTCTAAAATACTGCATTAAAACTGCACATATCTTTTATTTACTTACAAAAGTATTAACACACTGGTATTTTACATTGGATGAGGCCCAGGGGAGTTTCTTACTCATACTCATGATCACTAAGTATAATGTGTTTATGCTTTACAGCTCTGCAGATCTGAGTGTTTTTGTCTGTTTCTGCTAAAGTGAATTTCCCTCGGCCAACAAACACACACCCACCACTCATACATACACTCCCTAAAACACACGTACATACACGGTTCCAGTTGCAGAAATACAAAGCTTTATTGTTAAAGTCTGAGTTAGTCATAGCCCACACAGTCCTGTTAAGGCTTGCATGCAGCTGAAAACACCATCATGAACATTTGTCGAGAATTTATGTGCTACTGAGAGACTGAACATATTGTTTTGAAACATTACTTTAAATATCTTATTACTTAAACAGTCAGAGTTTATTAATGCCAAAAATACAAAAGGTTTGTAAAAAAAAAAGATTTAATAACCCAACTAGCCCTACTAGCATTAAATAAAACTGCAGACATAATGACTGTTTTCAAACAGGTTTCACAAACACTGCCCAGTCTGCCATCGATCAGCCAAACAGACAGTCCCGCCCCAAACTCACGCTATTAATTGAATCAATGTTGTTGCATTGGACTGGTGGGGATGCTAAAAAAAATAGACCAATGTTTTGAAAATGCCATGGGCCATTTGGTGTTAGCTATTTTTGATGAAATGTTAGCATCCAGCGACATTCATGTCTGGCACAAGGGTGTGGTATTTTGTTTATGCTTGTTAAAGTGCTGCTTTTAAAAACACTGTCTCTCTTGACTGTAATGTATGTGTTTGAGAACTCAGGGCTGGTGGGAGAAAACAATGAGGAGAAAGAAAATATCAAAATTTGAAAAGACATATCCTACATTTTCTGTGATTTCTAAATTGCACCTCATTAAAAAACTTAACAGAGAAGTGACAACCATATTTAGCTGTATAAGGGGTACACAAAGTAAAAAAAAATGTCCATTATCTTTAGATTAACTCTGGCCAACCTTGTCCAATTTGAGGTATTTTATATTTTAGAAAGTCTCCAAAATATGTTCTATGATTCTAGATCAGGGATATTTAAACTATTTGATGTCAAGTACCACCTATGATGATCTCCTTGTGAAGAAGCACCTTCCTAAAATATTTAGGTAGCTCTATGTTTTTCTGTATTAAATACACTTATACTTTGTGAGTATAAAATAGCACGTTACATTATAAAACAACAAAACATACGCTACTTTTCAAAAGTTTGTGTTTGGGTTTATGTTTCGAATGAAGTCTAATGCTTATTAAGGATGCATTTATTTGATAAGAACCCAGTAATAATGTGAAATATTATATTATTTCAGCCCTCTGAAATACAGAATTCGAGTTAAATATAATATAACGTGATGAGATTGATCAATTTATCAAATATAAATATTTGTTATGTAAAAGCCTCCAGAAAAATAACCAACAAAATATAAAAATATAATGATTAAACAGAAAGTGAATGCAAATGTCCTTAAGAGGAAATAAGAGATATTTTATTAGAACTGACCCGAGTGAATACTTAAAAATATATTTTATTTGCTTGTTTTGTTTACTGTGTGGAGACGTGCTGAAATCGTGTTTGGTCTCGTACTGTATCGTATCTTGTCAGTGTCTGCGCTTGCTTGGCCATTTGTTGTGATTAACAGGAAAGTGGGTTCAAGCGCCAGCAGAAGTCCGTGTAAAGAAATAGTCTTTGAGAGAAGCAGTCTATCAGCGGAAGTTAAAAACAGATCGTAAGTGTATTTACTTGTCTCATTAGTGTTTAGTGCAGTTGCTGTTGCTAGGAAACGCTTGTTTTGTTTACTGTGTAGAGACGTGCTGAAATCGCGTTTGGTCTCGTACTGTATCGTATCTTGTCAGTGTCTGCGCTTGCTTGGCCATTTGTTGTGATTAACAGGAAAGTGTGTCCAGCTGAATTGTGATTTGTTAGACGGGTATAAAAAAGGTTAGTATACAGCGGCAGAGGTCGCGGCAGCCGTCGTGTGAACCCCCCTCGTGTGAAGACCGAAGAGTGTAAAGACCATCAACTCTATCGTGCGACTCCACCGGGCAGGGACATAAGTATCGCTATACTCGCAAGGGATCGCAAGGGACATAAGTATCGCTTTTTATTTTTCCTCTTTCCTACTACTTGTTTCACTTCTGTTTGGTTTAGTGATATGTTCGAATCATTATTATACTCATACCTTTTGTTGTTTTAACATTTTGAATAGTTTTTAGCTTTTTTGTTTTCATTTAAATGTTTAGTTTTGAAAAGTTGTATGCATTTGTCATTTTTATTTAATTTCGTTATGTTCTTAAATGTGTATATATAGTATTTATAGACTTTTAACTTTTAATTTTAGTTACTTTTTCTTATTTGGAAGTCGCTTTGGATAAAAGCGTCTGCTAAATGACTAAAAGTAAAGTAAAGTAAAGTAAAGATATTTAGAGCTGCAGCAAAACTAGACATACAAGCAAACACAAAGTCCTGCCAAAAGTAAATGTAATACAAAAAGAAACAGTCCTCATGTGAAAAAGCATTCTGGTTAATTGTCCTTTGCCTAGCGCTCAAGTGCTTGTGAGTTTGCATGAGTGAACTGAAACTTTCAGTGCTTGCATGACCTGAAACTTGAGTTTGCCCACGCACCACACGTGCACACACGCACGCACGCACGCACGCACGCACACGCACGCACACACACATCCTGAGGGACACATTTACTACTTCTTTCTCTATTCCAATCTCTGCCTTGTCACCTATTCCATCTCATTCACACTAGAGGCTCTGTTCTAAAGTCACTAGATGCTCTGCATTCACTACTTACGTTTGGGTCAGCGCACATGAACAGGTGCAAGAAATCCTTTTAAGTGTCATGAGAGCAGATTATAGCATCTAGCCAGCTTCTGTTTTTTCAAGAAGTTAAAAAAGCACCCAGTCTACACTTTTAACGTGTAAATGCACAACTGAGGTTAATAGCACACATAATCTGCTGTTAGTCAGCTATGTTTGAGAATAGTGTATTGAATATGTTTGTGAAAGAATAACAAACACTTCAGAGCAGTGTAATTAACTTTTGTTGAAAGGTAATTAGCTAAGCTATGAAGAAAAGGACCTCATACTGAGTACCATTATTGCAGCCCTGGAGATAAAGACAGGGAATGGCAAAGAATGATGGAAAGAGATCCAGGGAAGAATTGAAAACAAAAGCACAGCTGGAAGCTTGAAAAGCATTGTGAGCATGTGAAACCTACAAGACCCTTAGAGCACAAAAGACAACTACTGGAAACCTCTGTGACTTTCACCAAGAAACTCTCTCTTTCTCCTCCCTCTCTCTTTCACAGCTGTATTCAGTGAGGTCATGCGGTGCACTTTTTTAAATGCGATTTAGTCTGGTTAAGGTCGAGGTGTACTTTTACCTTCCTCTTCTTTTGTGGCAAATGTAACTTAACAACTTTATACCATTTTGAGCGTTCACTGTTCACTGTTCATTTATAAAGTGCAATATTAGTTCTCGTTGATCGGTGGATGCATGCTGGTGTGTCTGGGAACAACGGTCAGGCCCTGCATGCATACCTACCCAGAAGGACCCCCTCGATCCTTTTCTTCATTGCTCTATTCATGCTTTCTTAGGAACTCATTCAAGGAGAAATAAAGCCTGACTCAAGCCATCCATTCACATATCCTCCATGCTGAAAGAAACAAAGTAAAATTGCAGAGCCTGTGATGTAGGATCTCCCTAAGCCTTCAAACCAACTCATTCCAAATGACTGTCTTGCCCAACTTGTTTTCTTTTTCATCTGTTTTCTCTGACTAATTATTTTCACATCATCTGACTGTTTAGTGCTGTGTTCTTTCTTTTTGGACTATGTCTTTCTTTGCTTCTCTCCCACTCACCTCCCAGGATCTTCATACAAACGGCCTTCTCCCCCTACAGCAGTCACTTCTGAGAGACATGAAGGTCAATGGAAGTTCCACTGGCTGCCTCTGCAGGGCTCGTTTTTTGTGTGCATGAGTTTGTGTGTGTGGGAGGCTGCTGCTTTTGGCATTATGATGGATGATGAACTTAGAACCAGGCTGTGTATTAGAAACAGGCTGTGCATCAGTGCTATGGTCAGTTAACTTGATGCCTACTTGATGCCAGGAGGCCTAATTCTGTCTAAACAGTGTGTGTGTGTGTGTGTGTGCGTGCGTGCGTGCGTGCGAGAGAGAGCGAGAGAGGGATTCATATCCAACTTAGTCAAGGATTGAAAAATGCCCAATGTCACGGTGTCTTCCGTCGTCTCTCTGTCTCATACACGGTCACACCTACAGGCTCCATTCAAACTAGGGCTGGTCCGAATACCATTTTTTGAGCTTCGAAGCTTCGGTAGTAATCAACACCGAATATTCAGAGCTTCGGAGGGAGGGGCTGAACATATTCTTCTCTCTAATAAAATCAGGAATTTCTGTGTCTGTCTGTCTGTTTGCATTTTTATTATGTCGAGAACCGTTCATCCAATCGACTTTGTGTTGCTGCGGACCCAAGGGAGTGCAGTGTTGCATTTTGGTGCAATATGGACCGCGACACGTTCAGAATAAATACACTTTTAATAAACTACAGAACAGCGTGAGCCGGAAGCGGCGTGCTTCACTCGGGCAGGGTTTATATGCTCCGGAACGGACACTGCACTAGTGATATAAAACATACAGGTATGTTAAGAGCAATACTTTTAATAAGGTAGCCCAGCGCTTAATTTGTAAATGAAGAGGTCCCGGAATAAAGCGGGGTAACGTATACGGCATGTGATTAGAGGAGGGAGAGGACCAATCTTTAGTGATTGAAAGTGTGCATCAGTTACTTATAGGGTTCATATAGTCATGAAAAACCTGGAAAAGCTATGAAATTTTAAAGCAGCATTTTCCTGGCCTGGAAAAGTTTTGTAAAAGTCATGGAATTTTTTTCACAAATCTCTGTATAATAGAGTTATATTTAATCAGGTCCTGAATTTGTGTGTATATCGTATAGTTTTACTCATTCCCGCAGCTTTCGCGTTTATAATAAGGGAAATTTCTGCAAAATATTTATTGAATATAGCATGTAGGTTAGATGGTAAATAAATCCACACAAAATATCAGATTAAATCAGTCATTTGAAAGCAGTGTGAGTGATTCAGCTGTACCGCGTCTTCTCTCTTTCACTCTCTCAAAGCGGCTTCACATCGGCGCATCTCGTCTGCACTACAATAGCCTCTGCACGCTGATCCAAGACTTTCGCTCGCATCTGGGGAAAGTTGACAGAAAGAAAACGCCTGCATCACATTCGGTCTTGTGATAGCAGAGGGTTCGTTCACATGTCGCGTCTTTTGCACGCTTAAGTTCATTATTTCAAATGTAGATGTGCGGCAAGCGCGCTCATAATAGAAGATTTTTCATGAAATATATGCATGCTATAGGTCAGCAAGAACGTCTTTCATTGGTGAATGGTCTGTTGTTGGTGCAGATGTTCAGCCAGGCGGACAAGTTGAGAACCGTTTCGTGGGGGATGCCAGGTGTTAAAAAAAAAAAAAAAAAAAAATCGAAAGGATATTCAAACATCAAAATTGAAAATCGAATGCCAACCCACCGAACGAATATTCAAATATTCTGGTCCAGCCCTAATTCAAACAGGCTCAGGGTTGTGAGAATGAAGTTGCAGACAGTCTTGTTAGGCAAAAGATTTACAGAAAAGGAGAGAGGGATGGAAAAATATGCAGGAAGGATGTGCAACTCTAATGACATCCAGATGGAGCAACCACAAATATCTGTTACTAAAGGACAACTCCAAAAGTAATCACTTAGCATGGTATAATTCTCAATATATAGGTTTAAAGGATAATTTCTTACTTTATTCTTCAAGGGTGGAAGGAAAAATAAAATAATAACAGGACATTTCGAAAAAAACACCAATACTTCAAAGTTCACATTTTCACAGCCAGCACACGTCCAGTACATAATCCATACCAGAACCACTGAAGACCAAAACAAACTTCTGGAAGTATGAAGATAAGAGAATGACACAAACTAATGGGAACACTTTTGACTGTGAAACAATGAAGATGGGAGCTGACCCTGATATTTACATAGTCACTCTAATCATTTATAAATATCTGCCATATTCTTGAATTGCAAAAGATTAAGAGAATCAGATGTGCTAACATGGTGACTTCCTATTGAGAAGTGGGCAAAAAAGAGATCAGAAACCTGCAACAATTACAAATTGTGATTCTCTCATCCGGTTTGTGATCACATGAAGAAACTCGCTAAGTGAACAGACTAAACTACTCAAGTTTGAGTGTGAACAAGAATATGGTACCTGTATCTGTACATTTCAGTGTGTATATCTTCGGCATAAAATAAATGTTTTGAATAGCATTTAATGTAAGTATTTAATGTATGTATTCTGGCCCACAAATAGGAAATTCCACCAATGTGACATCTTACTTTGCTCCACCGAATTTAGCAACAAACTATTAATATTGTTGTATCGGTGGGGAGAGAAACACACCCAGCTCTTCACTCCTATTAATAAAGTATTTTCTGACACAGCACTGCAGATGGCCAGCACACTCTATAAATAATGCTTTATCTGGGCCATGAGCCGAGAGACAGCCACTTTATGCATACAAGAGATGCACACCTCGACCAAATGAAGAAATGGAGTTACCTGACTGCTCATGTGAGCTGTGAACATTCAAGTAAGAGAAAAACAGTACAGGTACAAGTAGACACAATGTAGAGATGCTCCATGTAATGGGTTTGAGCTGCCAAGATGTAGTTTTATATTTCTGCCAAGGTATAATGGATTGATAATCCAGGGCCAAAGACATCACCCAAGCTCCGAGGTGGTCTACAGCCCAGGAACAGCTCTGGATTGTTCTGATAAGTTAAGTTGTTCTGCAATGTTCTGATAAGATAGCTTTACATCAATCCCTAAGAGATTTCACAGTGAGTAGATGTGCAGTGCCAAGGACTAATAACAGTGGAAGTTTGACCCGCGCAACTGGTAAAAATCTCCGTAATGCTCTTCAATTTAACATGCTGAGAGATTCAATACAAGAAACAAACATTCAGACTTCGGGCTTTAACTTTACCTGGATTGAGATCTGAAGTGAACACAGACTCAAATATTGGAAGGGGTCTTACATTTGACTTTTTTTTTTTTTTTACAAAGTACAACACAAAAAATGCTTTTTTATTATTCACTAAAGCTCACTAAAGAGAAAAAATGTTATGGTAAAAAGTATAATCCTTTGGAAGAAATTGAGGGCAGAGAGAAAAGGAGAGGACCCAAAGGGAGGGGGTGACAAAGACAGACTGAATACAAACCCAAACCCAACCCATTGGATGAACTACTTAAGAACTGTGGGGCCCCACATTCTCACCATCTATCCTCTGCTACATCTCTGCAGTTTCAGAGCTGCTTTTCCTGAATCATCTATAGCAGACTGGCAGCATATTCCTTTTAATAAATATGAACTATAAGTTATAAACCCTTCTTGTTGAGTAAAGTCTTTCCACACTTTTTGCTTATTAAATAATCAGCAATAAGCCTTTGTTCCCTTTAAACCCCTGTATCTTAACCCAAATAAATGTTCTGACTGAATGCATGATGCTCAATTTATATATAACACATATCTAGTATTAGAGGAAGAACTGTAAATCATTGTGAGGGTTGACTCTGTTTTTATCTACCAACTCGAACTGTGTTTTAACATTCAGAATTGTCTGAACATGTTTACCAGTTGCTCAGTCTCAGGATCTGTATCTGCATGAGGCAGGAAAGTCATGATTATCACAATCTTATATGTGAATCACCATTGTGTGGCTCATGTAATGCTTTAGAACCCTTGACCTACTTTGTTGTTTTATTCTATCACAAGAAATAAAAGATCAGCTATTATGCAAAAACACACACAACCATACTCAACGTACACATGTGAGAGACATATGCTGCAATGTTTTTTTTTTGTCCAGGACTCTCATGCAGTTTCCATCCTGCCAAGGCCTGTAAAGTAGGCTACAAACTAGGTCACAGAGTTCTGTTTCTGTTTCAGAATTTTGAATACTTTATAAAAAACAAGAACATTAAACCACCTCTTCAATGGTGCAACACCCTTTTCCACAGCAGTTAGTTCCGGATTGATTGGCCAAGCGGCCGAGTGCTGATTTGTACATCATGCTGCCTTCAAGTGCACTTGGAAATCCCCTACTTCCAAGTTGGGCATTCAATGTTTTGACACATCATGCATTAGAGCTGGAAAAATATTACAAATCAATAATAACATTTATTAAATGTTTCATATTATTTGCATTTCTTATTTAAGAATGGTATCTAACAAAAAACTAATATTTTGCATAAAGCAAACCACAAAAGGTGAGTGATTAAGTTGGCATGAAGCAGAAATTGTGATAGTTTTTTATCTCTTACTGTGATGTTTATCTGAGAGAAATTGCTTCTCAAACAAGAAAAATGTACGGCATGGCTTTATTCTGTCCATTGGGAATTGACTGGATCATTGGATTGTCATTGTTTGGTAATTGCTGCGATCTGATGTGAGTTACAGATTGCTAGAAGGGAAGGATTATTGCCCAGCCCTCACACCGGCATAATACACTGCAATATTCTATAAGAAAACAAGGATCATCAATTTTGATTTCATTTGTTGTCTAAAAGCTAATTTGTAAAGAGCACCTAAATGTTATTAAAAAAAAAATTGTATTGAAATAATCCATTCCCATTTGGTCAAATAGCAAAATAAAAACTCCACAATAGTGTTTTCATGACTTTCAAAAAGAGGAAAAAAGAGAGAGAGATTCAATTTTACCGTCACTAACTAACGTCGTTAATAGTGTTTCGTAATGTGAAGGTAATATAATACAAAGTATAGTCTTATAAATGTACATACATTTTTTAGAAATAAAAGTATTTAAAAAAATTGCAGGATTTATGATGTTGATGACCACTGAAACATGTCTTCACAGTCTGCGTAAAGAGTCCATCGCTTGGAGCAGGGTTTCTCTTACAAACCCGGAGTTGAGTTAGTAGAATGATAACGGACGGATTGAGACTGTTCTCTTCCAGTGTTTGCGTTGCTCGCTGACACGCCAAATGTTTGGTCTTCATTTGGAAAGAATTTTGTTCACAAAGAGAAAAACATATGAATAAACCTACTCTATATTAGCTTTTATTTATAGAACTGTTGCATTGAAGGGATAGCTCACCCCCCAAACATTTTTTGCCATTAATGTACTGACCCTCAGGCCATCCAAGATGTAGGTGACCTTTTTAACTAAAAACCGTGGTCATTGGAGATAAAATGCAAGTCAGTGGCTACCAGATTAAAAAAGCATATCAAGAATACAAAATTAATACCGCTGGCTCCTGACGATATATTAAGGTCTTATGAAGTTTAAACGACTGGTCTGGGCAAGAAATTGAACATTATTATCTGTATAATTGCACACGCATCCATGTATAACGCTTCTCATAGCTATGTGAAAATAAGTGTATAAATGGAACAGTTAATTGTTTGAGCTAAGCTGGTTATCTGAATGAGAGAGAGAGAGAGAGAGAGAGATGCAGAGCAGGGGATGCGAGGAACAGGATCGAGAACCGCTGCTTTAGAACATTGATTTTGAAGCTTGTGAATCCATTAGAATCGTTAGAAGACAGAAGTGTGATTCATATATGAACAGATTTTTACGTGCACCCCTAGTTTTCTCTTCCTCTTCTCTAAAGCAGCACAGCATGGCCTCGCCCCCTTTGCTGCATGTTCCTAGGGGCGGGGTTTATCTGGGTTTGTGATGTAACGAACCTGGGAAGTAGTTTGTTGTAGTCCCTACAAGCCATTTTTGTAGGCATTAAACTGCCAGAATTTTAAAAGGCGATATCTCCATTTCCACTGAACTTTTGGCACCGCAACTTTGCAGACATTGTTTATGCTTAAACAGCAACATTACACACTAACTAACGTTAAAAAAAAGTGAAATCGCAATCAACCACCCCTTTAATTTTATATGCATGAGACATCTACAACATCCATATTTTACATCATTATTGGGTGTTTTAATAATTGCCTACAGGCCCTACATTACGTCATTATGTAATTACCTAAACGAACCGGTGAATCCGTTATTTGAACTAGAAACGAACTGTCCAAAAGAGTCATTTTGCACAAAAGAATCGAACTTCCACGTTTATCTGAGGCTATGGAATAACGGTAATATTATTGTCAATTATTCAGTTTCTTGCACTGACCAATCGTTTCGCTTCATAAGACTTTAATAGTCAGGGGCCAGAGGTATTCATTTTTTGTGTTCCTTCATATGCTTGTTTTTGGCCATTCGCAAAAACTGACAGCTGCTGACTTTAAATTCATAAAATCACCAAGGACTGAAAATGTACTTTACTGCTCTACTGAAGAAGAAAAAAGTCGGATGGCCTGAGGGTGAGTAAACTAAAAGCAAATTTTAATTTTTGGGCCAACTATTCATTTAAAGTGGAATACTTGAAATGCTTATATTCAGAACTGCAGCTTTCTTACTCTTGCGAAATCGGTCAAATAGTATCTCTATAAGAGATCTGTGCAGAGAGAGACCCAGACAAAAAGACAAAGGCAGGTTATGGGCTCAAGTCGGATGAGTCGAAACATGGAAACACTTAGGAATTTACGACTCTAGCTCAATTACCCCAGTGTACTTTCCTCTTAAAAAGTCTACATGGCCAATAACAGTTTCAGTACAGTCTGTTGAAGCCTCCTGTGTCTCACGTTAAATAACCTTGCGCAGTGTGAAAAGACAGTAGAAGGCACAATAGCTGCTCCAGTGATGAACAGGTTATGTGTTTAGGGCAGTTAACGAAAATAATCCTGCTCCACATAAAAAAGCCGAAGGGTACAAGATTTCCCCACTCATATTCTTTCAGCAAGAAGCGATAATACGTTGACGTCACATCGGCTACCGCTGCTGATAAACATCGCCCCTGGCACACAGACAACACAGATCACAACAGCACAGCAAAACAACACGCTCAACCCATATTAGCTTATCGTTGTGTTATTAAAAATCAATTCAGCATTCATTTCAATAGGCTATTAATACGAAGAAAACCTCAAAGTTCCCATGAGTGAGAAATTAAGACTTGTCAGATTTCTACGCTTTGAGATGAGATGGAAAAAAGTAGCCTATGCATAAACTTCTTATGAAAATGTCTTCAGTATTTTTATTTTACAAGTCCTATTTATCAAGGGTATAAATGACGAATAGACATTGGCTCAGGTCAAGGTGTGAATACCTGCTTTTCCACATCCCTATGACCAAAACAAACTCCTGTCATTAATGCCGCGTTTATGGAGTCCACGAGCACTCACCTTCCGCCGTTAATTCTCCTCTGGTGATCTGGAAAACACTTCCCAAAGCGTGTAAAACTAGAACAATTCCCACAAACAAATCGAGCGTGCTTGGACCCGCCATGTCAGATATCCTCCGTTTCTTTTGCTCTGTCGTCGCCAAGGAAGATAAGGTAAAATAAAGACAAACCGCGTCTGGTCAGTCGCTGAGCATTCCTCGCCCGCTGCTGGAGCTATGCCTCACCGCTCCTCCTGCGATGCGAGGACTCGCGCCGCGCTCCCGATAACGACGCGTATCCTTCAGAATCCAGACCCAAACTAGTCCTCGCAGAGTTCGAGATAGTCTAAAAAAACAGCCCAGTCCAGCTTGCCTCTTATCCATGCATTCACCACAAAACCAGGAGGTGTAGATGGCGTCACACATGCACCACCAATAGCGTCCTGAATCTGACTTGCAAGGGGGCTTCTCAGTCATCAAGTGGATTTGGCATGTTTGCCACTGTTTGCAGGAAAACACGGTTCATTGATTCTCAAGACATAATATAAGACATGTCACACGTTTATTAGAGTAGCACTTTAAAATTCTCAAGAGATTACTAAAATGTTAGGAATAATATATATATATATATATATATATATATACATTTTTCTCATCATTTGATCAAAATAATGAAATAACACTATCCCTCACATGTCCTTAGACAATAACACTTAATATCGACACAAATAGACCTATATAAGAAAATATATTTGTTTATGTTGTAATTATAATATAATCAAATAAATATGATATCAATTTGTATTACATAAACATCAATATGCTGTTAGAGAAAGAAGATCTTTTTTTATTGTCCACAATTGTGTTGTCCACATCGTCAGACATCTATGATTACATTTCAAATTCAGGTAATAATGAAACCAGGCCAAATGTACACTATACAGTAAATGTAACATCTAAAATGTGTCATTTTTTACAAATAAATATTTGAGAAGTCTGAAAATAAATCTAGATAATATGAATATATTGAAACATTTTTAGAATAGATTAGAATACATAATTTATTTAAATTTATACATAATAATTTATAATATAATTTATAATTTAGAATGATATTTTTACACGATATATTTAAAAATGGGCCAAACAGACAACTGACCCATGTGTCAGAAACTAGGGATTCACATAATTTGGACTATTACTAAAATATATCTTGTATGCATGAGAATTATACGGATCACAACTGGTCATGTTGAATCACTCTCAGTACTGATTGTCCTTGATGTTAGTACAGTAAATTCGGTAAAGATTGCCTCTGGTGTCTCCTCCTGAGAGCCCAGAGGCAAGACAGGCAACGGAGGGGGTGAAGGGGGGGTCATTAATATTTGGGAATGGCACAGGCAGCTTTTCCACACTGTCTGCCAAGCAGCGTCCCTCTAGAGGACTGAGAGGCAGTGAGCTGTGGTTGAGCGCTAACTACCTCCCTCTGCTCCTTCAGATCAGGACAAGCAGCCTAGCAAAAACATTTAAAGATGAAGCATGCTAAAGCCGCCACATTAGCATTCACATTTAAACACCCTTACAGTGTTACACCACAAAATACATAGAAATGCTGACAGAAAACCTTGGTTTCAAATCTGAGGACCTTGATTTATTGTGCTCATGTTTATGACAGCATTTCTCTGATAGGGATTTGCAAGGTACTGTATAAAGTATTTAACTGTAAGCCAGTTGCCCTTTATCTATAATTCTCGTTGAAGTCCTAAAGTAAGTGTAAACTAAATACATAAATGCAAAAGTGTCCACTTAAAGCTGGAGTTATGGTTAATATGAATTAATATAAATAAATTTGAATTATATTTTATAGACATAAGTCTATGATGTATCTTCTACTCTGCCAATCAGTTTCTTTACTAACCCAATTCAGCATTATACTGCATTATAAAATTAACAATCGTTAAGTTTAGTTTAGTCGTTTAGATACAATTATAAGAAAACTACGTTTTTCTGGTGCTTCGCTATCAATTTCTGAGACTCTGAAGCACTGAAAGAGATGGAGAGATACGGAAAGACATTAAAATGAAAGTGCAGAATTGATGAATGGACTATGCATATTTTTTATTTCGCTGAGATTCAGATGAACCGACAGCATATTTAAGCATAGTAATGAAACTCCTCTCTGCAAATGTGAGCATGTAAATGTATGCATGATGAATATTATACTGTCTCTTACTATTAGTTTTTACACCTCAGCAATAACACTTAATTCTGGCAAAACATTTTCACTGACTTCAAGGAAATTGAATTTCCTATTTCACACGCTTTTAAGCTGTCTACGTACATAGCAGGGTACGGAGGTCCCTGTTTGAAAAACAAAATGTTCATTATGAAAATGATTAAAAAAAAACAACAAAACAAGCCAAATAAACAACAGGAATATCTAGGTTTAAAGAAGGATATACGAATTTGAGTTTTTTTGTTTTCTCCACAAACCTGGGGCAGAAAGTTAATGGAAACTGATAAAATAGATTCTAAACAGAATCAGAACACTACAACATTTTGTAGACTGTAAACTGTAACCCCCCCCCCCCACAATACAGTAAAACTGCACATTTTAGAGTGGCCATTATTGTGGCCAGCATAAGGCACACCTATGCAATAATCATGCTGTCTAATCAGCATCTTGATATGCCACACCTGTGAGGTGGATGGATTATCTCGGCAAAGGAGAAGTGCTCACTAACACAGATTTAGACAGATTTGTGAACAATATTTGAGAGAAATAGGCATTTTGTGTACGTAGAAAAAGTCTTAGATCTTTGAGTTCAGCTCGTGAAAAATGGGGGCAAAAAACTAAAGTGTTGCATTTATAATTTTGGTCAGTGTATATGCGAACGCTCTTATCAATCATCATGTTTCATTTCATGCTTTGTAGTTCATTTTTGTGCTATGACAAAGCATTTGTTTTGACTTCTGACAAAAGAGAACCAGAAACAAAAGGACAAAGAGTGCAGGATTACAGAAAGTTTGTAATATTGAAACATTTCACCAGAGTTTATCAATGTACATTTACAGCATTTGTTACAGTGTTCTGGTACCAAGGAAAATGTAATTTTCCCTTAAACACTGGCAACTGCACAGTTTACTACTTCACTTGTCTTTGTGCATGTTTTGGTATCATTACAGTTTTCAGTTTTATCATCTGTCAAAATGTGGTCTGCTTGAATCCAAAAGGAGACCAAATGGTGATTGAACGCACATTTAAAATAATGAAAATACAATATTCTCGAAACCACAGAAATCTGGAAGGACAGTAGGCTACGAAAACAAAACAATCTCAGAAATGGCACCCAGACTCCATATTAGATTTGATAATCCTTCCCAGGTTAATGTTACATTGTGTTCATCTTAAATATTTCATTTCATTTCATTTTAATAAAGCTATGATTCTCTAAAAAAATACCTTTATTTTCTGAAAGACACTGTTTGGTGTTTTCAATTACACAAAAATATAATGTTCAAAAAACACCTTCTAAATTATATAAATTAATGTTACAAAGTCTGAAAACTGAACATGAACATTCACAAGCAATTAGATACTATTAATTGAGCTGTTGACCATACTAAGGCATCTAACAGCATAGCCCCTCATGTTAAAACAGGCACTGACAAAGTGTTGGCTCTTGTAAAATAAGAAAGATGGAAGTTTAATTTCAGTGCCTCGGAGAGATTTCACAACACATGGAATGTGTTACATGTCACAGAATATTATAAGAAACTTTCTTTTTATGACTGATAGTTTAACTGCTTAATTTTGCTTAATTGGAACTTGTTTGTGGTCACACTTTTTTCTCCCACCAGTTTGTTTTAAAAAAAAAGCCCTCCAAACCTTAAGCAAGTACAGCCATGCTGTTAGGGAGGCTCAAATGAAGTGGGAAGTGCTCTAAATCTATAGGGACATGACAGCCAGTGTTTGCGTGTCAGTGTCTGTTGTTCCTTCAAGCTTCAGAACTGTTTGAGCACTTGTAGAGTGGATTGGAGAAAGAGAGCTTGCTTTCCTTTGAGCTGGAGACCTGAACAACACACACAAGCAAAGACAGGCCCAGATGAACAAATGAAAACCACTGAGTCTTCTTATAGTCCATTTATACAGAGCAATTCTGGAACACTCGAGCAGCCAGCAATTGCATCCCATCATTATGATGAGACATTATGCTGGACCTTTCTTCCATTATGATTCGTCCGTATTTTCTCTGGTACCTTATTTTCATTTTTTGCTTAAGCAGAAGATTAATGTACGTCTCCTGGTCTCAAGCCTCAGTCAAATCATTGCATGTCAAAGCTATAACTGCAGCCAGTAAAAGTGAGTGCAGAGCAATAAAACCGTCCACAGATTGTATTGCACATCACAGCATGCCTTTTCAAATTAAAAATGTTTTGGGCTGTAAATGAATGGTCACTATGTTAAATATGACAACCAGTGTTTCATACCTTTGGATCCTCTCTCCACGGGTAAACGCTGATGTTTAATTGAGGATGTACAGAACACCTGGGTCTAACGTCAAGAGAGGGCGGCTGAAACCAGAATTACACAGTAATATTATTTAATAAAAAGATATAGGAACAACCATAATAATAATACTTTAATATATCATCTTTCCAAAGTTCACAGTCAAATTACATTAGTGAAATAAGTGGCTGCTAGCATATAAAAAAAACTATTATGAAAATCAGCAATTGTTTTCAAAACACTAGGGTTCCTAGCACTGCATTACATTTTTGATTCAGCTCACAGACATGAATGCATAACTGAGCAAAATATGGAGAAATCTCAATTAGCCATTAAAATATGCCAGACTTCACTAAAAACTACACCTCAATGCACAGGAGAGTGAAAATTACTGTGTGCCGCATGCAAAATACAGCGAGTTTAGCCCTGAGAGCTAAATGTACACATACACCAACACAAACGCACAAACTTAACCTTGCGGATCAATATTTCCTATCAGTAGTGTGACAGAGCTCTCTCACACCTGCAGAGCGGTTCAAATGACTAAATAACACTGCTCGCTCCAAAGTGGAAAAAAGGCAGTACATACAAAAAATAGAGTCTAGGAAATATATTAGAGAAATGCAACATGGCGGGGAAAATTAAAGTCTCTATTAAAAAACAAACACACAACTGCATAATGTGAGCCGTCAGAGAAATCAACTTATTTTATCATGGCTTTTATAAGTTGAGGTATACGACTGACCTTTTTCTGCAAGTCTAAGGTTGAGCAATCCAACTCTTCATTATCAATAAGACTGGAGTCTCTGTGCAGTCAATAACAAAGCAGTTAATACACATACATTTTATAGACACTTTCAGAGTTCATTTGAATGTGAATGGACTTACTTTAGTGAATGTCTCCTTTGAAACAACAAGAACAGAATGACTCCAGTTGCAAAGACCACCAGGATCAATGCCACACTTAATCCAACACTGACAGCTGCAGAGTACACAATTAAACACACATACTATTGCTTATCTTTGCATGGAAAATAGTACATCTCTATTCAAATAACAGCATGTGCGTATACTCACCAATCCAAGTACCTAGTTTACTATCTGGAATCAAATGTGTTGCGGACGCAGTTGTGAAAAAAGGGTTTTCTTTTATATGGCAACGATTACCAGTCCACTGTGATGGACAACTAGAGAAAGACAGAGAAAAACATCATAATTCCAGAAACATGCACACACGGACTTTGAATGGCAGAGATAATTCATAAGGGAATGCTGGCTCCTCAACTTTCCAAAAGAGAAATAAATAAATAAATAAGTGCATGAGTATTTGCCTGGAGACATCCACATGAGCTTAATATCACCCTTGGCCCCTGTAATGAGAAAAATACACGCATTCTGTCTTTGTCCATCTTTTCTCTTACCTTCTCCTTGTGTTTTCTTTTCCTATTCTAGCCTGTTGGGAAAATCTTTGCACATAAAGAATGCCCTTAAGCTGTTCTGCAATCGACCTCATACACATATACACTAGTGTCTGGGAACAAGATACTTAAGTAATTCTCATAATTTATTAGTGATGACGTACACCATTTCAAACAGAAAGAGAAAACCTTTGAGGCTGTGGGGGGTTGATTCAAATGGAGAAAGATTGTGTTTCTTGGCACAAGCGGAACAGTAATTACAGAAAGCCTGCTTTGGCAGTTGGCTGAAAAGTACAAGTTTAAACTGAGGGTAAGGGTGCTGATACTCTTTGTATAACTCACACATTTCAATGTGATATTCGGCTGGCACTGTAGGATAGCATGAATAATTCAATGCAGAGGTCTTGTCACCTGCCTGACCATGACCGACAGGTGAAGGTGGGGATTTTTTCCCAGGTAAAACTGAAAGGAGGTTTTAGGTCGGATTTTTAGCAATCACTTTTTTCAAACCAACAAAAATCATATTCTATTTGTCCTCTGAAACAAACATATAATTTGCATTAATCTGTATTAACAGTACAAGAAGAGTGAACAGTATGATAAAGCCTCTTTAACTAGTTTCTTTAAACGACAAATGCTCTATTCCTGTTAAAAAGAGTTAGTATTTGATTATTAACATTTTGGGATCCACTGTGTGTGTGTGTGTGTGTGTGTGTGTGCACTATTGTGCTTGGGAAACGTAACTCACATGCACACTGGTCCATTTTCCTTTACTGAACACCTCCCTCCATTGAGACAGTACCCAATGGGACACTCTGAAAAATAAAACACATCCACATTTAATAATGACTTATAAAATCATTATCATAACTGAATGATAAAATGTGATAAGGACCTCATTTCACACCATTAATTAACACAGATCAAGTGGTACTTCATAGTGGTTAAAGTTATGGGCTGGCGGCTAAAGGGTACAGGTTCCAGCTCGGTTAGGGGCAATCCTTAACAAGAGTTACAGAGAGTCCCCATTAATGACGCGTCCTTGACCGAGGCTCTTCACCCCTACAGTGCTCCTGGGCCACCGCTCCTTTAATCTGAAGATTGCAGGGATATTCCCCTGAAGCAAGTGCCCACTTAATGAGAAGTAATATATTATGCAACTCCTAAAAAGTCACTTTACTTTGATGGGCTTTATGTTGTTAATAAATGTTTAAGCTATAAATGTAACCTTTCATTTAGGGAATAAAGTTAGGGAAGTACGTACTGATCTTGTCTTTGTCTATTCCTTTCTCCTCATCCTCTCTCACATTGTCTGACGAACAATCATTTGCAGTCTCAGAATCACTAAAACATTTTTCAACCCTGAAATCACTCAATTGAACTCAATTCACACAATTGAAATCCCAATTTTCTAATAAAACAATATAGCATGCCGTTCAAAAGTTTTTTGGGGTCAGTATGATTTTTTTTACAGCAATGATGCATTAAATTGGTCAAAAGTGACAGTAAAGCACAACTGTTTTTTCAGCATAAAATCAGCAAATTACAGCAATACTTTATGATTTAAAATAAATTAAAATAGATAAGTTATTTTAAATAGTAATATTTCACAACATTACTCTTCTTACTGTAATGTTCACCCCATACTTTTGAACGGTAGTATACTGTACTTACTAGTACTACCATTAGTTGTCTGTATTTATTGGCAAGCATTAAATTGTTAAAGGTAAGCGTTTGACTCTTCTAATGTCAAAAATAACATAATTTGTTTGTAGATATTTAAGAAACATATTATGTTTACATAGCTGTTTCTCTGAAAAATAATGCTATAGCCAGTAATTCTACTCTGAAATGTGCGATCTGGGGCTGTTGTTTTTGCAGTTCCCATTTCAACTGCCAGCTGTTAATCTTACATACTGCACCTTTAATACGAATTATTAACTATTTCACTAAAAACAAAACAATTAAGTTATATGAGACAGGGAGATACAAGTTAAAATGTGTCAAATCACAAGAGAGTGGCGTTCCAGTGGATGACGTAGGACGCAGGCGTAGCATAAGCTCTGGTGAGAGAATGCTAATCTCGCAGGAACCATGTTTTGCAAAGGAAAACCAGTCTCTTATTCGTCACAGCAGCAAAACAGTAACTAATTAAAAAAACACATGAATGATAAGACCCCTTTAAATAAGAATGCGAGATGAACGAATGTGTTTGTTTTACCATAGCAGCTGGACTCATCAGGGTTAAAAGGAGGGCAGTCAACAATATCATCACATCGACTCTGATATGCTACACAGTCTGCTGTCGCCTCACACACTAGTTCGCCATCAACACATATCTTAACAGCTACAGAAACATATACAGAGAATTTTATCAGTTTGTTTTACTGCTATGATGTACTATGATCAATGCATATGAAACAGATTTGTGCCTGGGTCTTACGGCATCCATATTCGTCTTCTCCATCTGGGCAGTCTAAGACTGTATCGCAGCGCAGCAGAGCTGGAATACAGCTGTTGTTCATGCAGCGGTATTCTCCCGTCGCACACCCTGTTTGAGGAGGCGTAGTGCCCGGAACCACACTCGCACACATCTCCTCATCCGAGCTATCCAGACAGTCCACCTCACCATCACAGTGCCAACTCAGTGGTATACAGTCAAACAGATACAAACACTGGAAGTGATCCCTGTGGCATGTTTGTGGGATGGGGGTCACTGGACCTGAACATATACAGAAACAAAATAGTAAACACATTTTCAATTCAGGAAGAGACAAGAATCAAAAGCAATCAGTTGTTCTGTACCTCCGACGAGACATTGTCTGGTGAAAGAGATGTCATCCACAGCAATGTCAGTCCACTGGTCTGCTCCCACTTCTGCCTGAACAATCACTCTGAAGGGTGATGCATTTGATAAGATCACATTAGCATACTGCCAGCTGTCTCCATAGTTTCCACAGGTTGCCCACATTAGCAGGGGTGTTCCACTGTGGCCCATGGTATACACCTGTAATATAGTGCCCAGAAGTCATTAAGCTGCCTTCAAGGGGTGCTTTAAAGCTCAGTGTTTTCAATATAAAATAAAGGCAGTGAAAGGAATTTCACTGAACTCCTGCACAGTTTGCTCCAAAAACTTTAAAGCTTATTTTTTCATTACTCATTTTATGAATCATAATACATGCTCTTCTTTTCATGGAATAAGACCAGAGGGGGGAAATTTACTTCATGACTGATATTTAGCAGGCTGCAGTGCTCCAAAATGCTCATCTTTGCGCATAAAATACTGCCACGTAATGCAAAGGGAAGAGGTGAATATACACTACAGATCCAATTTTATTTAGAATGTTATAAAAAAGGTCAGTAACATGTTAGTATAGGAAACACTTCTCACTATTAACTAGTTGCTTATTAGTGTCACGCCCCTGGACTCTCTGTGTGTTTTTCTCCCCGTGTGCCCCAGTTTCTGTCTCGTGTTCATCATGTCATTTGGTGAGTCTTGTTAATTGTCCACGTTTCCCCATGTATTCCCCATGTTCTACTCGCTGCGGGAGTTCTGTTCATTCTCGTTAGTGTCTACATTCCTCCGCAAGCGCACGTGAGCTCAGCTTTACAGAAACTCGCTGATCTGATCACAGACACAGAACAACAACACCCAGACTCTGTTTTAATCATTCTTGGGGACTTTAATAAAGCAAATCTCTCCCGTGAACTTCCAAAATACAGACAGCACATCACATGTCCCACCAGATACAGTAATATATTGTATCACTGTTACACAATAATAAAGAATGCATATCACTCTGTCCCACTGGCAGCTTTGGGGTTCTCTGATCACTGCCTGGTTCATCTTATGTCAACCTACAGGCATAAACTGAAATCTGCTAAACCTGTGGTAAAGACTGTAAAGAGAGGAACCAACGAGACAGAGCGGGTTTTACAAGCCTGTCTCGACCTCACTGATTGGAGTGTTTTGAGGCTGCTGCAAACGATCTTGACGAGATCTTGAGTTTTGACTGCAAAACTCAGACAGCTCTGTTAGGCCAAAGAAGATGCTTACAGGAAGGGGGATAAAGCCTTGTATAAACAGGCCAAATACACACTGGAAAAGGAGATCAGAGTAGCAAAGAGGAATTATTCCGATAAGCTAAGGATCCAATTCTCTTCCAGTGACTCAGCATCAGTGTGGAAAGGTCTGAAAGAGATAACCAACTACAAGACACCATCCCCCGGCACTCTGGAGAATCAACAACTGGCAGAAAATCTGAATGAGTTCTATTGCAGATTTGAAAAAACACCCCACACCCGCTCTGGACACCTCTCCACACAACCATTAACACCTCCAGCAACCCCCCTCTCCCGCACACCTGCAATTCAGATCAGCGAAGACGAGGTGTGCCAGGTCTTCTGGAAGCAGAAAAGGAAAAAAGTACCAGGCCCAGACGGTGTCACACCAGCCTGTCTGAAATCCTGTGCTGACCAGCTGGCCCCCATCTTCACAAAATCTTCAACAGATCACTGGAGCTGTGCGAAGTCCCTTCATGCTTCAAATGCTCCACCATCCTCCCCATCCCAAAGAAATACAAAATTACATCTGTGGTCATGAAGTCATTTGAAAAACTGGTGCTGGCCCACCTGAAGGACATCACTGGACCCTCGCTGGATCCTCTTCAGTTTGCATACAGAGCAAACAGGTCTGTGGACGATGCAGTCAACATGGGACTGCATTATGTTCTGCAACATCTAGACAGACCAGGGGCTTATGTGAGGATCCGGTTTATGGGCTTCAGCTAGGCCTTTAACACTATCATCCCAAACCTCCTCCTGCCCAAACTAAGTCAGCTCTCCATGCCCACCTCCATCTGTCAGTGGATCACCAGCTTCCTGACAGACAGGCAGCAGCTAGTGAGGCTGGGAAAATACACATCCAGCACCCGTACGATCAGCACAGGAGCTCCTCGGGGCTGTGTTCTCTCCCCACTGCTCTTTTCCCTGAACACTGAACATCTAAAGACCCCTCTGTCAAGCTCCTGAAGTTTTCAGATGACACCACACTGATCGGCCTCATCCAGGACCGTGACGAGTCTGCTTACAGACAGGAGGTTAAGGAGCTGGCTGTCTAGTGCAGTCTTAACAACCTGGAGCTGAACACGCTCAAAACAGTGGAGATGATCGTGGACTTCAAGAGAAACTCCTGCTCTCCCCCACACACCATCATGAACAGCACTGTGACTGCAGTGGAGTCATTCAGGTTCCTGGGCACCACCATCTCCCAGGACCTGAAGTGGGACAATCACATTGACTCCATTGTGAAAAAGGCCCAGCAGAGGCTGTACTTCCTTGGCCAGCTGAGGAAGTTTAACCTGCCACAGGAACTGCTGAAACAGTTCTACTCTGCCATCCTTGAATCCGTCCTCTGCACATCAATAACTGTCTGGTTCAGCTCAGCTACCAAATCTGACCACAGAAGACTCTACGGAGGGTAGTCCGGACTGCTGAGCGAATCATTGGTACAACCCTTCCCACTCTCCAAGAACTGTACTTATCCAGAGTGAGCAAAAGGGCTGGCAAAATCACTCTGGACCGCTCACATCCAGCACACTCCCTCTCAGTCTGGTCAACGCTACAGAGCTCTGAACACCAGAACGGCCAGACACAGGAACAGTTTCTTTCCTCAAGTAATCCATCTCATGAACACTTGACAATAGTTATGGTACACACACTATTTATACACTTATTTATGTAACACACATACTTACTCTACACTTCAATTGCACATAATATACCTGTACATACAAAACTGTCTATGGTTATATACCTGTACATACAATTGTCAATTTGTATATTGTTATTCCTTATTTACTTGTTCTTTTTAATTCTTCTTTTTATTATTTGTGTTCTTTGTTCTGTCACTGTCATTCTGTTGCACTGCGGTAGCTTCTGTCACGAAAACAAATTCCTCTTATGTGTAAACATATCTGGCAATAAAGCTCATTCTGATTCTGAAGTACATTATTATCTCACCTTCAGTGTACCCATGTGCCGTGAGCCATACATGTGGAACCAAAAGCGCAGATGACATATACCGACACTCGCAGGAAACTCCAGCAGGCTTCTGAATCTGGTAATATCTCCTTCTCTCTGAGCACTGGAGTTCACATACAGATACCCCCCTCCTCTATCTGAAAGAGTAAACCAAATGTCACCTACATGGCATTAAATATTTACTTCAGCAAAGATGCCTGCTAAAATGGTTAAAATATGTAAATTGGTAAATATTGTTAATATTTTACAATTACCGTTAACAATTACGTTAATGTTCACAAGCATAAAAAAAATCTACAAAATAAAATCTATAACATGCATTAACATTTTTTTTTCATTTTGCCTAGACTTAAATACACCACTACACCCCTACAAATAATAGAAACAATTTATTATCTTGTCAAAAATGAAATTATATTATTATAGTATTATGATAGAGATTGTAACAACAAACATTATTAGATTTCACTGCATTACTCGGCTTTACTCAAAAGACACACTGTGCAGAAATTTACTCTCTTTGTCTGGCATGAAAAATCTATAGTAGGTTCAGTAAATCGATCACCTTTTAGAGGGCAGACTCATTTTCACAATTAAAATAATGTACACTTAACGCTTTTACTGCGAGACACTGATCTTTCAGCAGAACCGGACATGAGTATATGAGGGGCAGAAATCCAGATCCTAATTACACCCATTGATGAAGTAGCTGGAAAACAGCTTTTTGTGATGGGTTTTTCTGACCTTCAACCCTTTGGTTTTTAAATCACGCAACGAATCATTAGATGATTCAGACAGCTGGCTTCAATTGTAGATAATTCTTTTTTTTTTTTTTACAAAAATTGCTATTTCGTCCACATATGTGTAGTGCCTTTGAGAGAGGAAACAAAACAAATAATCACAACACAGCACATTCCTAAGGAATGTGCCCCCCAGCATTTGCAAGTCATAAAAATTAATACATGATCGATCTTCATTGAACTGGCTGGCCGATTTCCTGCCCTAAAATCTCCTTATCTCAGGAGATTTCTAAAAACCAGGAGAAATTTGAGAAGAACATCTGGGATGTATTCAAGAATACAAGAATTCAAGAATTCACTTAACCATTATTCAACCGAAACAGGACAAAATAACTCTCTATCTGGAAATGGTCCGGGATGACCGTTTAATGCATAATTCAATAATGCAAGACTGTTTTACGATCAGACTCTTAGCTAAGAGGCTCTGCAGATGCACGCCCAGGGTGACTTCCTGACCCCGGACACCTCCCGTTTCTCTGTTGCATTCCAGGGGAATGCGCGCTCTCTCTCGTTCTTGTGCAGACAGGGAACGAGCAAACTGTTGTGGACTTTATGCTAAAAGACTATTAATAATTCCTGCTACTATTAAAGCAATATACTCAAGAGACAATGTATATTAAGGTTGTATTTTATGTCTTCTATAAGCATGAGGTGTTGTTTCTAATCTTTAATCGGAACCCTTTTAATGTTTTAGCAGGAAAAGCTATGAACGTGTGTGAAATATGTTGGATTTGATTTCTCATGAATGGTCATGATAAATGCAACAATTTGGTGTGAACTATATGTCGATTCTCAGCATCGTACGATTGATGAATACTTTTATAAGTTATTAGAGGTATTTTCCTTCATGTGATAAATTGACTATCAGATAATGTAGGCGCGGCAAGAAGCCGTGTGGGGTGGGGCTCCGCCCCACAAGAACAATCTGATTGGGACAGCCGCCCATGGGCGGACCCAAATCGGGCCGTTTAAAATGGACACAAAAGCTTTGTTCATTAGCTTAGCTTTTTTTGCCCTCGCTCGCTGCTCGCTGGAACTTCGGGTTCATCATTTGATCGCGCTCGATCACCGCCTTACCATCAGGCTGACGAACCTAAAGAACTCCAAGACTTCGACAAAAGGCCTCACTGAAGAACTTTAACGCCTGAAGCCAGAAGAACTCTAAAACAAGCTTCCTAACAGCGTCATCACGTCACAAAGGAACCAGGCAACCGCCAATCACAAGAGGGTTTCCCCAGTGACATCACGCAACCAGCAGCCGGAGGTTTCCAGGAAACACGCGGAAACCCCAGATCAGCTGACAACTCAACTGAAAGCAAGTAGACCAAATAAATCTCTATTGTCTTATTGTTGCTGGTGAATTGATCTGTATGCAGTAAAGATAGCGAAGTCTCTGCTGTGATCTTCCTCTGGTAAAGTTACGAGGCAGCAAAAGAGTGTCAGCCTTAAATCTATCTTCAAACCGCAAAACTCCTTATGTGTGTGCGTATGTGTGTGTGTGCGTATGTTTATGTGTGTATATGTGTTTTAGTAAGTTTAACGTAGTATTGTAGAATAACAGTTAGCAAATAAACCTTGTTATATTTATAAAGAATGATGTCTTGGGCTGTGTGATTTTCAAGTTTTAAACTATTTGCCAAAGATCACGTTACCTAGCTCAATTTTGATAAAGTACTACTTTTGTTTATTTGTATCGTTGGCCACGAAGCAAGATAAACAAAATTGTTAAAGACATACTGATGTTAATGGTCGCTGGACGAGTTGTTAATAAAGTATAAATCATAAGTTAAAGATTAATGTCACTTTAATCAAAGCAATATTGAATCTTTAAGAAATGATTCCCCAAAGCTGAAATAATAGCTTCATAAATGTATTACAGATATTTACATAAACTACAAAGGTTTAGTCTTAGATTAATATGTAGCTTGTTTGGATTCAGAATAAGGTATTATCAAACTGTCTGTTTAAGAGAGGTAAGAAGATTCACTGTCCAGGCAATACAACCTGTGTGATCCACAGGTGCTGTCAAATCTCAGCCAATCAGAAAGACACTCATTATGACACATAATGATAATATTTAGTTTTTAGTAATGCATATTTTCTAATTATTGAAAGCAAAATAAAGATTTGAATATGTTACTCTTTGGTGATACTGTATGTGTGTGTTTACTAGTCATATTTATATTAGCCAGGAGAGTGAAGGTCATTGTGAAGTTTAGGTTTTACTAACCGTGGCTGTGGTCAGATGATGGCCCTGTCCCATTACGCATTCTGCCATAGCCTATATCCCAATCAAAGTCATCGTGAGGATCCTGAGACAGCTGACAGGTCTCTTGCCAAAGGCCACTGGGCATATCAAAATCACAAGCTCCTGGAACATGCACTACAGACCACATGAACAGTTGAGATATTAGCTCCATAGATATTGTATTAATACCTATTTTGTATTTATATTGTGTCTATATTGCATTAATAGTCAAGAATTTGAAGGTAAGTGCAGATGTACTTACAGCAGTCAATCTCATCAGACTCATCGGAACAGTCAGCTTTACCATCACACTCCAAATGATACTCAATACAGTCTCCATTAATACACACAAAATCTGTTACAGCGGGGCATGATCCAGGATACACAGCTCCTGAAATACAAGGACATAATTAAAAAAATAATTAAAGCATAATTAAAAAATACATGGTCCATGTAATAACAAAAATGATCATCTAGCAATGAAAAGATGTGAAATCCAAATGACATGTGACGTGAAGTATGACCATATTCAACATCATTGCTCAAAATAGCAATAAAATAACATCCATTCAGAGCTTTTTAGTATGAATATCTTCAAATTCATTGAACGTAACATGACAGCAAAGTAAGATCATTCATGCTAAACTATGTCCTGTTTAATTCTCCGAAACTTTGAGTTGTTATGCTACGGGGTGAAAAGTCTTTATCTAGGAATAGAAATTCTCTCCAAAGTATATATTCCCACAAAGAAATAGGTTGTAAAAAATGGATTTCATTTCTCTGCTCCTCTTCATGGTTTGATAGAGCTAATTTATTTACACTGTACGAATGATTCAAGTTATACAGTCTATTATATTACACACAGCTGTGAGTAACTGTAGTTTTGTTTAATTTATGGGTCTGGTAAAACTTGCTGTGCATTTCAAAAGCAAAAAAACTGCACAAAAGGGTCATGTTCTTAAACTAATATACAGTATATATGATTAAAACATGAATGGCCATTTCTAATAATAACCACTGTATTTGTTAAAAAACAAACAAACAATGAATTATGCTTTGATCACAGATTGTGATTGGTTTCTTTGCGTTACACACATAGTCTCACTAAACGATCCAGAAGCTCAAGTGTGATTTGAATGTGATTTAGAAGTGCCAGTATGCAAATTTAATCTGAAATTTTCCATATCTTGCCCGAGAACCAAAAGAGGAACTTATTCTGACTTTCATGTTGTTCCCTGATGGCTTGCCAGAATTAGCAAATCAATTCTCATCCAATTAAACGGTGGTACAGCTTTCCATCAGGCGCTGCTGAGCACAACCCTCAGAGCCCTGAGCTGGTCAAGCTTATGCATGAGCGTTAAGTGAAAAAGACTTGTGGGAAATAAATGTGGAGATGAAAACTGGAGGCATTGTTGCGTCCCTCTGAGCATCACTGCTCAAACTAGACAAACTCTCCAGAAGCTTTCACTTGTTGTCCGTAGAACACGTCTCAAGCTTACATTTGCATTAATGCTCACATCAGCTTAGCTAGTCAGATATCACATTCCAGCTTGTTTAAAGCTATATTAACAATAAAAAGGAAATCAATTACCTTAAATGAAAAAGAGCACTTACGTGGTGCACAGTCAGTGAACTGCAGGTCATCGAGAGCCGCTCCACCACTCACGTCTTGTGTTCGAACAGCTTCAAATATGAGAATAAAGTTCCTCAGGCTCTTCAGAGATACCTCCGCTCTTCTCCATTCCCTTTGCATCTGTCTCTCTGTCCACACCTCCCTCAGCTCATTTTCTGTCTACCCATCACATATGCAGAAAAGGTTCTTATGAGCCCTCATATTCTTTAATCAAAAATCACCACAGCAAACAGAAAACGATAACAGTCCAATGATCCAATCAATTCCCACTGGACAAAATCAAGTCCCCCTACAATTTTATTTGCCGTTTCATTTGGGTATATGTCACAATAGGCAAACAAGACAATCACATTTTATACTAAATAAAAAACATTTTCTTTGTCATTTTTCATAATTCTGTAGTTTCATACATTCATCACCTCCCAATGCTTCTCCCCCATTCTCACATGAAGAGCTTACCATGGCAATTGTTTATTGCACATAATCCCTCGTGAGGTATGTTTCATAACACAAACTTGAAGTGCTAAATGGTTTATCTCAGCTAAGATTCACACATAACAGGACTGCAAAGTCATGTAAGAACATGTTTCAGCAATTTGACATAACTTACATAACGCTAGTTTTAGCTCATGTCAACAGAGCCATAACGACCTCCATACTTTCCCTGATTTAAGTGATATATTGCAATGGCACTGTATGTTTGCTCCACTTGGTAAGATCTAGTCATGTACCTTAATGAAGAGCCGGATGATTCCTGTGGCTTTTTCAGAAATATAGTACCAGAAGGTGAGTTTACATGTGGCACTAGACTCCTTCCACACAGAACTTCTCATGTGAACTTTATCACCCTTCAATCCCACAGGAGTGGCTGCCAGATATACAAAGTGGCCTGTGTAGAGAGAGATTGACAATTATTAATATCCATGTAATAGCTTTCATATCATCAGGTGCTCAAACCTACATCCTGGAAGGATTAGTCAAGATTTAATGTCACACACACCTTGTCTTACAACTAACAAAACTTTACAATCTGCATGCCCACACTCCTGGAGGTTGTATTGTGCAAATTCCACCTCTTCCATTGATTAGGAAAACAGAGCAAGGATTTGTGGGCATGATCAGTCTAAAAAGCATGCATGCATGAATAAATATTCACTGAAAAGAGTACACTAAGGCAAACTTTGATGTTGTATTTTTAATGCAACATATCATTTTTGATACACCTGGCTTAAACCAAATTAAAGTTTTGTAATTCTGAAAATTACAAACAGATGAACTCAAACAGAGATGAAGCTAAAATGCGATTGTGTAAGCTATTGGAGTCAGAAATAATAGAAACTTGGGATTGCAAAATGGTGATGTATAGATCTCTGCCTAGGACATCTAACTGTCATCAAGAATGGCTTTCCCACTTACTGTATCTTTCATGGTATCAGACAGTTATGCTGATGCTATAAAATCTTGCTTATGGATGCTCATACACAATATCACAAGCTCAACTGCTTTATTAATAAAGATATCTTGCTGAGATAAAGTGAAGCAGAGCACCAAATCAATAAAGGAGGCTACACTGAAGAGACAGGGGCTTGAAATCATAAACCCTGTCTAAGACTGGCAAGATTTCACAGCTTAAAAGATACATTTACATTTTTATTCCACCAGACTGTGTGTATCATAAAAAAAGAAGGAAGGAAGTTATAAATGCAAGAGGAGGAGCCTGAACAGTCCCATCAAACATTATCATAAATAGCAGTCAATTTTTCCGGCATCTCTCCTCCTTTTTCTATTCTTCCTCATTTTATCCAATAACCTACCACGATCAGGGGTTTTAGCTTGGATTTTGAGCCTAGCAGAGGTCAGCGAACCATGTTCATTTATCATTATTTACCATGACTGGATGGGCCGGTGAACTCATGAAATGTACATATTAAAGGACCATATGTTAAACAACAAAAACAGATTCACTTGCTGAATGACTGGTATAACTATCATCCCATTCCCACAACCTCACTTTTATAAAGAACTGATGTCTCAGACTCATAGTGAGCTTTCGACAGATAAGCAGAAGCAAATAAATACATCTTAACCCTCCACATGTATCTTCATGCTGCCAGCAATTACCAGAAAAATGCAGGTGACAAGCAAACATTTCCACAGAAATAAATTATCTTATTTCAAACACCATTATTTCACTGAAATCACCATTATGAATGCTCTGTTATTTATGAAGTAGAGTACAGAACACTTTTTAAGTGAATACATTTACACTGGTTTAAAACGGGTATCATCAAATATGTTTTAGTTGGATCAATGTGCTTTAGACACTTTACAATATGCTTCTTATGAGGGTGTGAAGGTCTTAGGGGGGCAGTTTGGTTAGGCCTCCATGTGAGACTCATGCATTTTTGTTGTAAATAAACAGTGGTATATGAAGTCTTACCGCTTTCATTTTTAAGTGTGTGATCATGAGGAGGTCTGATCATATGAACGGAGCCGACTCCATGAGCCCAACTAAAGGTATCTGCCATGCTGTTTTTCCAACCACAGTGCCCATGTTCAAATGAGCAGGATGTCCCACAATCCAGTTCATCCGTTTCATCTCCACAGTCATCAGTGAAGTCACATTTCTGCTCTCGTTTGTAGCAATTGCCATTGATACACTGCAGAGAACCTTGTGGACAGGATCCTGTGAAAACACACACATAGATAAATATTTTAATGGGTAAAACAGATTATGTTCATTTAATACTGATCATCAAAATATGCTAATGTTTACAGTACTGAATGCTTGCTTGAAAGGTCTCATATTTCACATAAATTCAAGAATTTATGTAAATTTATGTAAACACTTGAAAATAGTGAAATAATTTGATTAAAAAAACATTTTCAATATATTTTCAAATGTCATTTGTCCTGTGATGCAAAGCAAAATTTTCATCATCATCACTCCAGTCTTCACTGTCAGATGATCCTTCAGAAATTATTCTCATATGCTGATTCTCATAAATGCTGATTTTATGCAAAACATATTTTTATATGATCATTATTTTGTGTATTTGGTGTAACAGAATATGTTGACATGCTTTAATGTTAAAAAAACACATTATTTTTCAAATACTGTACATTATTGTAGATGCCCCGCCTTTATCGTTTTCTACAAAGTCCCTCCTTCTGACAAACACAGTCACAATTGGCAGTGGACTGTGTGGCCGAACACCACAAGCAATGTTTACAGTAGAGCCAATCAAGTGTATGAATTTGTATTGTTGTGCACCCAAAGTGCTTTACAATCATGTGGGGGGTCTCCCACCACCTTGAAACCTCGGGTCTCATAAATGAACACATTTCACATAAATTATACAATTAGATTTTAGTGTATTTTTATTATAATAGCATTTTATTATGTACTAAAGGGATAGTTCACCCAAAAAAAAAATTTTGTCATCATTTACTCACCTTCAAGTAGTTCTAAACCTGTATGAATGTCTTTGTTCTGCTGAACACAAAGGAAGATATTTTGAGGAAAGTTTGTAACCAGGCTGTTTTGGGAAACCATTGACTTCCATTTTGGTGCCCAGAACTGCTCTGTTTCCCACATTCTTCAGAATATCTTCCTTTGTGTTCAGCCGAACAAAGACATTCTTACAGGTTTGGAACTATTTGAGGGTGAACAAATGTTTTTTGGGTGAACTATTTTGAAGTCATATTTAAAATGATTATTAAGTATATGAACTCTGCTGTACAGTCTCTGATTCTGTAAGATAATATATAATATATACTCATGCTTTGTTTCAAGGTAGAAAAAGATACTTTCTAAAAGTTTCTCTACACAGCTTTTTTCTTTGAACATGCTATTGGAAAACAATTAAGCTAAAATAAAAAACAAATAAAAGGATGTTCATTGTCAATAGTGAAGCTCGTGGATTGATTATGTATTTGTGGAGCATTGTTATACATTTACCTTTACACTGATAGCTCTGCATGTATATATCACCATTAGTGCAACTGTACCTGGAAGTGACCGGGGAGTGGAGTCGGTCTCAAATGTGTTGCTAAGAACACAGCCTGATGTGAAGGTGATGTCATCTAGGCAGATGTGGACTCTGGTATTACGGCCCACCTTGCCTTCAAACATAATGCGGAAGTTGTTAGTAGACGAGAGAGGCAGTTCCTGTCTGCTCCAGTAGTTGCCTTGATTTCCAGTAAGGTTGAGTAAGAGTGAGCGGTTGGAGTTTGTAGACATGTACACATTCAGAGTGCCAATGCCATCACCAGACATATGGACGTAAAAGACCATCTTGGAAATCAGACAAAAAGAAAGAATACTTTATCAATAATATTCCAGTAGCAAGAGTGCTGTTATACACAATATGCCACAGTACTCACAGCAGCGTTGCTGTTTAGACCAACAGTTCGATTACTAGTTTAATATTATTTATTCAACAGTTAATACTGATGAACTTACATTTTAATTACAATATTCCCAAATAGTTTGCCTATTTCTGCTCATCCAATATAAAAGGCTTCAAAGCTTTGAAAGTCTCCAAGCCTTCAATTAATCAGTGTTTTGAACATTGATTGAATGAGTTAGCTCACTCAAAAAAATGATTCAGATTTTTTTTTACAAATTAGTTAAGTGAATGAGTCAATGACTTCCTCATAAAGATATTTATGTGTTTCTGCTGGTTTCAGTCATTTAGATCGCTTGTCAATGTAATACTATATTCCAATCCAAAAAATATTTAGGCTAATTCCAGCTAAACTCCGGACTCAACAATACACTTCAAGTAAACTAGCAAATCTGCAAAGATAGTTTTCCACAACAATGTCGATCTGGAGGAAAAGTTGATCTTTTATTGATTGATTTTGCTTGTTATGGTGGCTGATATTCTTCTTCTGTTTCTTTATGTATGTGTAAATGACTCCTGTCCGTGTTTGACTGACTGGTGACTTAGTGGAAGAGTTTGACTTTTAACATGAGACAATAGATTCTGTCACACACAAATTTGCTACTTTTACTAAGCATATAACACAAAATATAAAAACAACAACAACAAAAACGCCTATGTTCCTAATTGTAATGTATAGTATTAAAAACGTCTAACCAAGGCTGACAAGTACACACAAAAACTCCTCTTCAGCTGCTTCTTGATTGATTGATTGATGCAAGCTGAATGAGAGGACAATGAGTCTCCGTGTGCTAATTATCTCACATGCACATACACACCTCTAAAAAGGATGAACACAGTCTGTCAAGTCTGAGGAGATCCAGAAACATGATTGCCTTCACACACAAACTGATGAGAGCTGTGAAAGGTGCTCCTCTTTCTCCCACAGACATTGTTTGTGTGTGTGTGTGTGTGTGTGTGTGAGCATGTGTGTGTGTGTGTGTGTGTGTGTGACAGGATGATTGAGTGCTGCCGGCTGGCTCAGTGACTGAGTTGTGTGCTTCACAGTAACAGAGACAAATCCTGACATTCACTTCCTCTATTTTCTTTCTTCTATTTATTAGCTATTTTCAGTGCTGTGTATGTACACATTTATAAAACACATTTATAAGTGGTATTACTATGAAACTGAAAGACCCAACCAGGAAAAAAAGTCCAAGATTTCAAGTTTGTGTTCCAATATGTCACCCCAAGATCAAATTTATCATTATCATCTTTTCAGACAAAAGAGCTCATTTTACTATAAAAACATGACAGCTTTACTACTTTTAGTACTTTATTCTTTCTAAGCCAATTAAAAGGATTGAATTTAGTCAGTCTGTTTAAATTATACTTCCACAAACATTCAAAAA
Organism: Ptychobarbus kaznakovi; assembly: GCA_027422405.1. Classification (NCBI taxonomy): domain Eukaryota; kingdom Metazoa; phylum Chordata; class Actinopteri; order Cypriniformes; family Cyprinidae; genus Ptychobarbus; species Ptychobarbus kaznakovi. The sequence continues at coordinate 17,988,915 of CM049798.1, forward strand.
TACAACTGTAAACTTCTGCGAATGGTTTTCAAAAGTTGTTGGTGGCATCTGCACCACAGATGTCAAAGATGCTGACATGGTTTTCTTTGAAAAAAAGGAAGTGGTAACATATGAACAAGACAAGAAAAAACAAAAGGCATCTACCACTGGTCAAGTCCATGAAAATGTCACAATTATCATTCCTGTATACTGTTTTGTTTTTGATTTCATTGTATTGTACTGAATATAATGCAAGTACAAACTCATCCTGGGCTTCAGTGAATTGAACACCTAAAATGACAGTGAGCACTTACTTTGCAATCTCTGCTGCAGTAGCGGAAAAGAGGTCCTACAATTTGGGCAGTGTGTCCAGTTGTCTGTGGGAAGGACCCATCTAGATATAGGTAGTGGCCTAATGGGTTGCGGAGGGTGTGATCAGTGGATGGTCCAGTCCCGCGTGTGAGCATATTTCCTGGTTTTATCAACCAATCAAAATCATCATCTTGGCTCTGTCTCCAGGAGCAAAGGTCAAATTCGAAATCGCAGCGACCACTGAATCCCTCTGGGGAAAAAACATGAGTATTGTTAAAGGGATAGTAAAATGTGACAATTCTGTATTCATTCACTCACCCTCATGCCATTTCAAACCTGTATTGACTTTCTTTCTTCTGTAGAAAACGAAAAAAATATATAAATATTTCAAAGATCTTTGCAGTTTGAACAACATTGGAGCCCACTGACTTCTTTTTTGTTGTTTCACGTATTTAATAAACACCATACCAGTTTGAAAAGACATGTGGGTAGCAAATAATGACAGTATTTCAATTTTTGGGTGAACTATCTCTTTAAAACAAACACAAATGCACATGGAAAATAAATTTAATTCGGTTGCATACATTCAATACAATATATGAGGTGTCAAATTTGTCCATTCACAAATTCTGACCACTGAAATACAGTTGAAAAAAGTTACAGGAGAGAGTATAATGGATTTGTTTCTCACTGCATATGTAATGATTCTCATCCGAGCCATCTCCACAGTGATCAATAAAGTCACACAAGTTGTCCTCAGAGATACAGTGACCGTTGGCACAGATGAACTCGTTGTTACGACAAGGAAGATCAGACGTTATTGGAGGGGCACAGTCCACAAATGCCACGTCATCAACAACAACATCGCCCATGTAGCTGATGCCTCGCTTGGCTCGAAGGCCCACCTATTAATACATTCATAAACCAAAATATGCATGCTTTTAACCTGCGGTAATCTACATCATCTGCTCCACAATACTTTCCATATGGCGGCGTAGTCAAATGCACAAGTCTATAAGCACACATTTACTCTACGAGACATATCAGGTAAACAGACTAATGTGAAAAGATGTCACTCAAAATCCTTTGATTATCTTAAAAGAAAACTAAAAGATATGAGTGAAAAGCTAAAGGAAAAAACTGTACATGGAGATTGTGAATTGGAAGTGTTTGAGAGCTGCTGCATACTGTGGCCCTGTCCCAAATGACACACTAAACCCTCGCGGTCTTTCTTACGCACTTTCGTGACGTAATGCCGCTTTGACTGTCGGGTAGAAGTCTGCCGCGGAGCTCACCCCAGTGCGGGCTCGACAGAAGTGCAGATCAAGGGCGCATAACGGTCGCAAAGGGGCGCTCGCGAGCACCCTTCTGAATGCTAAAATGAGGAATGGGACACTCTGCGGTCTCGTGGACTTAACGAACACGCGCATGTGGAGGCCATTGTAAGTCCGTACCGCAAGTGCACATGAAGTGTTCCAAAGAGCACTAAGGCCCCTGAAAGTACACAGCAAAAGGGCAATCAGTACTAATGAGAGAGGGTGTCATGAAGTATCCAGCACAATGAAGAACTACAGAGAAGAAGTGTTGATAAATATTAATGATGCAAGGGCCAGATGGAGAAAAGGTCATGATATTTCTGATCAAACATCAGCTTGACACTTAACATTTGACCACACATTTCAGGAATACTAAACACACAGTTCTCCGATCACTTTTATAAAATGTAAATACGTTTCATAAATCCTTTTTTGTCCAAATTTGTTTACCTGGTTGACACATAAACTATGGTTCAAACTATGGTTTGGGGTCGGTAAGATTTATTTATTTGTATTTGAAGGATGTCTCTTATGCTTTCCAAGGCTGCATTTATTTGATCATATACAAAAATACAGTAAAAATAGTAATATTGCATAACCTGTAATACCTTTTTAGCATTTTTCCAAGAATAGAAACTTTTCTATTTTATAGAAAGAACATAATTTATTTAAAATAGACTATTTTGGTAACATTATATGCCTTTATTGTCACTTTTACTCAGTTTAATGCATCATTTATAAATAAATAAAACTATTATTTAAAATGAATCTTCTGACCTCAAATGTTTGAACGTTTGTACCTGTATTTTTTGCAGTTGTTTAGGCACAGTTGGAGAACCAAAGAGAAAAGGCTGGACATTCAAAAACATATTTTTTCATTGATCATTTATTTATTAGTCCTCACTCATATAACAGAAACACTGACCTGAATATAATGACGGATTCCTATGAAGACCTCACCCCGCCTCCAGCTGTTGCCTTGGTTACCACTTTGGGACCAAACTTCATATGTGACAGAGCCTGATTTGATGAAGACCTGCACATACAATTTTGAGATTGTTATGACAAACTGCAAATTGCTCTCTGGAAAATACTTCATAACAAGCATTTTAGAAATTGAACACAATGAAAGACCAAATGAAGCATGAAATTTATTCTGTCACATTAATAATATGTTTTGATGTTTTCTAGGCATGGGTTACCAGCAAATGAGTAACAATTATATTAATAATTTCCAGATAACTGCACCTGCAGCGTTCCAACAGTAAAGCCACTCATGTGATACCAGAACACAAGTGTACACTGGGGTCCTGTTATTTTAATGGGAGCAGTGAAGAGATCAGTGGTATGACCATATCCTCCATTGGAGCTGTCCGCAAATATATACCAACCCTCTGAAGAGCCACTGCAAAATGTACACGTATACAGATGAGTATACACAATAAAGCAGAAAACACACACCTGCATATAAGCAAATCTGACCATGCATTTATAAACGAAAACACAAACACATTCCAGCAAAAAATGCTGTTTATTGCTCACAGTGTGTGGTCGTTAGCAGGTCTGTGGTTCTGTTCTCCATTATGAATACTCTCTCCTTGTCCTGTCTGCCAGCAAAAGGAATGAGGAGGAACAGGAGTGGCCGGGACACTCAAATACCATCCACACAGAGCATCACCTTCAAAATCACAATACTCCTTCACTGAGAACAGACAAAACAGTAATATTAGAAGGATGGATGATGGATGGATATTTTGGGACTGGTAAAATCTTATTCATATTTTCATATTATGCTCACCAACGCTGCATTTGTTTGATAAAAAGGAAAAATCATACAGTAGTATTGTTGAACAATATTACAATTTAAAATAACTGTTTACCATTTGAATATATTTAAAAATGCTATTTAATCCTGTGATGGCAAATCTGAATTACTCCACTTAATCGTTCAGAAATCATTGTATTATGCTTATTTGTTGCTAAAAAACATTTTTATTATTATCAGTCAGGATTCCTTGAACAGAAAGCAATTATTTGAAATAAAAACATTTTGTCAAATTATAAATGTCTTTACTGTCACCTTTTACCAGTTTAATCGATTCTTGCTCAAAGTAATACTTTCTTTCCCAAAAATCCAAAAACGTTTGAACAGTTGGTAGACAGACAGACAAACAGATAGATGCATACCACAGTGTTCCTCATCAGAGCTATCAGAGCAGTCTGCTTTGAAGTCACACACTTGTCTGAGGCTCACACACTCTCTTGTAGTTGAGCACACAAACTGGTCAGGAGGGCAGCTATGAGGGGGTGCTGCAGACACGGTGGGGATGGGAGCAAAGGTGCTAGGCTCATTTGAGGGCAATTCACCTACATATACAAAGATATACACACATAAATACTTTAAAACCCAGATTTTTAACATCCTGAAATGGGAAACTGGATCCATATTGATACCAGTCCTAATAAGAATGGATCTTTTTTAAAGGAAGCTAATTCCGTATATTTTTACTTCACCATTATATGGCTGACAGCCAATGAAAGACAGATCATCTATGGCAATATCTCCTCTGAAGTCATCACCAACAGTCCCCTCCACTAAAATCTGTAGCAGCAAGAAAGAAAGAAGAAAACGAAGAAAAAAACTAAGCAGACAGCTTTATTTTGCAGCGTGCACATTTATCGGAGGGGAAGCCATTTACTATCAAGGATCTAAAAAATAAGTGGACTAAAATGGGCATATCAAGTATATGCTTTGGTAATGCCTTTTCTGTTTTATTACCAAAAAAAAAAAATTAATGGACCATTAAAATGGACAGATTACGAACAAGCGAATCACTTAATAATAAGGACAACTGGATTTATAATAGTTGATATCAGGCTATATTTAGAATTCATAAACCCTTGTTATTAGTGACACCGGTGGCCGTTAAGTGAACTGCAGCCAGCAACTTGCTTGTGCTCGCCCTCGTGCACATGTAACGTTCAAGAGACAGTAGAGCCCGAATGTGATTCAGTGGCTTTCAGTGTTCTTCACTTTGAAGAAAAAAGTTGGAAATACCTTTGAAGCGATATACTGTTATTGAACATCTAGACGCCATCCACACTGATGAGAGCGGTGTTTAGATGAATTATGAATAAGTAAATATGCTCTGTGCACCTTACTCAACAGCCTTACGAAAATTAACCATGGTTTTATTGTAGTAAAAGTGTAGTAACCATGTTATTTTGGTGTATTGATTGTCATTAGTATAACCACAGTTTTAGTACAAAATACCATGATTAAACTATAGTAACCATGACATTTTGGTTTATTTGTAGTAAAATCATGGTTTATTGTCTTAAGGGCAGTTGAATAAACAAGAAGTTAATATTAAGTAACTTACTCCAAACAAAACACAAACAAATTCTGCCATTCCTGAATGTGTGTTTGAACGAATCAGTTGAGTGAATGAGTCAAACGTCCATATACAGACTCAATTTCTGCCACCTACTGCCGTACCGATGTAACCAGCAGAAAGAGATGCTAAAAAATTACATGCCAACTGTCTGCTTGTTAAATGTGTGCTATAAATGAATAGTGCTCATAAAGTGTTGTATTAGATAGTATTCTCAATTTAAACGAGTAGAGGCTTGGACCTGGAAACAGTATTACTTGTCACAACTTAACAAGTGGATTGTTTCCCTTATAAACATTGAATTAACTCACAAAAGCACTAAAATATACATTTTCCTCTTATCACATATGATTTCTTTCACAAAAGAGAATGCAAAAGCATTGAAATATAATTTTTTCCTATCGTCTACAGTTTTTTTGTCTGGAAACACAGACAAGTGGACTTTTGTACCACATATCTGTTTTGACCAGAAGTACATTATATAGATTATAATTAATTTTTTAATAAGCTCTGATTTTTTTATATTGCTAATACTATCCTACACTTCAGCATGCTTTGTGGTGTCTGCTGAGACAGTTACTATGATTGCTCAGACTGTAGTGCATGCATTATCAACAGAGTGCATGTATGAGTATAAAATTTAAAGCTGGAGCAGCCAGTTAATCAAATGATTTAGCACAAAAGGACACCATTAGACTCGTACACTCCAGTCCTCATAATTCTGATCAAAACTCACCTGAAAATGGTGGGCGCTGTTGATCAACAGTATCTTCCTGTGCCAGAAGTTGCCTTGGTCACCATAGCGAACCCACAACAAGTTTCCCCGGCCACTGTTACGTGTGCGCTTGTACACAGCCAATCGAAACACATGCTGGCCAAACATGTGATAGTGGAACCTAAAAGCACAGGTTGGTTTGGATTCAGGATCTCGGCGAGGAGTTTGGAAAAAAGGCCGACTGATTAGAACGGCTGTGTCTTTGAACTTCTGTGGGTCTGAAGCTTCAATATAGAGGAAGTGGCCATCTGCATTGGCTCGTGTGTGGTCCTTCCATGGACCTGTGTTGATTGTGGGAGTGGGTCCTTGGATATGGGTCCAATCAAACATGTCTTCCTCATGCTCCTGAGTCCAGCTACACAGGCCTTCCTCAAAGTCACACATTAGCTCTGGCGCTGATAGGAGAAGAAAAGATCACTGTAAACGTGACTGCTAACATCAAACAATATAAACTGCTTCAATGACCATTTAAAACTCCACCAATACTGACAGCAGTTTTCCTCATCTGTTCCATCTCCACAGTCATCGATCAGGTCACAGATCTGGTAATAGTTCACACATGCTTTGCTCCGGCTACAGTGAAGGTGATTAGAGGTTTGGCACATCTCCACAGCTTCAGACAATGAGCAGTTATGGAACATAATATCATCTAGAGCGGAGACTCCTTCATACACAGCCAAGCTCAGTTTTGCAACTGAGATGTGGAAAGGCCTGGTCTGCCTGCCAATCTGGACGATTGCAGGGTGCCACTGGTTACCTTGGTTGTAAAGTGTTTGCCAAAGTATAGTGCTGCTGTCTAAGCCCTCTATCACCAAGTGCATTTCAGCAGCACCAACAGAATGGCCAGAATTATAGTGCCTGTAAGCAAATCAATCAATGTAAATACTAAATCTAAACAATCAATGTTAAAAAATATTCTGCAGTGAAGCATATTATTAGTTTTTGCGCAAATATTAACAAATATTTTTTAAATATATTATATTTTAATTCAAGGGATAGTTCACACAAAAAAATTAAATGCTGTCTTTAATTACTCACGCTCACACTGTTCAAAACCCGTAAGACCTTCGTTCATCTTCAGAACACAAATTAAGATATTTTTGATTAAATCCGAGATTTTTCTGACACCGCATAGACAGCAATAAAATTACCACGGTCAAGGCTGAAAAAAGTAGTAAGGACATCATTACACTAGTCCATGAGACATCAGTGGATCAAGCTTAATTTTATGAAGCAATGAAAATACTTTTTGTGTGCAAAGAAACAAAAATAATGACTTTTTTCTTATAAAATAAAAATTTCTTCTCTTCTGGGTCAGTCCGCCACCATTCACGACAGCACGACGATGCATGCTTGTGATGCTTCAGATGAAGGAGCTGGTTTTCTGACGGAGAACCTGGATGCGCTGCTCCTTGTTTGCAAGCAGAGGAATGCACACGTGTGCATTATGGTACTGTTGTGAACATGCATCAAAGACTGACACGGAAATATTACTGTAGCATCATAAAATGACAGTTGAACCACTGATGCCACATGGACTATTTTAACAAAGTCCTTACTACCTTTCTGGGCCTTGAACGTCTATGGAGGGTCAGAAAGCTCTCGGATTCCATCAAAAATATAATTTGTGTTCCGAAGATGAACAAAGGTCTTGTAAGTTTGTAATGACATGAGGGTGAGTAATTAATGACAGAATTTTCATTTTTGGGTGAACTATCCCTTTAATTATTAATTAATGTGAATAAGGCCAGAGCCTACCAGAAGGTCATGACACAATCTGAACTTGTTTGCTGGAATGTAGGACTGCGCAGCAAAGCCTGCTGGGACAACCTGCTACTCCTCTTGAAAATAAACATGAAGTGGCCTTAAAGGGGAAGAAAAAGAGATAGTAAAATATTAAAAAAATATTGACAAAACCTGAAAATGGAAATGGCATTTGCAACCATTCCAGTAATTCCCACTTGATTTATAAATCTCCCAGAGGCCAAACATAATTATCTACACAATATGAAAAGCACCACTATTTTTCTTTAGCAAAGCACTAAAATTGAAATGAACTAGACCAATTCTCACACAATTTACACTCCCAGGTGATTTGTATATAAACATTATAAGTTAAATGGGATTTTAAAAAGGTTTCAGTGCTATTGCAAACTAAGTAAAGGTTCTTCATGGAGAAACAGAAATGTTAGGAAATGTGCACATGGAATAAGTGGATGTGGTTTATAGGTCAGAACTACAGTTTTAGTATCTTTTGGGAGTGAGAGTAAATTAAATGTGAGACTAAATCATTTCATGATTTATTTAGTCTGTGTATTCACCTGCACTTGTGTTCGTAGAGTGGTCCTGGGGTGGTGTTTGGTCTGGATAATCTACGGCGACTCCATTAGCTGAGCCTCTCACCCATTCAAACCCATCATCCTGGACAAGCTCATACCAGCCACACGAGTCAGACTCGAAATCACACTGTGCCGCTGAGAGTCCAATTAACATCATTAAATAATACTCAAACAATAAATTCAACATAAAACCACCCTTCAAAATATAGACAAAATAGTTCAAACGTTCATAATATCTCATTTATATTCCAAAGAAGAAAGAAAGCCATATACAGTAGGTTTGTAACAACATGAGGGTGAGCAAATGATGACAGAATTTTTGTTTATGGGTGAACTTTTTTCATTCATTGCACAAAATAAAGTATTTGGTATCAATCAAGGTAAATATTTCTTAAACAGTGACATGGCTCATGTTCCAGTGAAATCATGTTTTAAACAAGTCTCCAGTCTCTTAAGTAAGCTATTTCTGCAGTAAAAATAACTGTAAGCGAATGACATTCAATTTACAAATGGCTGTACACAGTTAGGTTAAAAATAAGATGGATACTCACAACATTTGGCCTCGTCCTCTCCATTGGGACAGTCTAATGAAAAATCACACACTTTCACCCCATCTATACATATATTTGCCCCACAGTGAAACTGAGATGGGGGGCACTGAGCTGGAAGAGGTGCCTTGATGCCAGTCTCTGGAGAAAACAATAAAGCCAAAATACATATTTCACAGAAAAGGTAAGCAAAAGGTCAAGATGGGACTCATAAAGTGAAGAGAGGTTTAGAGCTCCTTCCTGCATTATCACCTCCTCTGTTAACGGTGTCATGTGAAGTAGATCTGAACATGGGCACATTATTATGATTAATCTGACAGTCCAGATTACTGCTGAAATAAATCACAATAATGCGGTATCGTAACACACACACATTTACAACTAAACACATACACTTCCCTTTGAAACACTTGGTCATAGAAAATCAACCTTGTTCTGTTCTGTTCGGTGCAGATCTGTATTTATGGTGGAAAATAAAGCAAGATTATCTTTTCTCATAAATAGTTAAGCTTTTTTTGTGACAAATGTGTAAAATAAAAGTTATTGACTTACTGTAAAGCTGTGTCAGCAATTACATCTTAAATTGTTGACCAATAAAATCTTCAGAAGATAATAAAACCCCACCATGATTTTGTCATGGCATTTATATATGCTCGAAATTAAAAATGTAACTGATGTCTACCTCTTTCTATCATGGGCTGAGCTGTAAATTAGAAAGTTGCTGAGGTTCCCTTCTGCCCATCACTATTGTCCTCTGGTGTTGTAGTCAACCAGCACAGGCTATAAATGTATTAGACCTTATTTACAGCTTTATATTCCTGCATCTCTTAAGCTCTCAGCACCTCACACCTTTCAGAAATTTCTAAAGCAAATCCATCACAAAACTTCATCTTTGCATCTTTACAAACAGCTACATTATATCCCAAACATGGACGTCTGAAGGAGGAGCATACTCATACATACCGGATAACTTTAATGATGCACACATACTGATGATATCAGGAGATTTTCCAGACTTTCATCAGTAACATGCACATGAGGCCTCCATCAAAAAAAGTGTGTCGATATTTTGACACCCTTTTCAATACTGTTTTGTCTAAATAAATTGGCTTTACCTACTGCACAGTTTCAATCACAAGCTGTAAGTTCAATAAAGAGCTGTTTGATCATTGACGAAAGATAGAAGACATTTGCATTTTCTACAATAAACTGTAGGTAAATATCCACCTAATCCACTGCTCTTTTATAAAATATCCTGCATCTGTGTTTTTAATGCAGTGTGAGAATCCGCTGCAAAATTAAAATTATGTCATTAATTACTCCTTCATGTCGTTCCAAATTCATAAGAACTTTGTTCATCTTTGGAACACAAATTAGGATATTTTTGATGAAATCCAAGAGTTTTCTGAGACTGCATAGACAGCAATGCAACTGAAATGTTCCAAGACCCAGAAACATAGTGAGGACATTGTTAAAATAACAATTCTCGTAGCTTTGTAATATTACGTTTGAAACTGATGTCACATGGACTATTTTTTACTAAAATAGTTCAAATAGTTAGCATAGTTGAGTCTGGGAACGTTTCAGTTACATTGTTGTCTATGGAGGATCTGAAGGTGCTTTGAAGATCTTGCGGGTTTGAAACGACATGAGGGTGAGTAATTAATGACAGAATTTGTATTTTTGGGTGAACTATCCCTTTCAGTGCTTGAGTGCATCCGAATAAATAAAACTGAATCGCGAACAATTTCAGACCAACACTGCAGAGTTCCATTGTGAAGAACTCATCCCTATTCCTTAGTCCCTTTGAAGGTTTTACCCCACGGACTGAGAGCCTCGAATGGATGAACAAAAAACTGTTTCTTCAAACTCACTTCTATCATCTGCCCAAAGCCAATAAAGGAGGGACTTTCGTCACGCAATTAAACCCACAGAAACAATCATGGAAGCAAAGTGTCCATCATTTGTACTTCAAAATCCCTCATTCTGAAGGGCCCTTTGAAGTAACCAATTCTGTTTGGGCTGATCATTGAATATGGCGTTGTGCCCTGAAGTCCCCTTCAGAAGCCGAATTATCCTTTTTGGAACGCAGTGCTTTTTGCAAACCAGTTTGACCGATTAGATCAAAAGAGTGATTCATTTGTGAATCTGGCATTGCTAGTTCTGAACCTAGACAGTGTAAGAAAAAGTGACGAGGACGTGTGTCCTACACCCGCTCCCATTCTACAATTGGTCACCATTTGCTCAGGATGTGATTATCCCAAATGGTCTAGAAACAACATAACTTGACTTTCTTCTTCTCTCTAACAATTAAGACATTTTGGGAAATGAGCATGATCAAACATGCATTGTGGAGTGTAATCTGGGTCAGGGCAGAAAAAAGATTATTACAACAGCTAACAGAAAACACATGTGACTTGATTGCTTAAGTATTATCAAACAAAATGATTCTCAGGTCAGTATATATATCAATCCCACTGACACATAAGGATTTATCAGTAACTTTTACTGGGACACTCTTGCCCCAGTAAAAGTGGTCTAGCGGCACCGCAGAATTATACTGATGCTCCACAGAATAAAGTCAGTCAAGCAGATTTGTAACGACAAATGTAACTTTTAGGTGAGCAACTGAATTAGGTGGATTTAGGCAGCCTTATTGGATATACATGGTGCCCTGAAACAGTCCAGACTGTGCTGACTGATTTGCAGAAAAAAACACTCTTGAGAAGACATATTATTGTTGACCCACCTACTGCTACCGCACATCCTCTGCTGAAGGACACATCATCAATCGCTACAACTTCATATGGGTCACTGCTGTTGAATATCAATCCTCTAATCACAACCTGTAGATTCACAGTGATTTGGGTTACCGATTGAACTATCCACCATACATACCAAACAAAAATACCCCTTCCCCCTCATACAGTACATGCACACCAACCTTAAACTCTTCTCCGCTGTTTATCACCACCACTGTTCGCATCCATGGAGCGTGTGGATCAGGATTGGATGTGGACTGAAACCAAACCTCCTGCATCTCTCCCGAAGACTTGAACTGGATCAGAACCTGCAAAGCCCCTGCCAGCATCCCAATATGATGATAGAAAGTTAGCTGTTCAAAGGAGAAGACAACAAAGAGAGAGAAAATATAAATCCCTCAAAAGAACATGCAATGTGAACAGTCCTATGTGAACAAAGGATTCGAGAGGTGCATTGCTCGCTTCATTACACCTTGAGCTTTAAAGATGTAACATTAAACATATTCAGCATTTGCTAAATGAAACAAAATGAATGCTGAAAGCATCTCATACTCAAAGCAGTTTTGTTGTGAGGTGAGTTTATGTTATTGCATATTACTGCCAAGTTCAATGTCATCTTATTTTTGTTTAAGCAGAGAATCACTCAAAGTGAATTACTCCATATTCGATAACGGAGAATCTAAAACCATAGATCAAAATGAGTGCATGCACTGCACACTGTGTCACGGTCTGACAGCCTATGCATAACTCTCTGCTGTCAATAAGAGTGTGTAGCCGTGGCAGTGGATAAGTGCTCTACACACATAATCGAGGGCTTGAGCCAAGCACTTAACACGATGCTGCTTATGGTTTGTGGTAAACTCTGCAGTATGTCTCTCTTGACAAAAAACAAAACAGACATATTGCATTGGTCCATTTACTGAACTACTAAAATATTTCATATACATTTTTTAATAGGCTATTTAATTTAACACTGGGACTTTTCATTGTTCTTATCACCCCGCTTGTCTGTGTTAGTTCGAGACAGGCTATCAGTATCCGCATTAGTGGTAAAGAGTTGTCAGCAAATCTTTTGCAGGTTTTACATCAGTCAGTGGTGACAAGTGCCTATATAAGTGAACAATTCCATCAGCCTATTCATTCAGGAACTAAGCCAGAGTAAGTCATTGAATCATTCATTCAACCAGTTTGTTCCTAAACACTGCATCTGCTGTGGCTTTGTTCTGAACAATTTTGTTGGCAGAGCAAAAATAGACAAATTAACTGGCAGTACTGTGTCCAAAAGTCAATATTAATTTTTAACAGTTGTATAGAAGCAATATCACACAGTTATGTATATATTATGGAAAATAGTATTTTGATAGCTTGCTCTAAAAAGCATATGGTGGTTTGACAAATAGGCTACTGGTTTATGTGGTATCCGAATTTTGGACAGACAATGAAATAAAACATCAAACGATGTTTAGTCATGTTTTTAATTCTGTACCCAGCATGTCTGTGAAGGCTGGAAGAGAGGACTGTATATTTCAGCACTGACTCCTCCTCCAGTTTTTGAGTGTATATAGAGGCAGTGACCTGACAAAAGAGAATAAAGAGTGTCCTGAGAAGTCAGGAAATACAAAATAAAACCAAACTTTGTTAACATCTACTATACTATATAGTGAGAATATGGTGCTTACACTGAGGGAGGAAAAATAATATCTAAAAAAATTATGAAATTATGGAATTTAATATATGTACTAACAATTATAGGGTGGAAGTCATGCTAAAGATTGTGTACAACAGGTTTTTCAGAAACGCTGATTATGTTAATAATTAAAAGCCTTACAAATTCATCAGTAGGTTTTATAGAGTTAAGTGGTATCCATTACGATATAAGACAAACTGTTTTACTTACCAGTAACATTTTCTCTGTGATCGGTCTCAGTACTGGGACGGCTCAAACCTGATCCTCTTATCCAAATATGATGTTCATTTTGAAGTTGAAAACCACAGAAACCTTCCTCAAAGTCACATCTCATAAACTCAGAGCCTATATGAGAGGAAAGTCAAAGCTATATCAGGCCATTACAGTAAAATAAACACTGGTGTCTGCTAATCATTTCAAATCTGTTACAGAGACACCATTAAAAACATGCACCTCTGTACGGTATCCATCGTATAACACATTTAATATGCACTTGACTTCAAATCTGTTGTCACAAAATAGATTCAGGAGATGCAAAATTAAAAAAAAAAAAAATCAAGTTATATAGGCTAAAATAATGTGCTGTGTTTACATGAACAACATAAGATAAAAATGAAAATGGTAATGGAAAATGTTTTCTTAGCATCATTAAAAGGATGAAGGTGCAAAACAAAAGCAATAGTGGTCAACCCTAATACACCAACCTAAATTATGTAATGTTCTGCCTTTTAAAAGCCCCAGAAGCATTAAATCAATATTATAAAAGCACTGTTGTAAGACCTCCCAGGGCACTCCTTTATGCGTGTGCCATAAATCTCACTATTTACACATGAGAGCCTTTAGGAGCATTTAAAATCACGTTACCAACAGAGAGGGGAAAAAAGGGCCATTACTGTCAAAGACTTGCCTGTATGAGCACAAGAAACATACACAAATAAAAGAGCAGACAAAGGAGCTGAAGAGCAGATAAGACTATCTTACAGACTAATACTTACAGTCAGTTTCATCGCTGCCATCTGCACAGTTCTCTCTGAAATCACACACATGTTCCTCAGATACACAGCCACCTCTCGCGCAAGTAAACTCCTCAGGCAGACATGGCGTAGATGATACACTCGCCAGGAAACACAGCAGAAATGAGGCCCACACACACATCCTCATTGAGCTCTCTGACAAACAGTCCAGTAGCTCATTCAGATCTACATGTAAGCACAAACACAGAGACAGACACACTCACACCTCAGTATCCACAAAACATGAATCCTCAAAATCCCTAGGAGTGTCAGTCTACTGTATAACCTCGACTTTGTGCCGCGTCTCACAGAACGCTAGTGCAAATGACTTTATGACTGTTACACAATAGCCCTGCGTTCTTTCATTGTGTATCTCTCTCTCTCTCTGTGTGTGTGTGTGTGTGTGTGTGTGTGTGTGTGTGTGTGTGTGTGTGTGTGTGTGTGTGTGTGTGTGTGTGTGCGTGTGTGTGTGTGTGTGTGCACCTGATGTCACAGTGTGTGTCAAACTCCATGCCAATTGGCTAGAGATAAAGTGACAGTAAAATGTAATCTATTATTTTAAGACATATGATTTTGTGCAATAAGAACCCAAGTTTACAATCGTGAGTTAAATAAACACATTTAGGTGAAGACATAAAAGCAATTTAAACAAGTATTAATACAAATGTGCTGCTATCTTAATTCCCTTCAATTTCAGTTCGAAGAAACAGCACCGAATGATAAATAAGACGGCGAGATAATAAATCGTTAGTTCCACCCTCTGTCCTGCACCGACTTTACAAATGTTCATTCAGCTATAATTTCATTTTTCATGAATCATTGACTGAAATTCAAAATCATTAATGGGGTGTGATAAAAGAAATGCTCTGTTGGCCATAATAATATCAGAATAATCTTCAAGCGCAAAATAACACAGTGATAAGAATAAGAAAAAAATTATTAGGGATTAGTTGAACAATAAATATGAATAATTAAGGGTTCTTTTTTATCAGCCCCACATCATTACTGATAAACTTGACATCCCTCTATAGACACTAGCTGAAATGGGCTATTGTAGGATAATAGCTGGTCAAATAGAAGGTGACTATATATGTTAATAATCCTCCTGTGAGTGATAAGATCCAGAGACTGCGGCAGTGATAATGGAGTCTTAAGACACACAAATCCTCAATAGTCCAATTGAAGAACAAATCTTGTGTCACCAGGGATGTCACTTGCTGTCTATGTGATTAGTTGGGTTTATTGATTGTCAGCGCCAGGAGATTTAAGTGGCTGTGTTCTCACTAGTTATTATGTCAGTCGTCAAGACAGACAACACAACAGAAGACAGACAGTGTTTTAAGCATTGATCTGTCTTTAAATAAGCTTTTGGGCATTTACACACACTCTGGTGGACATTTCAGCAATATTAAGGAAGATTGTTTATCCTCTACTTTTAAAAAAATGACTGTTTTCAAACATGTTCCTCCAATATTATCCACATCTGCAAACAGTTGTACAAATTGGTAGTCCAGCCCCAAACTCATGCCACATGTCGTTGAGTCATTGTAGCCAGGTTAGCATGCTCAAACACTGCTGTAATGTTATGCATCACAGAGACAATGTTTATTGCATCTGGAGAAATCAACCTGTGAATGGTTCATCTGAAATACTCTGCATATTAATAATGGTTAGGAGAAAATCTTCAAACATCACCATTAAGGGATAGGTCACCCAAAAATGACGTAATCACTTACACTCACCCATCACCCTTATGTTGTTTCCAAACCTTTATGGCTTTTTTCTTCTGTGCAACATCAAATAAAATATTTTGAGACATTCCAAGTTTTTTTGTCGGATCAATACTAACCAAAGCTGTCTGGTTACCAAACAGTTTTATTTGTTTTTTGTGTTTTGCAGACGAAGAAAAAAATAGGTATATTAAGATCTATCCACTTATTAATTCATAAAATAATATAAATTACAGCTCATTAATGCTGTCTACTAGCACTAAGACCCTCTCTTACATGGACACTGCTGATTTTGTAGCTCTTCCTCACTTTTCCTTTACAACACATTGTGTTCATCTCAGACTCAAGCTGTCACTGATCGTCCACTCCGGGGAGTTTCATTCTCCTTTTGAATTGAATAAATGGAATCGCATAGTCTGTATGTTACCTGTCAGGGCGAAACTATTAGCCTGCCATGACTGCTCCTTAGGTCATCCACCCATTTCATCACTCTCCTTCTCCATCAGCCCACAGCCTTCTGCAACACAGAGCATCGCCCTCCGCTCTTCAATCCTGCTTTCTATAAAACAATAGTTGTCACACGATTTATTTCAGGCACCCTCAGATCCCCTTTCTTTGTTTTTCTGGTGGTGGTGTAACCTCAATATTTGTCTTTCATGGCAGGTCTGTCTGGTTATTTTGGAGTAATTGTTAAGACTACAACTATTTGTTCACTGCTCAATGATCCAAATAAATTGGTTGGGAAAGCATCCATATCCAGGAACCCACCATCCAAAAATACCTAATCCAGGTCTTCCAGGACCTGAAATTATGACTTTTAAATGAGTACTATTATTGCATTCTCAGTTTACAGGTCGGCTTTTAGGTCCAAAGCATGTTATTCCTCAGAGAAAGGAATAATACAAGAGTTAGTGAAGTCACAAGCATCATTCCTCATGTGCTTGAGCTAAAAGCACCATATGTTCTCGATCAAAATACTAAAGAAAATCAACTCAGCAAGTCATCCCTTTTCCAATTTCAAATTGCTCCTTGAAGTGCTTGATTAGCTCTCTGACAAATGCATAGGTTTGAAATATAGAACATATTAATAAGGGGAGTTTTACAAATGGTGTGTAAAACATTTTAAAGGCTACGGTAAAATTAATGAAGGACAGAATGAGAGGAAAATGACTTGTAGAAACAGGTTCAAAGTAGATGTTTAGTGACAACAGTTGTTTCATTGAACTAAATTCAAGTTATTAAACCAAATGTTCTCAGTGCATGTTATCCGGTGTTTTGAAAATCGTTGTTTAAAAGGAAACATACCGTGACACCACTTTTCATTTCCTTACACTTTTTTAAAATGCATTTCCAGAGAGTAATACTAGTACTAGTACTACAATAGTATACAAAATAAAATAATATATATTAGCATAGGATATACTATACTAGAATTAACGGTTGTAATTAGAGTACTAACAACATTTTCTGTGAAAATATCAACATGCAGCTCCTTTTTTTAGTACTTGCAAACAATACATGGAGGAATAAAAACCACTTTTTATTCTCTCTGTCAGCAAAGCTGACCCGTATACTCACACAGATGTGTGTCACTGTGCACACGTCATCTAAATATAACTGTGCTTTGATCATCTTATCCAGGCTGCAGTGTTTGTAGCACAGAGAGGTGGGAACTATATGCATCTCAATAAACCACCATGAATTTGAGGAAACCAAAATGTTTTGTAAATGAGCATGAATTTAATTTCCTTGAACAGGTATGAGCATCACACTCGGCTACCACTCGGTTACTGACAATAATGACATTATTATACCATAAATACCATTATTCAGAATATGTATGCCAAATCAACTTGTCTGTAGATGTTTCTGTTAATCTACAGTTAAATAGTTGTATAATGATTTGAATGACTGGATCCTCCCTCTTTGATCATCTCTCTTTCTTTAGACTAGAAATGTCCTGACCTGATCATCTTTTCTCACCCAGACAAGTTTAAACAAGCTGTTTAATATTTAACAAGGCTGCACACACACTGTCAGGATTAATGATTTAAGATTACATACAGTAACATATTCATGTTTTATCATGCGTTGCTTCTAAGTGATACTGAAGTCTGTTAGTTTTTTGAAAATGATTAAGGACAAAAATGCAAAAAGGAGGTGTATGACACCAGGTGTAGAACATAAATGGCAGGCTTGAAATCAAAGCCGAAGTTAGATGAAAGAATTGGCCGTCTGTTTAAAGAAGACATCAGTCATATTACTTCAAAGAATGAAAATGAAACAACAAGCGCATCTAAATTCTCTATAGCCTATATTTGGATGACCTTTACACACATTTTTCAAAATGATCAAAAATGGTTAAGACATTAAACATAATTGGGTTTAACATCAGACCTTGTTGTACCAATTGCGCATTAAATGCAGGAGCTCAGTTTGGACATGTAAAAATATCTTTCTTTGCACAAAGGTGAGGAATTGCAGTCATAAATAAAGCGGAAGGAACGTGTCAGAGAATCCTCACAGAACAGGTTCCTGTAACCAAAATAGCAAAGACAACTGACAGACAGACTCGACAGGCCCCAGTGATGAATTAGTGATATGGGAACATATCACAATGGCTTTCGCTCTAATTGCTTTAGCCAGAATTACATTTTCTTCAGGAAATTAAATTGAGCCTTGGATCACCTTATAGTAATAACCTAAAAGAGATTCATTAATGTTATTGATGAGATCAAAACTATGTAAATGAAGACATGGACCTAAAGTCACAGAACAGCATTGACAGAAATCAGGGGAAAATAATCTGTCAGTTCAGTCAATAACTGTATGCCATCCTGCCTATGGTTTCCCATCCTATTAACAGAGGCAATAAAATGATATTCCTGGCACTAGAACAGACTAGACCCATATTGGCATACGTCAATTCTCAAATGAAAGAGAGCACTTTGTATTTGATCCAGTCGTTTCATCGTCAGATTCCCCTGTCCTTCACCTCCATTCCTTCATGTCTCTGACTCACTTTCTCTTTGTTGGCAGAAATATTCTGTTTAAAACAGAGCTGCACCTAGGCCACAGAATAGACTGCAGCCTTTTAACAGTGGATACTCATTATTATGACCCGTACTGATGATGACAGAGGACCCAAAGGATCCTAAGTGATTTCTCAATTTTAGCAAACAGTACAGGATTTGCTCTCACAAATCAACAGATGTAAGCTTGACCTCAAGAGACTCTGAGGTCAAACGTGTTGAAGGTGAAGTTTCTTTTTCTTCCATTCCACTTTAAATGTATGAAATATGAATCATTAATAAGACTGGTGTAAGGTTAAGGAGAATAGCCATAGCAGCTAGATTTTGAGTAGGTGTGCAGGTTTCCTAATCATCACCTAGTCTCCAGAGAACAAAGCATCAGTGTGACAAATAGATTTCCACTTGATCCTAATACAATGTAAGCCATTACATCAGAAGGCTAAGTGAGCATTATCTTGACTATATAAATCAGTCTGGAACAGTAATGATTACACATACTTTAAAGAAATCACTGTACCTTATATTGGAGATTAGCTGTAATACTTGATAGATCATTACACGAAGTGACAGGCCATGATGGATTAATAGACTGATTAATAACGTTCAAGCTCAGCTACAGTGTTTTGCCAGACTGCAAGCGTGAAATACAAAGAGAAGCACACAAGGCTGATGAAAGGTAAATGGATGTCAGAAAATGTAATCTCACCTTTGCGTTCTATGACTAAACTCGTCTGACTGTTGGCACGACACAATATCACACCCTAGTGCATAACATTCGCAATTGCAATTTCTGTTATTTATTTGAACAAAATGGTAAGCATTTCGGAAACTAATCAAATATTGATGAGACAATGTATCTCACGCAGTCATAAATACAGTTATTGAACATTGCATTAAAAAATTACCTAGTAGCTTTCAAACTAGTCCATTAGATTATATATATGGTTAAACTTTATATTAATAGTTCACTTTAGACATGCTGCTATAAGTAACTTTGCAACTACGTCAACTAATGCTCTGTAATTTGCAACTGCATGTCTACTAACTCTCAGAGTAGACTGTTAGGGTAGGTTTAGGGTTAGTAGAATAAGTTGTGACAATTTGTTTCTCAGTATGTTGTATGTTGTGGAACAAATAAAGTGTTAAGATATGAAGCAGACAGTCTACTAAAACTCAAATAAAGTGTTAAGATATGTCTACTGCAAAACTCTGCAGAGTAAAGACAATCAAAATAAAGTGTTACCCTTACTTGAGTGTTTAGCTTGTTTTTTGAAGGCAGGTGTTGGAGACAGTAGAATAAGTGTGAAAATATTTCACACGTCATCTGTTTTACAACGATCTTGCAATTCTCATCTGGAGTTGTTCAGTGTGGTGATCTGATCATTAAAAAAACGGACGTATTTAATGTACTGATGATCCTTTAATTTCATGTCTTTCTATTGTAGATCAGTGGTTCTTAACCCTGTTTGATTTGAAGGCCCTCCTTATGTACATCTGGTACTTGTAATAAAACAAATAACCTAAAGTTTAGAGTAATCTTAAGAGCTTTACTCTTCTAGCGTTTTAATGAATAGTTAACTACATCTAAAAAGTTAAGACTTGTTGTGTTTACAGCAACAGATGGCTGCTTTACAACCTAAATTAACCAATTCACTTTGGGGGGAATTCCATTGAGATTTATGGACACAAATCAATTTGATTTATGAAAGTGCCCCTTTACCCCACTTTATCAACATACGGACAATTTACATCAGAATCAATTCCTTTCACAGCTGAAAGCATTCCCTGTCATCAGCTACAAAACCAATTTGTATAGAAATAGATTCAAACAAAGTGCAAGCATGGACCATTTCCAAATGGATACACAAGACTAATCCAAAGCTGTGGAGTCTGGTAAATTGAATTCAAATACACTAAAAATGGCTTTATAAAACTCACAAAATGACAAAAATAAAGTACTTTCTCTTGTATAAAATAAAAATAAGGGAAAAAACTGAAACCATATTTGACCAAATAATGCAACAATAACAATTCAGATTTCAAATTAAAAGCTTTTATTATAAAACTATATGAATTAGCAAAGTTGCTACAGATTTCACCTGCTCATTTAGAAATGGCACATCTGAGAACCAAATGGTTTGACCATGAACTTCAGCAATGAAAGTGAATATTACACTCCTCTGAGCCGCTGGCAGAAACACATCAGTCCCATTCTGACGGGTGAGCCACATTTCCAATTTGAAACAGTTTTTGTCCAAACGACCTCCGTTCAACATTGTATGATACAATATAAACTCATATCAGGTTTGTAAAGATGCATAATAACACGCACCCATGCACACTGCTTTAGACCGTGATTCTGAAAATAAAAGATCTTACAAAAAATCTGATCATTTGACATTTATGTTAATGGTCACAGCAGTCAAATTCATTTATTTTCGTCTCCATGTGAACATTAAACAGCACATTCACAACAGTCAGGTAAAGACCTCAAAGAATCACCACCTTCGCAAAACAGAGAGAGAGACAGTTCCATAGGGTTGATTTGTGTGGATCGTCAGCCAATAACAATTAAGCAAATATATTTCAATGTTGGGAACAAAATGTCAGCAACAGCACCAATTTGTATTCTTTGCATCCAAACCTTGGATGCGTTTCCCCTCAACTTAGCACAGAGCATGGAGAGGATGAAAAAAAAGTGAAAACAGGAGTTTTAGCTCGAATCAATAAGCATATTGGCAAAATCACCATGCAAACAAATAAGAACTAGTGCTCATGCACACATATAACCTGAAACAAGAATGACAAAAGAAAATGTCCGGATATGAATCTGAATAAACCGACAATCAGTTATATAGCAACAGACACAGCTATTATGGCTAGTTGACAAGTGAAGATTATCTGCAGTGAATATTTGCACCAAGTGGGTTGGGATAGAAAAAAAAAATCATAATACTGAGTTACTTTTGAACATTATTTCCTCCACATATCTTAAGGACTTTTATGCTATAACCACACTCCAGCAAAGATAATGGTTACTTAAATACACAGAGACAAAAACATGCTAGTCCCCCCCCCCCCCACACCTGTAACAGACATTTCAGTAAATCAGCCAACTGCCGATTTCTAATATGTGCCATATAAAAAAAATATGCTTGAAAAACAAGATGTCACTCTGCTTTACCTTGCAGCGCTGATCAAACCTGGTGTCCTTCTTTAAATTGCATCTCACATAAGTGATGTTTCAAGCAGTAATGGCCACGTCTGAAATGGTAACAGCACCCTCTACTGTAACTAATGATTGAGGTAATGTGTACTAAGTGATATGCTCAGGTGTTTTCATGATATGTAGTGTTGCTGGGTACCAATGGCACTTTAAACACTTGATACCCAAAAAGCTTAACCAAAAACAAACAATGACAATTATTGACCCAAAGATTCCCATGTGAAAAAAAGTAAAATTTTGACCATTCAAATAATTTCTTCCCATTAGATTTAAAGAACAACATATACGATTAGCTTAATATACTTATCTGGAGAACATCTGTTCCACTGACAGAGTGTTAAAAACACAGTCCCTCCTCACAAACACATACCAGCACCGTAGTGCCTCTCTTTACTTTAGACTTTGATGATCTTCTGTTATACACTCAGTACAAAAATCCAGTCGTTCCTGATATAATATTGATCGACAAGACCGTCAAACCAGTTTCACGTAACTGATAAATCCCAGCTGAGGTAGGTGTCCAGAGAGTTCGGCTGCAGAGTGGCAATTCTGATTAAGAGATTAAAAATAAAACATAAGCAGCCAATGTGATGAGCCTGCGATGCCACCGGAGGAGGTGGGAATCACTGTCAATCAGTCCAATGAGTAGAATCAGAGGCTATCTGAGCCCAGCCCTCGAGGTCATCCACTCTAAACCTTGACAGAGCCTGAAACAAACCACACACACAAAGTTTTTTTTTACAAAAAAAAAATAGGGATGCCACAGTATTACAACTCTGGCCAGTGCAACAACATACATGGTCAATATTAAAATTCTACACCAATGCTTATAAAAAGCTAAATTAATAGTTTTGAAAGCTACAACACACAGCATCATGGCAATATAATGTACATTATGGAAAAATAGAATTTTAATAATTACATTTAACAAGGTTTTTAAATGATTCATGTTATAAGCACATTCTAAGTAGAACAAACAAGGCTACTTGGAGCATCTCATGCCAGAGTAATTTTTTTTTCAGAAGTACTGTTTTTTTTAACTGTCTGACCTTTTTTGGGATTATTGTACCGGTATTTAATGGCAACTTTTACTATGTTTGTTGCTGTACATAAAAGTGGAAGCTCGGAAATGAAATGTCCAAAATGTGAGTGTTAATAAAAGATTAACACCCTATCGCGTTCAAAAATAACATACCACCAACACGAAACCTAAACAAGTGTCAACAAAACCAAACATGAGATAAAAACACTGTACCGGGAGAGCTACCAAGCTAGTTTCCTTTGTCAGAAAAGCCATACGTATGGAGTTGATTATGCGATGCAAACATCAATATGTCTTCTGAGGTCGTAATATAGTATTGTGCAAGGAACCGTATGAAAATAAGTATTTATTAATCTATAATCTGCCCAGTAATCATTATTTGTGTGAAAAGGAATAAAGTTGTTGGTGTTTTACTATCACTAGTGTTCATTTCAGCTAGAGACTGCAGTGAATTAAATGTATCAGTACATTTTAGAGCTTTGCACAAATGAAGATAGGGGCACGTTTTTCCAATGAGCCTGGATTGATTGTTTTATTGGGTTGATTGTGTGTTTTGCGATCATTAATCTATTACACCGTACAGCACCTACAGGCTAGTAGAGTTAATCCCCGTGTCTGTACAGCTGGTCTTACCCTTCTCCAGTGAGCGCACAGCAGGACTGGATGTGCCAGGGATGGTCCTTGATGGAGCTGAGGGTCAGGTATTTGGAAATCTCAGCTGCGGACATACAACCCTTCATGTCCTGCTTATTAGCAAAGATCAACACTGCAGCTTTGCGCAGATCCTGAAAGAAAGAAGACAGAAAACAACAACTGAAAACAAGACTCAAATGTTGCTTTTTTGAGAGAGCATTTATATCCATGCTCTGGTTGCTGTAAATGTTAAAGCATTACCTCATGGGCTAGCATCCTGTAGAGCTCTTCTTTAGAAATGGCTAGTCTTTCTCTGTCAGTACTGTCCACTACCAGTATGATGAACTACCAAGAGAAAATACACGCGCAGCTTTATTATCAGATGTCAGGCAGCATACTATTGCACTTGCATTCAGGGGTGATTTCTAAGTTTAGCAAGGTCACAGAGTTGTTTGTTGCTCAGTGTGCATGTCCTTGGCACATCATGTATCAATGGCCTCAAGAACAAGAGCTCCTGAATAGAGCTTGACAGCAGGGCTGCACCACAAATCTCATACGCACACTTGAATGAAAGGCAGGGGTCTCGCCATTTAAACCTCTCTAAAACCCTGAACTTTGAACTCTGAATCAGACACCAGCTGCTAAGGTCTGGCGGAATTACCGCTGTGCACAACTGTTGTTCAAACTATTGTTTACAGCAGACTGAACACACAGCTGTTCTCAACTTCCTTTAAAAATGCTATTATTATAGTGTGTGGTGTTTGTTACTGGTACTAAAAATATCAATTTAAATATGTCTGTAGGAGGACATTCTAGACAAAAATTGGTTTAATTTGACACTGAAAACAAGTGAAAAAACAAAGAAACTTATTTTGTTGATGTTAAGATGGCAAAAACTACAAGTCTATCCACCTAAACATGGAGTTGCAGAACCTGACCTGGTACAACTCGGTTGCACCAGTTATTTGATGTGGAAATAACACATTGCTGAAGATGTGGCGGAGAATATACACCAACGTTCAAAGGTTTGTCTCAGTAAGATCTTATTGAAAGCAATTAATACTGATTACTTACTTTTCCAAGTGCCATTTTAGTCTTAAGTGCTGAGAATTCATGAAATTTACTCCTACTTTGAAACTTAAATATAAAAGCAAGTTATCAAATTTCTTAAAGCTAAGAATTCACTCTTACTCTCCCAGTTATTTAAGACAGCTGGAGAGGTCTCTCAAGTGGTTAAGAGTTGCCAGTAGGGGCTTGTGATGGCGCTGAGGAGACAGAGACATGCGCAAACCTTTCAAGAGAGAAGAATGTTTTTGACGACGAGCAGTTAATCAAGCGGCATCATTAGGACAGGACAGGCATCCTCTTTGTCAGCGACTTGGTGAGGGACGTCACATCACCCCTAACAACGTGTCTACACCGGAAGTGACAATTGTCGTGCCGCAAGAGCTAAAAGTCTGTCTACACTGGATGCGACAAAGTGACCGTTGCAAACAGAGGTCGACCGATATGGGTTTTTCTCTGGTCGATGCCGATATTTAGAAATCAGGGCAGCCGATGGCCGATATATGATGCCAATTTTTTGGGCCGATATGTTCAAGGTTCAAGGTTTCTTTATTCGTCACATAATAAATTATACAGGGTATAATCAGAAGTGAAATGTAAATCAAATCAGGTCCGCTCAGTTTTAAAAATTAAATAAAAGGAGCATATATATAGGTAAAAAAAAGAGAAATAAAGAGTAAAATGTGCAATAGAATAAAAAGTGCAAAACAAATAAGATGTGCAAAAACACACATTTGGCCGATTTTCTTTCTTTTTTTTTCTCCTTCATCTCATAAAATCTAAGTCAAGTAATAAGAAGTAAAGTGATACATAAAATTGCTTAAATTAAACATTTATTCATTTAATTTATCTTTAAATTATTGAAAATTTTACTTTTTTTGGCAAACAAAGGGAATTTACTATTAAAATTAAAACATGTTAGAAATGTTGTGTGATCATTCCTTAAAAAAATTAAGTTTTCATAATTTTAGTAGTAGTAGTAATATGTACATTCTGCTGAACAAATATTATCTTTAAAAAACCCGGACTTTTATATTGACGGGTTGCCGTGTATACCTTTACATTTCTGTGTGTATATGATATGAGGATAGTTTTACTCAAATGAAACGCTCATGAAGTGACTCTCAGAGCAGCTCTGGAGATGTTGTTCGTGTGTTTATGTCCTTGTTGAGACGTCACGTGCGCTTCAGTGTTTGTGCTAAAGGAAAACGCGCGTCTCTGTCATCCATTCATAGAGATATGACCGCACACTATGAGTTAATGGTTATCAGATCGCGTAAATCAGTGGGAACATGAATAGAAATGATGATTCGGTGTAAGGAAACATTAAGTGAACATGTATACAAATATAAAAACCCTGGCGAAGCTGTATTATCAGCGAATGTGAGCAGAGCACAGCGGGGAGCAGATCAGTGAAGGAGATTTTACCAGCGTTGCACAGATCAGCTGTCACAGCACAGCAGCGCTACTGCAAACAGGAACAAGTATACTAACGTTACATAGACATTTCTCGAGGCAGCGTCACGTGTTGCTTGCAGACGTGCCTCTATATTAATCGGCCTAATTTGCAGCACAATTGATCAGCGGGCCGATCTAGTTGCAAATGCTTTGAACATTGTGTCAGTACGTCATAAATAGAACGAGGCAGCAGTTTACTGTCAGGATTTGTCGTGTTTTTATCATTTACTGGCTGTTTGTGATTGAATTCTGTTCACAGACAATCAATTCATATGCTTCCATTTTACATGTTAAAAAAAAACAACAATGTAATGCCCTTATTTCTAAAGGTACCCTCTACATGAATTGAGAAGTGTGTGTTTTTAATTCTGTTAATACAATCATCTCTTACCAAACAGGTTCATCCTCCAGCAGTGCAGTGTGTAAGTGCATTACCTCAGTGTTGGAGTAGTATGTGTTCCAAGAGGAGCGGAGACTCTCCTGACCACCAATATCCCACATCAGAAAGTGAGTTTGCTTCACCACTATTTCCTCCACATTGCTGCCAATTGTAGGAGACGTGTGCACCACCTCATTCATTAAACTGCACACACAGAAAAACGGTTCAGATGAAAAACTATACTGATGCAGTCAATATTTCACATTGCACCACACTGAAATCTCCTTTACCTAATCAGTACAGTGTGTCTCTATCTATTGTTTTACGCAGATGTATATACACTGCACATAACATTGCATATTGAATAAATTGTAATGTTTAGAGTGTATTGTATGTTCAGGCAATTGTCTTATGTCCTAAAGCTGTAACAAGATAGAAAAAATTATAAAAACAAGAGTAATAAATAGTCTAAAGAAAAGAAAATATCCATTACTCACAACTGATAAAGTATAGTGGTTTTCCCAGCATTGTCCAGCCCCACAATAATCACCTTGTGTTCTACAAAATAGAAATAAAAAAAATTACTGATTATAAGAAAGGTCAAACCAATAATATACAATCAAACATGAAATTAAAAACAATCCAATTCATCTCAATAAATAAGAGAGTATATGTGAATGCCAATAAAACAAAAATAATAGAATCCATTATTTACATGAAATACAGAGACAATTTTATGCCTTGAGCTATAATGTTAAAGCGGGTGCGTCACATTTGCTGTGCTCTTTCATTTCATTCAGAGCTAGTTTGTTTCTGCTGACCTCCAAGTTCCATTAACTGGAAGATAATTGGTCCAAAAATCCCATTGAAACGCACAGCTCTGCCACACGGGATGCACGCTTGCATAACAGAAGATGATGTGATTAGACAAACTAGTGATCCGTCCTTTATCAGAGCAATGTGAGAAATATCTGACAGCCTGTGTGTGTGTGTGTGTGTGTGTAAGAGAGAGCGCATTTGGATTTTTTTCCCACCTTTGAACTCTGATGTGAACGACAGGAAGCAGGACCGGATAACTCATGATATCTCTGACAGCTCCACAAAGACACAAAATATTTCACAGCTATTACTTCCTCAATGACCGACCCCTATTTTACTTCTGTATGCCTCCTGCAAAAACGTTACAGGACATAGTGAAGCCAAAAA
Organism: Ptychobarbus kaznakovi; assembly: GCA_027422405.1. Lineage (NCBI taxonomy): Eukaryota > Metazoa > Chordata > Actinopteri > Cypriniformes > Cyprinidae > Ptychobarbus > Ptychobarbus kaznakovi. The sequence goes on from CM049798.1 coordinate 18,016,812, forward strand.
GAGACACGGTTTCTCGAGACTACAGTTAACACCACCCACAGCTTTTGGTGGAACTTTTCAAAACAAACACAAGGACAAATTTAACCTGACTCTAATATAAGACAACTACAGCTACTGCTCTAAGCTTTAGCCAAAGGACAAAAGCTATGAACATGATTTGTGTAATGATTTACAAGACCAATAGGTGTTATAGCTATATTTAACTAATTTAATATACGTTCTTAAACTACGCTGCCAACTATTTACACTATATATTGTAGGAATTTCCATTTTTGTGAATGACTGCATGAAGGAGTTTGTGTTTTAGAGAGCAACACTCAGTGTAATGAAGTGACTGGTCCTCTTCAGGACAGTAATTAGGAATTAGGAAAGAGAATGTGATTACAAATCCAACATGCAGAATTCCTTCTATGTCTAGAAACGTAGGCCAAAGAGTTATCCTACTTTCTCCTGGGAGCTCCTTTTGGACCTAGAGAAAGACTCGGCATCTAGCCCAGAGGACTGTCTAGTTCATTTGTAATAAATGCATCTAGCACACACAAGAAAACCATATTTCAACAACAGTTAACATGTATAACCTTGAATGAATGCAAATTGTTTAGTGTCAGAAATGTCTGAAAATTCACGCAATCAACAATGTCCATTCCAGTTTTAAAGGAACATCTGTCCAACATTACAGCAATCTGGATCTGGCTAGGAATGTTTGTCATGGGACGAAACTACTAAAAAATGAAAAAATTAAGCAGGAAATATCATTCTTTTGTTTGCACACTGTCAATGCTCAAATTCTCAATTATAAAAATGCAGGTTAAAATGCGGTTAGAAGAGTAACTTTTGGACAATCTAGTTCACTAAAGTTAAAAACTCTGCAGTTTCCATGCACAAGTCCATCATTGTGTGTCCTGAAGCCTGGATCTCTCTGGGCAGGCTGAACTGACGGCTGAAACTGGCAAACAATGGAAGAAGAAAGCGGTTTCCTCCCGCTGCTTTTGTTTGCCAGGTGGCCGTGGCATCTGTTTCTCTACACAAAAGCATTTTCAATTCAAATCAGTTCCTTTTATTGTCACTGCACAAGTTGAAGCTGATATCTGACCCCTCTGTCCTCTAGGCCTACATCACGAAAGACACATCTGTCACAGCAGCAGTGAAGACATGCAAACATATGTCAGAGAACAAAACCTATGAGAACAAATCAGATCTGATCGGCCAAATCATACACAAACACATGAAACAGCTAAGAGCTGGAGAATAGTTTTACCTCAGGTCAGTTGTAGGCAGCAACATTCATTTTAGGGCAAGAGACTACTGTTAAAACCATTGGTTTTTCATACACTGGTCAATTTGAGATTTTGGGCTAATTTGCTTACATAATGCATCTTCTTTCAGATCAGTGGCGTTGCAAGGGGGGGGTCTTTGGGGGCTTAAGCCCTGATGTTTTGCCAAAAGCCCCTGATCTGTTTGAAGAAGTACTAGAAATCCTTCTGTCCGTGATGAAAAGCATGTCTGCACTGCTGGCTGTGGTAGAGTATTGCTTACCTTATGTGTTCCTTCCACTAAACACAGCTTTAAAGCGCTTGGTTTATTTTGGATATTTAAAGAGCCAGATCGCGAACAGATTCAATCACGCACACAATCTTATTCCTAAATGACATCGATTGAGCTATGTTTAATAAATCCTTAAATTACACTGTAACATTTAAATTTTTTAATCTGCGTTCGCGCTGTCGCTGACCCACGGAGGGCAGTTATGAAACATTTTCAAGTCTTTTGTATCATTATTTCTGCGTTACAAACATTCAAATAATCACAGAAGTACTGGAATAAAGGTTAGTTCGGACATAAACAGTGTTGTCTACAATAGCGATCAAAAATAGAAAAAAAACTTTTTGAAAGTGACTTCACGCTTCAAACAAAGATTGCAACTAGATCGTAACGCATGCAGGTGGCGACAAGTGACTTACAAAAACACATTCGTTCAAAAGACATCGATTCATTCAGGAATGAAACAAGTGAAGTCTTTATGAGCGAGTCACTGAATCATTCTTCAACTTGATATTTTTTTAACATTACCTTGAAACATTTTATAAACAGATTGTAGCAATTTGAATTTTGTCAGAACCTGTAAATTGCATGTTATTTTAAATTATGTAATTTAGTAAATTGCATGTTATTTTGTTTAGTTGTATTTTTTACAGAATCATGATGAAAAAAAAACACACACACATATATATATATATAAAGATGATTCTCCATTTATCCAGAATCGTGCAGCTCTAGTTTGTCATTTATCCACATGTAATGTAAACAAATGAATTACTTTAATGTCAGAGAAAGCATCAAAGATGTTAGTGAGGCTCAGTATCCAACGTATGGGAGCGACCCTAATGGAAACAAAAACTAAAATGTGTTTGAAATAAATGTACTTTGTGCTAAGTATTCAACAAATACATTTACATATTTATGTGCATAATACATATAATACATTAAGACATAATAAAAATACCCTGCAAAATTGCACTTTTGGTATACTAAACTGGTAGAATTAAAGTCAGCTAAATTGAAGAACTAATTTTAAGGCCCTTTAATTGTGCAGAAGTGGTGAGGTCCAACTAAAGATATACGCAAAATCTATTTGATTGTGCTAAAGTGTACAAAGTATACTTCAGGTACACTTTAAATATCTTGCATTTAAAGATTGATATTATACAGAGATCATACGATCCTTATTAATAGTGATATTAAAAAAAATGTTAGGCACAATATTAAGAAATGTGCATTGTGTAATAAAGACATACTCCAATTAAAGTTTAATTATAAGTAAATATATGAGTATATGAATATATGAGTAATTGATATGTCAATAAATGTGTTAATGGATTTGAAGTATATTTAGTATGAAATAAATGTATTTTAAATAAATTGTGGGTGGGGGCTAAGCCCCAGTCTCAACCCTAGCAACACCCCTGTTACAGATGAGTGGAAAGAAAACACACAATCAATATTTTACAGGTATTTGCAGATGGATTTATATATATGGTGAAGTGTTTTTTTTTCTGCCTGTTGAGTTTTTTTGCTGATTTATGAAGTGATAAAAAGGGATATTCAAAATGCCCTGACATGTATATTTCATTAGAAACACATTGTACTCAATGTTCTGTGATGAATTGTTTGGCGTTGGTATGGTGGTGTCATAAATTAAGCCTAACGTACCTTGTTTTTTTTTACAAATTTACTTGCGGTGTCTTGCCTTAAAACCTAGTTAGCTGCCGAACACAACAAGTATTATATTACCATGTTTTCAACATGGTACCAAGGTAATACCATGTTTCTGGACAAGACACCATAATAGTAACGTTACTGTGAGGCATCACATAAATACATTATAAATGCATAAAGTATTAATTCATTACCATGGTACTTATCAAAGCACCTGGTAACATCACTTTACCACAATACAGCAGTACTTTAGGAGAAAAACATTGGTAGGGTCTGTGCCAGACACTTTTAAGCCTTTGTCTTACCCTGGTTACTACCTACAGTCTTCAGAAAGCACATTATCAATTCAACAAGTGGCCAATACTCAGTTTGCAGGTCATTTAAAGTGACCCATATGCTACCTTTACCACTAACATCCAGATAAGATCTGTTTGAGCTAACGTTACTGGAGAAGGTAACGGACTGACTAACCGACAAACAAACCGTTACAATTACGAGGTGAAAACACGATCCTGACTGGTTTAAATATACGTTAAGTAAACGTGTCAGTGCGAGGCTGTGTTTTTCACGGGTTAACATTAGCTCAGCGGATTTAAACGAGTTCACTCACTAGCACGAACGTTAACGTTAGCGCGCTCAGTTCCGCTGGACATCAGCCCGAGGCGGACAACACTCGAAAACACCCACTGCAAAACAGCCAGAACACAATCTCTTACCTTGATTACAAAAGAAACTCCATAGTTTAGCGAAAATTAGACCCATTTCTCCTGGTGGATGAGAGACGGTGTCCGGTGAGAGCGAGTTTAACGGAGAGGCCTAACGTTAACGTTACAGCAGCTGTCCGTGAAGCCGTTATTTCCTCACAAACCCCATGCGGCTACGGTAACGTTAACTCAGCAGCACATGTGTGTGTGTGTGTGTGTGTGTGTGTGTGTCTGTCCACGGTTCAAACAGGTAAGCAGCTCAGAGCACTTCTTCTTCTGTGTGGTCAGATCAAGTGTGCGACATCTCTCTCCAAACACAAGCGTCTTCACTTCCCAGAGCGCTCTGATCTCATCCACATTTTCCTCATGAACAAAACAATCGCACATCAGCTCCCTTTGTCTGGCTACACACGTGTAAGTGCTCGGGGTAGTGGAGCTCAAGGGAGCAAACTTGAGGCACACAGAGTTCACAGCGGCGCTAGTGTATGTGCTGCTGCTCCTGGATAAATAATAAGAGCTCACTCTCTCTTGAGCTGTGTGTACACACACACCATCCCCCATCAGTGTCAGGTTACACGTGTGAGAAATCCGGCCTACAAGTGTCACATCCATACAATGTGAAGAAATCTTGAAATTTAGTGTTGAATTGAATACCCGAAAACGGTCCAAAAATCACACATTGATGACAATGTGGTTACTCATATTAGTCTTTCTTCTATGTTGCATGATGTTCCTGCCTAGCAGAGCTTATTTGCACACAGTTTGAAATCTCTTAGATAAACAGAAATGGAGCCTTTTGTGAGTGTTGTGTCTACTAAGAATATAGTAAGAAAGTAGATAAACTAAATAATCAAAACATCTAAAGATTTGGCATATTATTGAACTCTGTCAGATTGCAGAATGAGTGACTGGTATGGTATAATCTGGTCTAAAAACATCATCACATTCATCAGAAATCTGAACACTTACAGGAATATTCCAAGTTACATACTTAATAATAATAATAATACATTGTATTTGAAATGCGCCTCTCTTACTCTTAAGGTGCTACAACAGTATAAAACAACAATAAAAGAAACATCACTACTCCATAATAGCAATCACAATCAAAAGACGGACAACACTAAATAACTAAACGACAATATTTGAGATTTTAAACTCGGCATTTAATTTAAGAATTGAGCCAACAATGGCTGTAACATTGACGAATTTAATAAAGAAAATTTATAGCAACATTAGTTTAATAGTTAGAAGAATAATTATTTTAGAGTGGAAATCACCAATGCCACTAAACTGTCACCATGGCTTAGTGATGTAACGTTCTTTAAAAAAACAAAAACAATTCTAATATTTTCTCAGAGGATCAACCAGAACATGTTACAAAACATGGGATCCTTTAATAATCTTTATCGAAAAGAATGTACTACTCCAACTTTGAGCACCACCCCTCCCCCATCCTCTCCCCCTGCCCCCATAGTTTTGTTTGTTTGTTTTAAGGGTAGTAAGAGTGAAAAATGGATGCCTTTGACAGTGCTTCAGTCACTGAATACTTTCAATGTATCTTGTTCTGACAAAGAAACTAACAAGAAAAACAATCAAAAGACAGAGCATTCCTAATAGGAAGAGGCAGAGAATTCCACAACCTGGAATACAAGCACTACAATACAACCAATACAAGAGAATGACCTTCCACCCATAGTTTTGAGTTTACACCGAGGCTGGCCCAGAGTAAGAGAACTAGCAGAGCGGAGACCGAGATGGTGTGCTCAGCCAGCATTCATGCCATGTTTTGGATAACCACATTAAATAATCAGTGTGTACGCCATTAGTAAACATGATTATAATGCAATATGAAGCCTAGGTATGCGCAGATTGTTTAAATACAGATATGTGAGAGCTCCTCTGACATTTTTATATAAATATTTATTTATTTATTATAAATAAAACTGTAAAGCGGCTGTAAAAATCATCATTTTGAGGCATGACAACATTTCTTGCCAACTTTGGGGGTCTGTTGTAGATTTAGCCTAAACATATCCCTGTAGTTTGTTTCATGTAAATTAGTAAAAACATTGTTCAGAATGGACTACTGCAATACTACTTGTATGCAAACCATGCTTACAGTATGCAATATATACAGAACATATGTGATCCAGATTGTTCCTTTATGGTGCAAATGAATAATGAACACCTGGGGCCTCATGTATAAAACTCTCCGTAGATTTCATCCTAAAAGAGTACGTACGCAAAAAAAGTAAACAATAAAAATCAGATTTATAAACCCATGCGTACGCCAGAGCCTGCGCTAAAATCCCTTTATAAACCCAGTCAGGGAAGATTGTGCGTACGTGCATCTCCACCCCGTCTCCTCCCAGAAATAACCATATGGAGCTTACAATGCCTAGTTTTACGATGCATAACCTCATCTGCATATCATTTTCATGCATATTCCCATCCATGTGACACCATGTTTAACACCGTCAAAGGTTTACTAGACGTTAAGGAAATATGAGATACTGACTAAATGCCATTTGTGCCACATTCATTTTTATTGCCAAAATCATCCTGAATGTTTTAGAATATATATAAAAAACAAAACTGTTTAGTTCTCAGATAAATAGCCTATTTTATATTCTTGACCTCATTCTTTCCACTGGCCAAATAGTATTTCAATTGTTTTAAACAATTCAAATTAAATCAAATTAATGCAGTTCTGCTGAAAAGGTGAGATCTAGCTATGTTTAGTGGAAACCGGTAAGCCATTTATTGCAGTGTAAATACAATTTAAAAAGGAAACAGGCAAATCTTAATCCAAGTTTTATCCTTCAAATACAGTGGTATTTTTCATAATGTTGTGGGGATGCCTTCACACGACATCAACACCTCACTGCAGCTGCGGTTGTACAGTATAGCTATTATTCAAACCGGACAATGGATAAATACATTCTCATAACATGAGATCCGCAGTTTAGTTTAAATATATGAATTATTATAGCACTCCTCGCTGTCATTGAAACATTGCATGCCACAGGAAAAGTGATGAAGCGCATCCTCTTCAAATATGTCCAAATTCATATAATTTTGGTTTAACTTCTGCGTACTGCCTTTATGTAATTACAGTGCTTATCTCCATTAATGAAAGTGGAATATTTAATGTAAATTTGTATATCGAAATGAAAACAGAGTTTAAAATCCTTGTTTACTTCATTACTTTTCTCACTCCATGAAAAAGAGTGCGTACGCACAGCCATATATATATATATATATATATATATATATTCTTGGCAAAGAAAAAAAGGACAGATGGTGTGCTGAATATGTCCTGTACCATTTTGTAACATTCTTGAAGAATGCAGAAAAATATCACACTCAATGTGAGAATGCTGAAATATCAAAAATCCACAACGCATCTAGAACATCTTTATTTGTCCAAATGTAACAATTTTTCACATAGTGGAGTCCATGCAGTAAATCACTGATAAACTGTTATGTTTATAAATACATTTCGATGTAGTTTAATGAAACTCTATAGAATGTCAGGAGGTTGCTCTGAGACAAACATACAAAACATATGAAGCCTTCTGGAGCACTGGAGGCTTTTATAAAGGTCAAGGCAACTGCAGGCTTCTAAGTGTGTATTTGCAGGTAATATACAGGGCTCTGTGAGAGGCAGGAATACAGGAGTCAGAGCTCTGACAATGATGTATTCACATTTATCCACTGCCAAGTTTGTTTATTAAAAGATGTCTCAAAAAAGTCCAAACTTAATCATGACACTTATACTTGATTAACAGTGTCACCACAACAGTGTTTTCCAAAATTCACCCCATTTTTTTCCCTGGGAATTATTCAATCTCTTAAATAATTTGAGTCTCCCCCTGTACAGCATTTAATTAAAAATAAATAAATAAATAATAATAATAAAGCTCAAGCGTTTTTCTTTAGTTTTCATTGCTTTGACGTTGATGCTATTTCGTTACCAAAAGCTAGGTGGCGCAGAAGACACCAATTCAGCCGAGCAAGCTCGTGCTCTATATGTGGAGTAGAATCGGCTACACAAAAACAAATATAGACTATATAACAGTAGTAAGCACAATAATTACTGTTCCTAATAATAAAATATGTTATATAGAGTTTATAGGCAGCAAATCATGACATAACCGTAGCCTTTAATTTTTCATTATTTTCACTTGAGTTTAGTGGTATTTTTATAGCAACAAACGAGATATTTCCTCAATTTGGAGAATATGAACAACTTTGGAGTTTCACCAATATCTTTCATAGTTGAGGTATTTTCCCAAACTCTTATGAAGGCATCGACCCCATGATGTCTCTTTATACAGCCACGAGATGGCAGTGATGAGAAAGACATGAGAGAGATAGAACTGAATTAATCGTCCTTCATGAACACTGATTTCTCTCAGCAAGGCTATTTGAACTCTTATCTTTTGATAAGTGGTTATTAAAAACATTGCTACTGTTGTGTTTCTTAGTTCTGCATTATCAGCTATAGTCTACTGCGATGAAAGGCTGTTTTTGTAGGCTATGTACCCTTACCAAAAGTAGTATACTTCAAGTTTATTTTATTAAGTATACTTAAGTAAAGTTCAAGTATATTTTTTAAGTATACTTTATGTAGTAAGTATACAAACATCAGTGTACTAGTAGTAAACTCGTAAGTGTACTATTTCAATACTCCGTACCGTAGGACTAAATTGGCCCACTTTCTAATAAAATATACTTTTAAGTATACTTTAAGTATACCAGTAGTAAACTTTGAGTACACAACTAGTTTACATCAATGTTTTAGCTTGTACTGCAACTATACTAAAAGTGAACATATAGGTATACTGACAGTTTACTAATTAAATACTTGTAGTAGCATTGTTAGTATTATTTGAAGTATATTCTCAGTAAACACTAGTTTAGTAGTTGTATACTGCAAGTACACTGATAAGTTTTCTTTAAGTGAACTTTACATCATACTGTAAGTATACTACTATGTCCCTATTTATTAATTTGTATATATTTTGTTATATGAATATCTGAACATACAAAGCATCAAAAGAAAGAACAGAGTTTGTAGAGTTTAGCTCCAACCCTAATCAAACACACCTGAACCAGCTAATCAAGGTCTTCAGGATTACTAGGGCTGCAGGCAGGTGAGGGTTATTTAGGGTTGGAGCTAAACTCTGCAGGACATCGGCACTCCAGGACCGACGTTGCCTACCCCTGCTCTACAGCAAAAGATAGAAATAACTGACTTCAAATCATATTTTAGCTGGTGAAAATACTAGTGTTCTAATAATTTCATTATCTATCTATCTATCTATCTATCTATCTATCTATCTATCTATCTATCTATCTATCTATCTATCTATCTATCTATCTATCTATCTATCTATCTATCTATCTATCTATCTATCTTAGGAGAAAAGGCCAACTCTCAGTGGTGTGAATAGTCAGAGTCCCTGCAGAGGTGGAGAGTGAACACATGTCAGCTCTATCTGACACCTCACGATCACCACAATCAAATGCTGACAGTAGATTGATGCTTGATAGTCAGGGATTTACTGTAGGTGTCACCTATTGAAATCTTTAAAAAAATAAGATTAAGACAGCTGGTGGACAAGCTTGCTATTTCTCTCCTTGCAGACCGTAGCCCATTATACAGCACACTCCAATTAGAGACCAAGAAGGTGCTGACCCTTAACACAGACAAAGAGCAGAGTGTTTGTTATTTTATTTTGAAAAGCTAGTCAGTATGATTTTAAAAGCACTGACTGAAAAATAAGCATGAATATGAGTGGGGATGAAATATTAAAGAGATTCGGTAATGCTTTATATCAGGATGTCCATCCATATTAATTACATTGTATATACATTACATGCTGACAAATTTGTCTATAATATAAAAATATATATGCATAAGTATAAGCAAGCTCTCCAGAATAAATAGCATTGCACTCTTCTAGATAAAGATTCTTTATTTGTATAATTGGGTCCACGGAGAACATTAAACATCCACAGGAACTTTCCATTCCACAAGGTGGAAAAACGTTCTTTAGATTTTTGAAATGTTCTTCACACTAAGACACTGTTCACGGAAAGGTTCTTTGGGAAACCAAAAATGGCTCTTCCATGGCAGCACTGCGAAAACACCCTTTTGGAAACTTTATTTTTGAGTGTGGTAAAACTACTTTGAAACTGTAGCTTGCCAAGCTAAACTATCCATGTTAATATGCATATGTATGTATGTATGTATTTTAATATATAAGTATATTATAGCCAAGTTGCTTTTAATTACATTAATGTTGTTGATATTGTGAAATGGGCGGTGAAATGTTGGAGAAGTATATTGTTACTGGTACTGGTATTTCACTTAAGACTAGACTACTTGACTAAAAATATACGATTTATGATACTAACTGAACAACTGTAATGCTAGTTTAAAAATAGTGCATTTATTTATTGCTTCCCAGCATGGATATTAAGTATTTATAGTAATAGTCAGTATTTAAGCATGCAATTACTACTGTAAAATGTGTCCTAACATTCTTGAAAAAGTGACTGGGTAATGTGAGGCTATTATGCCTTGATGGCTTTAACTGTCTAGAGAGTTTGTCTGAGACTAATCATACATTATTCAGTAATTGATGACTCAAGAGTCTCATGCCTCGTCCTCTTATAAGGCCACAAAGGCACCTGTTGCATGTGCTGCAGGATCATTCAAAGCATTTGAAAGACACTGGAACACAAGCACACTTGCTTTGATGTTGACCTTATGCCTATTCATAAGCATGCAACAACAAAACTGCTATAAGACGCAAACTTCAATCAAGCCCCAATGGTCATATGAGGGTAAAGCGTGTACAAAGAGAATTAAACATCATGGAGAGCAAAACCTCTTACAGGAGCAAGATGAAGGACCGACTGAAAGAGAAAAAAGTATGGAGCAGTAGGAGAGAACCTAGAAATGACTGACATTCTATAGGTTCAGCACAAGGCCTCTTGTGATTCACCACACAATTTCTCTACAACCACTCGCCACCCTTGCAGGTGCAATTACCCTACACCTCCATCTCCCCTGAACTATGGTTGCCCATAGCTACAGCCCCTAAAAGCAAGCCCTTCAACCCACATACTGTAGCTGCCAATCTACCAAAACCTCCCCTATAAATACCAGCAGTGCTGACATCCTCCAAGCCAGACTGAACTGACCTCCGTGGTGTAGCTATCTGCAGGTTACAAAAAGTTGAGGCAGAGTATAGAGGACTTTGTGGAAGCGGTAAGTGAAACACCTACAAATCAATGACATAAACAACTGAATTGCTGTGGATTCAAAAGGGAAAAGCATTCAAATTGACCATAAACATGAGAATGGTGTACATTTGCATTCGGTCCTTTAGCAGATGCTTTTATCTAAAGTGACTAACAAATGAGGAACATCACAAGCAATTTATTATATAAAGATAACAGGATGCAAATACTTTCAATGAAGTGAAATTCACTTACGTGAAAGAATGGTATGGAATAAATGAACACTGAAGCTTTCTATTGAAAGGGCCAGAGCAGACTTTAATTCTGCCATGAAACTCAGAACAAGTTTCATATCATGTGAATACTCTTAAAAAATATACTGTTAATATAAAATAATTTTCAGAATTGATTAAAAAAAGTCTGTAATGGAAAATGGCCTGGCAGAAAATTACAGATATTGTCTGTTTTCTTTTTTTTTCTTACAATGCATAGAAGGGTAAACACTGGGTTCTGTGCGTTCGGAATATAATGTGTATATAACCTTTCATATGTGTGTGTGTGTACAGGTCTCTTCTATTTCACTTTCATCCAAGTTGAGTATCTGACAAAAAACATCAAGTATTTTATACTTATTTTAATACAGTACTTAGCTTAAAGGTATAGTTCACCCAAAAATGACAAATGTGCTTACCCTCAGGCCATCTAAGATGTAGATGAGTTTGTTTCTTCACTGGAACAGTTTTGGAGAAATTAAGCATCACATCACCAATAGATTCTCTGATGGGTGCCGTCAGAATGAGAGTCCAAACAGATGGAATCATGCATGGTCTCAGGGTGAGTAAATGTTCAGCAAATTTTCCTTTTTCCTTTTATTCCTTTAAAGCACACAACAAACCTTTGCATATTAGAAGAAATTCAGAGTAAAAATGAGTTTGGGCAGAAATAGGTTTTCATTTTCTTTCTCTCTTTTGTTGGAAGGACGCCTTCTTCCTGTGAGGAAATATGTGAAACTGATGAACAGGAAGACCAAAAACTCCAGCCGATAATTATGTGCTGCTTCCAAAAGCGTCATTCATGTGATATGGCTATGGTTCCCACTTCTTGCAATTAACATGAATTAGAGAGTGTTTGTGAATGAGGTGAACAGAGAGAGAGAGAGAGAGAGAGAGTCTATGATGTTGTAAGTGGGTGGGGAGAGAACACATCTGTTACTGTTTGGCATAACACAAGCACCATGATTATGATTATCTATTTTGGTGAATTCAAGTAGGTTTTGTACCATCTTGTTATTGTCTATATTCCCTTCATACCCAGATGTTTCTCAATGATGGTCAAACAGATATTTTGAACATCTCAGCTTTGCATCAGTGCACTGCTGTCCATATTGTTCATTTCAGTTCATTTCTATTTCTTTTGTGTGCCATCTCTCAGCACATCTGTAGAAAAGTGCTTTGAGCATGAATGCATTTCATGCTCTCATAAAGTCTATCATTAATTTGTCACTGAAAGACCACAAGGTGTTCCACAGATATGCTTTTTTGCCTTCGAAGACAACGATAATGGAACTACAGATCCAGAAAGGAATATGACAAGTCACAATGTCCCAGTTCTACAAATAAGATGCTCACTCACAAAAGCTCAAATGCTCCTTATTTCTGCAGTGGTCAGTCGGTTCATTCACCACAGACTTTATTTACTTTGTCTTTGCTTGCTGTTCTCTGACCTGTAATATGATTTCATAAAAGGATGTCAAATAGGACTCAGACGGAATGATTACAGTCTATTCAGAGACAGACCGACAATAACTATTTTCTTAGAAATGTATTATTTGAATGCAAAGGTTAAATGCTTTTATTGCACATTAAATTATGTATGCAGTGGATATTGTGCTAAAAAGGACATGCATAATTAAAAGCAACAATGCACAGAATTTTCTGATGTTTTTTGCACGACAAAAGGTCCATGGTTCTTCTCTACACTACAGGAGCATCTGTGGATTTTACATGCAGTTACTCATTAGTCCTGGCATGGCTTTCGTGTCTCTTTAGTAGATTCTCAAGAGATGTGACATTTAAATCTCCATGGATTTATTTGACCTTCCTGGGTATTTATTTAAATTCTTTGCAGTTCGTTTCAGGCACAGTGTTTTTAATTATGACGAAACTCAACCTGTCAGACATCACATTTTGGGTTTAGTGGTGACAGTAAGAATTAAATGTCACCTGCTATTTCAAATTCCTTTAGGCAAGGTATGGCAGGGTAATCTCCCAAAGTAAACAAAACCTGCTGTTTACTCTGCTGTTGTGTTTGGGGTCAGATTCATTCTGTTGATGGTATATTTTACCTCCCTGTGTGTCTGAGGATCATCTATACAGTGCCACATCAAGAGGCTTAAACAGCATCAGCAAATGGATTAAAACAGTACCCTGCTAACATTCAACAGTTGGTCCTAGAGTGGGTGGTTTTAGAGAGATTTTATCAATTTTTCAGATGTCAGGATTGGAGGTCAGCGAGACTAACCAAGAGCAAGTGAAGACCAGCTTGGTCAGGAGGAGAGCAGACACATTAAACAGCCAAGACCAACAAACCATCTTAGACTGGTTTAAACTATTCCCCTTTTCAACAGAGCAGGACACGTCAGATTTCAAATCACATTTTGTGAGATTGATTTTTGAGCAAGTGAAATGCGGCATGTGGTGGGAGGTGATGCAGCAAACTGGGCTGTTATCACAGAGATGCAGAACACAAGAGTGGGGTGTTTACACTCTTAAGTAATCCTGGATGAACACTTCTAACGCAGTCATCGACATCATCAGACCGAGCAGCGTTGAATGAGCAGCCAATGAACGCTCTGTCCCCCGTCGGTATAAAAGCTGTGGTCCACCGCGCCGCTCGCTGAACTGTGAATGAGCAGCTGACGGTTACGGTCAGGCGCGCGGATGGTTTGGCAGCTTTTACGCGCTAACTGTCGTGCATAGTTGCTTGTTGACGGAGGAAAGCGGCGGCAACACCATGCAAACCTCTTTATTGTCCGCGGCACACTCTCCCGGGATACCTACAGCTGTTTCATTTATGTGGAAATCAGGAAATCCGCAGTCGCCCAACTGGACTGGGCTGGAGAGAGAAAACGCGACGAGTCTCGGCGACTTGGACGCATTTGAGAACCGGCGCGCGCATTATGGCCAGTTTTCTCCATCCACCTCAATGTTAATATCCGTGCTTATGACACTGCTGGTGTTCGCCACATTACTGGGGAACGCGCTTGTTATTTTAGCTTTTGTGGTTGAGAAAAGTTTACGCACACAAGGCAATGTTTTCTTTTTAAATTTGGCTATCGCGGACTTTCTAGTCGGTGAGTGGCATTGATGACTGTTTGTATTTCAGCTTTGGTATTAAGTGTCCTTTTAAATGCATGTGTGTTTAATGGATTTTCAGGCGGGTTTTGCATCCCCGTGTATATTCCCTATGTCCTGACGGGCGAGTGGAGACTGGGCAGAGGTCTGTGTAAACTGTGGCTGGTGGTGGATTATATGCTGTGCACCGCCTCTGTCTTCAACATCGTGCTCATCAGTTTCGACAGGTTTCAGTCCGTCACTAAAGCGGTGAGTGCTGCGAAGTTGCGAAAACAACTAGACTATGACATTTGGACGCATTCTGTTTGAAAAACGCCCAATTTGTCCAAATCTGTGTTGGAGAAAGCCAATCCAACGAATGAGACTGAGCCACCAGTGACCACTAACAGAAACTACAACAAAATAAATGTACGCATTACCTCAGAATAATAGCACCGAGATGACAAGTAACACACTGAACCTATATCTCTTTTCAACTTTGAATGACATTTTCTGACGTGGAACACAAAACATATTCATTTTTTTGTGATTTGCAGAATAGTTTTTGGGTGAACTATTGTTCTAAATGTTTTCAAAGTACAGAGTATAGAGATAAAATGTTAAAGGTCCACTAAATGCACTTTAGTTTTTAACAAGTAATTAACAAGTCGTTTATAGATTAGTATAAATGAAGAGTTCAGATGCAAAAGCATCTAAGTGTCATTTGAAATGTACTTATAAATTTGTTATCAGGCTCCTGTGTTTATGTTCAATTATTTCATTTTAACGGCAATGAAAATAACCTATTCATTGCCATTAAAGTGAAATAATTGAACATAAACACAGGAGCCTGATAACACATTTAGAAGTACATTTCAAATGACACTTAGAGGCTTTTGCATCTGAAGAAGAATTTTTGTATTTGTCACATACACAATTATACGCCGTATAATCAGCAGTGAAATGTGTTCTCTGCATTTAACCCATCTAAATACACACACACCTGGAGCAGTGGGCAGCCGACACTGCGGCACCCGGGGAGCAGTCGGGGTTCGGTGCCTTGCTCAAGGGTCTCACCTCAGTCGTGGACAATTCCTGCCGGAGCCGAGATTCGAACCCACAACCTCGGGTTACAAGTGTGTCGCTCTATCCATTAGAGCCACGACTGCCCCTGAACTCTTCATTTATACTAATCTATAAATGACTTGTTCAATCTGATTTGATCTGTTTTTTTTACATAGATTACAGTATTAGAATATTGATGGAAATAAGTAGCCTAATGATACGTGTTTTAATACTTTTGGAATAAAACGTAATAATGCTGAAAATGAGAAACGTCAATTCTGCATGTGGTCTCCATAAAAAACGAGTATCAACAGTTTCATTCAGGAGTCAGCTGGTCACACATACATTTGGATACATCATCACATGTACATAATCATTTTGACAGACACAATTGAGTGCAGACCTACAAATGCCATGCTCACTTTACACATTTAACAATCACCTGTCCACTTTTATTTATATCCCATTATGCAGCAGCGCACAAAAGCGTGAACCCCCTCCCTTCTGCCTCAGGTATAAATGCAATGTGACGTCCATTTAATCATAAAATGTAATTATTTCAGCTGCCAGCCAGGGAAAAGATGATATTTTGTCTCTGTCTGTCTGTCTATCTATGCATGCCTAAGTGTAATGCATATTAAATCAATTATAAATCTGTGTTCCAGGTGAGTTACCATTGCCAGAAGGGCATAACTAGAGAGGCTGTTTTGAAGATGCTCTGCGTGTGGCTGGCAGCGTTCCTTCTGTATGGTCCAGCTATTATCATCTGGGAACACATCGCAGGAGGAAGCGTAGTGCCAGATGGAGAGTGCTATGCCGAATTTTACTTCAACTGGTATTTTCTGATGATCGCCTCCACCATCGAGTTCTTCACACCTTTCATAAGCGTCACTTACTTCAACCTCAGCATTTACATCAACATCCGCAACAGATGCGCAGTGAGGGAAGAACAGCCGACTTATATTCGGCTCAGGAGCTTCAAGATGAGACCTGTTGGAACCGGCGATGTACAGCGTGTGTTTTTTGTGAGGCCTGTCGAGGGAAAAGAGTCCTCAAGGTCACGGTGCTGCCGGTTACCTTCTACCGCAAAGGTGTCTGCTGCAGAGTTTGGCAATGGCAGACAGACTAAACGAAGAGACAGCACAATCGCAGACTTGCCTCCTCTGCAGGTCGGTGACCGGATCCTGACATCCAGTGAGGCACAGTTTCATTACGTGGATCATTCGGCTGGATCACACAGACACCGTCCTGATATGGTTGCCAGTCTGGCCAGCCGCTTTCGCCTGTCTAGAGATAAAAAGGTGGCAAAGTCTCTAGCTGTGATAGTTTGTGTTTTTGGACTCTGTTGGGCGCCCTACACACTGCTGATGATCATTCGGGCAGCATGTCACGGTCAGTGCGTCCAGCACTATCTTTATGAGATCTCGTTCTGGCTGCTGTGGATAAACTCATCCATCAATCCAATCCTGTATCCTCTGTGCCACAGCAGCTTCAAAAGAGCCTTCAGCAAATTACTGTGTCCGAGCAAAACAAAAATTCAACCTCAGAACCTGGACCAGAAGTATTAAATTTATGAGGATGACCGCATTTCCAAATAGGGCTTTTCTTTTTTTATGTGCTTGTGTCTAGCAGTACATTTTCTTTGTGTACATCGTGAGTGAGTAGACAAGAGACCTACATACCTACATATTCAAACTCACATTTTTGCATGAAATGGTGGATGCCCTCAGGCTATCAGGCTAATGAACAGCCAAAACTAATACACCCTACAGCACACTCCCACTTTACAATATGCCATGCACTGCACTTTAACACAGTTCAACTGGACTACACGCACACACTACAAACTATCTGCTACCACTGGATACCATCTAATGCACATCCATGACATTGCGTATCCGGCCTATGTATAATCTGTTGCACATTTTTTTCTGCATACTATTGTGTGTATATATGTGTACATAATGTATAATGTGTATTGATAATTGTAAGTATGTCTAATAGTACACTGTGTGTACTGAGTATATGTATGTGTATTCTGCACATTGTCTTCTGTACAGTCTGTAAGTATGTACTGTCTATATGTAAATTGTTTCTGCACTGTCTGGAGCACGCTCTCAAGAATTTCACTCACTAAGGCACATGTGCTGTGGTGATGTGACAATAAAAGTAATTTGATTTGGCATTGCTATATTTCTTCCAAATTCAATGATGAATTATTGACCTGATTCATAAATTATGTACACATTACTGGAAGTGTCTAGCGCAGTGCCATGTTTGCCTTTGTAAGGATTTTTTTTTTAATAAACTTTACTGGTGAAGTGATGATCATAATGGATTGTTATACCTCTCGAAACCACAGTCTGCAGTGAGAACGATTGAGATGATATCTCAAACCATGCTGTTCGGGATAATTGTGCACTGATTCTACTTGACAGATGAACAGGGATTGCTGGTGAAGCCTGTAGTTCCCCTAGCAACTGTGGGACAGACTGAATACAGAGAAACATGACTCATTTCTTATAAACATATCAAGATAACCAATTCATAATGGATTATTTCAGGGCTTATAGCAAAGTCTGAACACTTGTCTCTAATCAACGGTAATAAGATGCACAATGCATTATGATTCTGTTCAAACAGATACAGAACAGTAAGTCAAATACAACAACAGGCAAATACTCTTTATACTTACATGTATTAAATAATAATCAGAATCAGTTTTTACCAGCATTCACTTAAAAATTTTCTCCAATGTAGCTTATTAACAATAACAGGACAGCTGAAGTCAGCATTAAAAAAATCTAATTTAAATAAATTTTCTAAATGCATAGATCTTGTTGTCAACATTGTACATGTTTCAAGTTTTAGTTATTTATCGGACCTTGTTATGTTTAATCAAAATGTCAGGATCATCTAGTTAAAAGACAGACTTCTCTTATCTCAGACTTTTTTTTAACAACGGATAGATAGAACCAATTGACCCGTCGCAGGGAGTTTGATTGGCAGGCGATCGGACCTATCATAACGCCGAATTTGCAATTTTTTTGTTCTGACAAACAAACCAGACTGGAGAGTAGCTTGACATCGGTGGACTTGGACATGAAAAATAGTGTATATTGACATCTTTCTGCGGTTGAAACAAGATACCTTCTGATGTTCATTCATGTTTATTTCATGCTTTAAAGAGGAAGAGATGGATCGGTTCTCGTGCAGCTTGGACTGAGGCAGTACAGCGATCTGTCACGACAAATTAAAGATCCACAAAACGATATTTATAAAAAAAAATAATAATTTGAAAGTTGAGACTGTTTTATACCCAAGTAACCTGCTTCTTTTTTGATAATCCATAACATTCGGATGTACGTCACAATTTGAAAGAAGATCTGCCACTGCTTCTGTTTTCATAGCAACTTTAATCACATTAAATCACAAGCATGTGGGGTTAATATCATGTTTTATTTGTGCAAATGCCATGAAATCAATGATATTTTGTTGTAACTGATTTACAATTAGATTATACATACAACATGAAGGCAGGGGGAATCATAATTCAAAAAAAGGAGCCAAGATGCAAGAGAAGTCTTCTGACATTGTTTTGATTCACAGCCACAGCTACTCATTCATTAATAGAGTCTATACACATGTTCACCCACTCCACATATTAGTCAACACACTGTCCCACTGCACCAAAGTGTCTGCCATAAAGTAAAAGGGTGAGAAACAAGACTACTCAGTTACACAAATGTCTTTAATTCAGCATGGCGTTTAAAATATTAATGCTGAAAAAGTGTAGGTCCTCTAAACAAAGACCGTAACAATGCATGGCTCAATAAAGCTCTGCCTTTTTTTCCTCCAGTTTGGCTGGCGGGGCAAGAAAGGGATGTAGCAACACTAAAACTAAAACTTAAATATATAGCTTTATTCTTGCTCATTTGCATGGCAACAAAAGTATCAAGAGGGAATGGTAGTCTGAAGGAAGCGCAGAGCAGGAGTGCACCGTTCACTAAGGACTCTTCTCAGAAGGAAACGCCTCATGAAATGAGAAAGAGGAAGAAGGGAAGAGAGTAAGACGAAAAACAACAGACAGAAAGTATGAGAGGAATGGGTAGAGAGGCAGGTGGGTTTGGCTTAGTTTTTCCCCTGGCTGGAATACCCTGGTGTGCACATGTGGGCATATACATATATCTCTCTATGCGTGTGTACACAAATATAAATGTAAATGCGTGAGGCTCCTACAGCACCAGCCCCTCGTAAGCAGGTCCCTCAGACTCGGGCGACTCTCTCTGCAGACGCAGGTGCTCCAGTGTATTGTGGAAGTGTTTGTTAATCTGCTCCGTCTCCTCGCTGGCCTCCAGGTTCGGGAGATCCTCACGGATCTTCTGGATCAGCTGATTCAGGACTTGGACCGTCACCTGAAAAGCAACGCGCACAGATTGAGTAAATCCAGGCTGCTCTGGACTTATACAAACAAAAGAGACAGTAATAAACAAAATGGTATTTTCTTAGCAACAAAGTGTGAAATCTCAAATCCCTGTGATTAGATTATGTTCACTCTTATAATCATTTTAATTAGTTTGCACATTTATTTCAAAAACAGCATTTTTTATGTTGATTTAGTGAGGAAAGATATACGAGTATCAAACCAGTTATTGTGAAGTGTATCATTTAAAAAAATGGCAAAAAATATATTTAAGATGGCTGTAAGAAAAAACAATATACAACGCAAACACTGTAGTCATGTTCTTGAACACAGTCTTATGAGCTGGTTCTATTTGTATTGAATTTAAAACATACAGCGAGACCAGTGTAGGATGATTCATGAACAATTGACTCTTAAAATGAAGGTAAGAGGAGTTACTGATTCACTTTGGTATCAAAATGACAATGACAATGAATTATTAAAGATGCACTAACATTCAAAAATGTAGGATCAGTACGATCCGTTTCAAATAAATGCTGCTCTTTTAAACTTTCTATTCTCAAAGAATCAGAAACAAAATGCATCACAATTTCCACAAAAATGTACAGCAGCAGAACTATTTTCAACCTTGATAATAATACAAAATGTTTCTTGAACACCAAATCAGCGCATTAGAACTATTTATGTGACACTAAAATGCAGCTTTGCCATCACAGGAATCAATTAAATTGACATTTTAAAATCCATTAAAACTGAAAATTATTATTTTAAAATTGTAAAAATATTTCACAGTATTAATTTTTCGATTAAATGCAGCATTGGTGAGCATAAGAGACTTCTTTCAAAAACAAAGTGACTCCATACTTTCCTACAGAAAAGTGAAGGACATAAAATTGCATAGGAAAATAAATGGAAAATGTGCAGTATAGACAGTATAGTATAGAGTGCAGTATAGACAATATAGTATAGAGTGCAGTATAGTTCTGTTGATTATAATAGCTGTGCTTATCTTGTTTCTATAAATGTGAGCGATCTCTCTCGCAGTGCCAGGCACAAAAGCATCTCAGGTAAATTCACACACCCACACACTCAGAGACACCAGTGTCACATAAACACAAAAATAACACTGGTGTCAAACTATAGATGTACGGCAAGCATTTGATTTCCGTCAGTGTACTGTATATAATCACAAACTATGAACAACACTACAATCATCTCCAATGCTGCCTTCCATTATAACAACAGGAGAAACACTGACATGTAATGCGTCAATGAAATGCAGCGTAGCTATTTGTTTTGGTTTTGATTCTCCCATTTATTTCCAGGTTTAAAGTGTCCCTTGTCCTAGGATGAAGCTCAGCTGTCAAGAGCGACCTCAGTAATAAGTCAGACGACTGATCGGCACACCTTGACGTTAACTTAGCCCTGGCTGCCCAGTGGCCCAGACAAGTACTGACTCAATCTCCCTCAAATTGAACATGGATACAGATGCTTCCTCTCAGATAAGTGCATGTTAGGTATAATCTAGCGCTGCTTGCGCCAGACAAAAATGTGGAGCGCGGAGAGGGAAAGTGAGAATGAGTGAGAGACGAGAGAACAGAGGAGAGACAGCAAAGACAACAGGTTAAAGCAGAGCGAGTAATGAGAGGTATAAGAGAGTGGAGAAGAAAGAGGAGTGAATGGTCAAGAGTGCAAGGGCATACCGCATCATTCTCTCGCTCATAGAAGCAGATGTATCTGTTGAGGATCTCGATGAAGAGCTGAACTTGCAAGGAGGGGTCCATGCACTGGTTAGCGATCTTCAGAGCCTTCTTCAAGCATTCCATCACCCTCCGCCCATCACGGATCTGACAACAGAGGGAAAAAAATGATTTCAGTTCTGACTGTGGTGAACAGACTCAAATTATTCCATTTTATCTTGGCAAAAGCCACTTAAGCCAGCTCCACTTTTCAGCGTATGGAGTTATGAATTGGATTGGGATGCTCCGTTGTTAGGGGCAACACATACCTCCCAAGAACATGCTGTGGAGCTGAGAGAAGGAACACAGCATGATCGTATTTTTCCACATGCATTTATGAGTCACAACGACATTGACTATCGATCCTTACTAAAAGAAAATAAGCACAATTGCCACATCAGGTCCCCTGTTTTTAGAGCCATTTCAAGGGCATGTATTTCAGAGGTATTGTACAAAAGATGCTTTTAATTTAAACAGTGGATTTGCATGTAAGTGCAAAGAAAATAGAAATAAACTACCAAACATGTTTACAGATGTTCAGATTCAGTCTTAACTGCTAATGTTTTACCAAATAAGATATACTTCATGCTGCATTTTATTACACTCCAAGAGTGTTGTCCCTCAAGAAAAGAACTTCAATTTAGTCATGGTTTGCTTAAAAAAATCAAATCAGGCATGAGATAAACAACTTTTGAGAAACAGCATTCAAATGTTGTACACCAATGCAAAAAAATAAAAAGACTGTTAAAGAGGATGTGTTATTTTGCATAGATCGTCTCACACCCTAATGATCTTGGCCATGCTGATTGATATGTAAGCCAAGATATATAACTGATATTTTTTTGTATTTCAAATATCACATTGGCCGTGAAGTATTTAGAATCGAAACTCTTTATTTTGACAGCACTGAGAATTCATGCTAAATATTCCCTCTTTAATATAGTTTACTCTCTTTGGTTAAAATTTCGGTCTAATAATTAAAAGTCAAAGCTTTCATATCCTGCATCCAGAAATTCTGTCTATATGAATATATAATAAACATTAATGCCACAAACCTCTGAGTGATTGTATGGATCAGCATGTGTGCAGTAAACCCGTCTAAACAAAATGAGTATGCCTGAAAAAAATTAAAACGTCCAAACAAGCAGTTCCTTGTGGAGTGATGAAACAAACTGTGACAACCCGCAGCACTCACGAGGAGGATAAACACGAAGTAGAAAGATGAACACACTTCACAGCCACAGCTCTGCACTGAAAAACACCACACTGGTGCAATGCAGGAGCTGGCCACGTATCAGCACGAATCAACACAAAAAATCATTAGGACTGAATCCAAGAATGTAAATTGTATGTAATGGACGCGTGTGTGCTATGAGTGCAACAGATCCCCCTACAGCTAAACTAATAGTATGGGATAATAGCGTGTAATGAGTTACAACTGCTGCAGATGTTTTATGTACAACCATACACAAAAACCAGGAGTATCTCAACACAGAAGCAGTTTTAAAAGGAACAAAATGATCTATTTACTGTACTAAAACAACTCGATTTTCAGAGATTTAGTAAACATGCTAAGTTGAAAAACTCTCTTCTCTAAAAACAGTGCTACAGCCATTATAGTGTACATAGAAATATCCGTTCCAGGACGTTGTTTCTGTTTATATTTTGGCCTGCATGATCCCGTCCACTGCCAATTATCCCACTAGTTCACCACACTGCATTGGTTGCCAGTTGGTGGGCAAATACAGCCTGCTGAAGCCAAGGAAGCCAGCAAATGAACTGGATCAGAGATAGCAGATTTTACCAGACCTAACAATCCTCGATCCATCTAAAATCCATCTGGATCGCACCATGGAGGTGTATGGGAGCGTATAATCCGTTCTGTTGAGAAGATTCTCAATGCCACTTTGACAGTTCAGAACCTGGATGAGGAGGGTCTTCAGACATTTCTCTGTGTGGCTTCCACATCTTGAATAGCAGACCAATAACTACCGCCTCCAATGACCTGAATGATTTAGAAGCCCTCACACCTAACCACTTGCTGCTAATGAAGGAAAAACCTGCTTTGCCCTCTGGACTCTTCCAAAAGGAAAACCTCTATGCACGAAAAAGATGGAAACAGGTGCGATACATAGCTGACCTCTTTTGGAAGCGATGGATTGGAGAATATTTACCAGAGCTTCAAAGACATCAAAAATGGATGAAAGTATCCTGAAATTATAAGCCTGGAGATATTGTCTTAATTGTAGATGAATCAGCACCCAGAAATTCATGGGTAATGGGAAGGGTTACCAAAACGATACAAGATGAACATGGACTTGTTCGCAGAGTTCAAGTTAAGACAAAACCAAGCGAGCTTGATAGACCCATCACAAAGACCTGTCTCTTGTTGGAAGCTGATTGAGACAGTAAGACTATGATATGGACTGTGACTGTTGCTTGAAATCGCGGATATCATTCATCAAGAATAATAATTGCTCTGCAGTAGAATATGGATATTAATTGTTGATTGTCTTATTGTTATAATTGTTTCTAATAACAGAATAGAATTAGAGGCTGGGAGTGTATAGGCCATAACGCTCAAACCCTATTTGCTTATTTTATGTTACATAATAGTATTTTTTTGTGTTTATTTTATAATTTTGTTTTCAATATTATGTTTCTGAACTATGTGGTTAATATTTAACAGTGTCTCTTTAAGAGAATAGGATGGTGATGTTTAGAAGATATAGTATTTAAGCCTATAGGGCATAACTTCCTTTGTGATCAGCTGTGGAAGCACATGGTTTTTCTACCGTGTCTTTTGTTGGATGTTTGGAAACCTGAATAAACCATTTTGGATTAAGAAACAAGAAGATGCGTGTAGATACTTTACTGACACAGATTTTCACCAAACTACGGAATTTATAATCTCCATGACCTCTTCGGCTCGTTGCTTGTCACGGTCAATTGGGCTTGTTGCATGTCCTCAAACTGACAAATTAGGTTGGATGATTACGGTTAACATTCACACACACAGAGTACAGGTGTTAAGTTAACACGAGTAACAACCTTCTATAACTGAACTGACAACCTTCATTTTCAGGAGTTACACCTGCATTTTGGGAGTGAGCTAAGAAAAGCAGAGTGAACGAAGCCAGAGAAAAACTCAAAAACTGACACTTACATATGAGGTCAAGAAGATGCACAAGCAGAGAAGACGTCACATTCTGAACAAAATGTGTACAGCCCACACAGAATGCTGCTTCTAAAATGAATCACCAAGTTTCACTGAAATCACTGGCAGATTCATTTAATGCTGTGAGTAATTTACCCATAATTCTCACCTCATTACAAATGACTCATAAGAACATCTTCCACCTACAGCGTCTTGACAATAAAAAAAATACACTCTAGAAAAGCTTTAAGCTTCCGAAATGACAGCAAATACCCGAATATCCGATTCCACTGAAACTCTAATTTTCATATCTAAAATGGCATACTTCACTGTTAAAACACACACAATAACTTAATGAAATCACACAGAACGACACTTGAAAACTGAAAATGACACCCACTGACAAAGATTAAGACATTCAGATTATTCTGACAGGTTATGAAAGAATACCTACAACATAAACATGGCACATTTGAAAAAAAACCTGCATGAGCATTGTGCGCTATTTCATTGTAAGGTGTTACAACTATGATATGGCTTTGTTCAAGACTATTCAATGAGACTTACATAACCTGCAATCCAATTACAACTTAAGGCCAGTCTAATTCACAGTCACAAAGGAACAGCTAATTTTAGGTTTCATTGGTCCTTTAAACTGTTGAAGACATATACCAACCTCTTCTCCATTCTTGTCAGTGTTGCGTCCTGACCAGAAAAGGTGGGCACAAATGCTGACTGCACGGCATTGGTCGGGTTTCTTCAGCAGTTTGGAGGCAGCCAGGGCACACTGGGTACGCAGGGGCTCGTGGTTCTCTTCGCTGAAGCACCGCGTACGCTCAAACGTGCCAATGATCAGCGTAATGGCGGCCAGCTGAGCCTTCGAGTCGCTGATCTCATCTTCATACAGGGAGAAGGCCTTGGGACATACACATGTAAAAATGTAAAGGCATTTCAGAAATAAAGTGTTGGGTGTGAGAGTGAGTGCATGTAAAGTAATGTTCTTCTGATCTAGTCTTGCTCTCAGGCCATTACTGTATCACTGTGGATAGTAATGAACATGAGAGGCAAGGATAAAGAATCTAAGCATGTTACTCATCTTGATAGAACCTATCAGAATGCTTCTCTACCTGAGACATGAACTCGTAGGCAACGGTTTCATGGTTCTCAAAGCCGATCTCTCCAGCCGCCAGAGCCCCCTGCAGGAAGAGCCTCAGGGGTAACTCCGCCAGCTCTGCTTTGATCAGAGCACTGATGGTCTGATGAGCGAATGAGAAAATCTTCTGACATTTCTTTTCCCATTTATCATCCTGTGGAAGAGAAAGATTGACATATATGTGAAAAAAATCTCTTCTATCATAAACTGTGATTCTAAAGCGAGTGTGAAAAATGACAGATGAGGCTTCTGCAACCGCACTTCCATGAGAAAAAAAAGGTGTATTTTCATTTCCTCACTATGGATGCCAAATAAAAAATGTTAAAGGGTTTACTAAGAATTCGAAGAAGGAATGCTTGTCACTGTTTTTATAAATTACAGTAAATTAATTTATAGTAAATTTAATGATTATAATGTTTGAAGTTTCTGTACACAACAGATGGGCTGCTGAGCTCTTAGCTAACAAACAGCTATGTCAGACTTACCATGTGGATAGTAAGTGATCTTTTATACAGGTGTAATTACATAGGTGCTTTGTTACAAAATCAAGTGAACCTAAATGTAGAAATACCTAAAAACTGAGAAAAATTGTCTTAAATTCTGTATCAAACTGATAAAAATACTCCCATCTAATAATTAGAAGTGTTTTTTTTCTATAAGACTAATGTGCCATGCTACAACCAAAATACAGCAAAGGGTTTCATCCTGGGTTTTCCAGGGACTCTGTAAAAGTATACTAGGATTTTACAAAATGTATTTCTAAGTGTTGTTCATTTTTACTATAGATGTTAATTTGATATGTTAAATGCAATAATTAAAATTCTAAATTAAAATTGAACATTCTTTTATGATGTACCATTTTAGTTAGCATGCTGCCTCCAAAGGTTCTATACAGACAGAAGACAGCGCTTGGTTTTAGGCAATGACATGGCAGAGTAGGATGTTGTGTGGTTGAATGTGGGACATACTGAGGAGGAGTTCTCTTTGTAACGGAAGGCCAGTTGATAAGCAGCAAACACCAGCGGGGGAAGAGTGTGTCGAATTCTCTGGTTCCCCCCAGCGCCAAAGTGTTTCCTGGCAGTGTTTAAAATCTGTGGGAGGCACCAAAAAGAGTAGATGAATCGATTTGAATAATTCATTAAGCAGCATGATGACCTCATCAACTGATTGTATGTGGAATAAAACAACTTTCACTGGGAGCTAATTAGAGCGGTTCTAGCTGATGTCAAACATTCATGACATTGTCAGTCATTTGCTTATGATGTTCCATCAAGGGGATTATTTCTCCTTAGCATCCAATGCTCGTGAAATGATCAAAGAAACATGTTGTACTTTACCCACAAATAAGGAGCACTTAACAGCAGTGCATTTTCATAGATTTCTGTGAGTGGAGGCTAACAATGTCTTGCTCTGTCATATGATGAAAGGAGAGGGTAAGAGAGGAAAGAACGTGTACCAGATACTGCTGGTCAGGGTCGTCTGAATGCAGCAGATGAATAAAGCGGCCCACTAGGCTCTGTTCCTCTGCAAAGTCCTCTGGGTCAGGATCCTCAGCAGGCTGATCTGGCTGGTCTTGGATCAGCGTAGACACCAGGTTCAGGATCGTATCAACCTGCAAGGAAAGATCCATGAGACTATGCCTAGAATGCAGGGTGCAAATAGTTAAGACACAGCTAAAGACATAGCAGAAGGCTATTTCAATGGCCCTAAAATGCACCAAAAGTGACTTTTGAAGAATTTGTGGAGAGAGCATGTAAATATGACTAGATGTATTATGGGGTAAGGCATGTTTTTCCATTTTAAAAATACTTTCTCCCATTCATCTATTAGTACAGTACTGACCCTGTAAAGTGCAAACACTAAGTGCACTTTACACGTTTGATTTCAGTCACATTAAGGCAATAATGTGTCTTTTTATAATGTCACGTAAACCCCTTACTCCAACTGAAATACAACAACTTATACCTTTTTTTTAACAGACCTGGATAATTAAATTGTAGCTTGGCTTCGTCCAGTCATTAATTTGCAATTCTGTGCTCTAAAGCAAACAGATTTAAATGGCTTCAAATGGTTCCTCACTGCTGTTATGTACTCCGTGCTCGCTTTTCAACTGCTCATAAAATGAGTGGGTGAGCGAAAGGATGGAGCTTTCCTTAGAAAAGGCCAGAGGAGCTCCAGCCTTCTTCACAGGAATATCAATATATTCCTTTCTCAGTGTGATGGCTAGTCTGAGTCATAGCTGACCTTTCCCTTAGGAGTCAGATTTTTGGGAGAATTAACAACACACCTTTAAAAAACAGGCAGAAAAGACCCCTGAGCTTGAGTGAAACGCCATTTAAAGCCAAAAGCAATCAAAACACCTCTGCAGTGCTCTAAAGCCATGGCACGCAGCATAATAAGAAAAGGAGGAAACCGACAGTAGGCCAACTGAACCTGTCAGTCACTTGCTATTACAGAAGCAAATGACTCCGATATTGGTTGCATATTCATAAATTCAAAAGGAAATACAATGGCATTACAATGGTGTAAATATATTTGTTGGAGAAGTATAGTATGTGAGGGACCATCAGTTAAAGATGGAATTGAACTAAAGCATTTCAATTAACCTGCTCTACTAAAAGAACATAAATCTGGGGCTTCTCTATTAAACGATGGTTCACCACACAGGTTTGAGGTTTGTCATGCTATGGTCATAGGCATTATTTATGTTATTTATGCTTACCAAGCTGGAAACAGAAGTAGCAACCATTTTTTTTCACTAAACCCAATATAAACGTTGTGAAAGGACCTGAAGACTTAGACGAGTATCTCAATGTACACTACTATTCAAACGTTTGGGGTCAGAAAGATATTTTCCCAAGGAATTAATAGTTTTTATTTAGCAAGGAGGCATTAAATTCATCAAACGTGACCGCAAAAACATTTACAAAAGTTGTCAAATAAACGCTGTTCTTTTGAAATGTATATTTATCAAAGTATCCTGAAAATTCCTGGGTAATGAATATGTTACATTTAAAAACAGTTGTTTTTGATTTGTAATAAAGTTTCACAACATACTGTTTTTAACTGTATTCTTTATCAAATAAATGCAGTTTTGGTGAGCATAAGTTTCAAAAATGTAAAAAAAAAAAATAATCTTATAGACCCCAAACCTCTGCATGGTAATGAAAGTCGATGTAATTTACTGTACAAAGAGATTCAAGACATTACAAGACTCACAAACTGTCTAGTACCTCTTACTGGGATTTCGTTTGAGACATGCAAAAACATCACCAGTCTGACCATTTAGTACTGTAGGTGATATAAACCTGATCTTGAGCCACTATGGTGGTGTTGTATTCCAGAATGTTGCTCAGCACGTAGCAACTCGTGCTTTTGCGTGACTCATAATCGAAGTACTCAAAGAGAGGTGGAAAATGCTTGAGCTGGAGCACGGTGAGGATGTTATTGTACGTGTCCACGGGGATCTTTAGCAGCCTGGTTAGCTCCTTAGACACTGCGCTGCTGGTGGCAATGCTGCACAGAAAGACATGAAAGAAGTCACAAATAGAAGCTGGTACACTGATGTTGTAATGAGTGAACATACTACTGTGACCCTAAGCATTTCAAAAGGCAGATGGTTTGTACAGTTATGTGCTAAATTCACACGAAGATGTTGAAGGCGGCAAAACGATTCATCCATGAAAAACAAATCCAGCATTTACAGAACTTCCAGTTGTCTTAAATAGGAAGATTTGAGGTATGACACCTAAAATTCATTACCACAACAAAACAGACGTGTGCTGAAGTGGCAGCTAGTCACAAATATCAGCCCTTAGCATGATTGGCCTGTGCTGTGATCAGTCACTCGCTGTGATTGCAAACAGTGAGTCATCATGTCTATGTGGCATCCCATCCACCCTCAAAATTGCTAGGTGTCTGGGAACATTTTGGACGTCAGCAAAGAAACAATCACATTTATTTTCAACACTTGAGAAACAGATGAAAATGCAAACAAAGACAGCACAGGAAGGACATTTTATAGGGACATCTAAATGTAGTATCTGCATTCACTACTTTGAGCAAGGCGCCTTACCCAGTGTGTATGATACAGCATACTGGTTTATGAGGTTCGTAGTTATTATAGGCATGATCTCCTGTAACCGTTTCTTTACACCGAAACGAGGCTATAAATACAGAAACTCAGCACTCAAATCCTCCAGCAAGTAAAAGCCTAAGGATCTTTTAGCAACACACTAGCGGTGCTAAACAGTGTGGGCGTTGCTTTGAGCATGTGCTGATCTGCCAAATGGTGTGAGAAAAACCTCGTAACTAATACTCACTGCTCCAGGTTGAGTTTGTTGAAAATCTCCACAGTACTTTCCAACACTTTATCCACATAGTCCACACGGTCAGGATAGCACTTCATGGCCAGATTAATGAGAGACACTTGAAGCGAAACAACATCTTCAGAAGGCATGTCCTGACGAGACTGACAAGAAAAAAGAAAGATGGCAACATTAAACATTTATACTTAAGTTAGTGAATTTACGAAGTCACTCAGTTTCTCAATAAAGGCA
Source organism: Ptychobarbus kaznakovi (assembly GCA_027422405.1). Taxonomy (NCBI): domain Eukaryota; kingdom Metazoa; phylum Chordata; class Actinopteri; order Cypriniformes; family Cyprinidae; genus Ptychobarbus; species Ptychobarbus kaznakovi. The sequence continues at coordinate 18,047,420 of CM049798.1, forward strand.
CTGCATGATATTATACCTGTATGACAGTTGCCACTTGCTGTGAGAAAATATCGAATAGCTTGATTTCAGCAGGGATTCCAGGTCCATCTTCTCTGTGAGCAAACAAGGCCAGTCTGTGGGATGGGACGACAATCAAATACGACTCAATATACAGAAACCCCAAAACAGGTTCGAAAAGCTAACTTGCACTAAAATGTGTATATTTGCACAAAGATGCTGTAAAATAAAGTGCTAACATTTCTTTGCATCATATACCCATTTTTTGCATTATATAAGCCACCTGTCAATAAGAGCAATGATGATGTTCTTGACGTTCACGTTTTGATGCAGATCAGCACACGAGCGAAGGAACAGGTTCAGCGTCTGCAGGTGAAACTCATCCGGAACGACCTGCAGAAAAATAAAGTGCAGACAAAATTGTGAGGGCATTAACTATAACACGCCCACAGCTGCTACTTCAAATAACTGGGAAAAAGCCAAGGGGAGCATGTTAAAAGATAGACTCCTACAGTCAAGTACAACAGGATTAGTGCGGTCAAATGATTAATCACATCCAAAATAAACGTTTCTGTTTACATAATGTATGTGTACTGTGCATATATAAATACACACACATCACATGCATGTATAATAATATTTATATACATTATAAATTATATGAATATAATATACATGTAAATATATACTGTGTGTGTGTTTATATATACATAAAAAACATACACAGTATACACACATTTATTATGTATATAAAAACTTTTATTTTGGATGTGATTAATAGCGAATGATCATTTGACAGCACTAAACAGGCTGATGAGTGATGCTGGGGCCTTTCTGTACCTGTATGATGCACTCCATGAGGTATTCCTGTGCTAGAGGATCTCTACAGTTCACCACCTGCTCCAAGATCCCAGACAACACGATCTGTGGGGAGTCAACACATTTACCACATGCCTTGTCAGCGCTGCCAAATCCTTTTACAAACAAGATAACAGCAAATCACAGCGCAATTCTACAATTTTCTGCCTACAGTATATGCTGCTTTAAAACTACTATACACTAAACTATAATATATATCATATAAGACCTAATATATAATATAGCTCTGTGGAATTTACTATACACTACAGTTTGGGGTAAGCTTTTTAAAAATGTATTTGTCTTATGTTTACCAAGGATGCCTTTTTGTTTATAGAGAAATGACTAAAAACAGCAATACTGTGAAATATTATTTTAAGTTAAAATAATGGGTTTTTTTTTGTGCGGTAAAAATGTAATTTATTCCTGCAGAATTGTCAACAGCTACTACTTCAGTCTTTAGTGTCCCATGATCCTCCAGAAATCATTCCAGCATACGGATTTGCAGTATCAGTGTTGAAAATAATTTAACTGCATAATATTTCTGTGCAAACTGTGATAATTGTTTTCAGGACTCTTTGATGAATAGAAGAGCATTTGTTCAGAATATAAATCTTTTGTAATATTACAAACATCTTTACCCTCATATGTGATCAGTCCTTCACAAATGGCTCAAAATGAGAATGGCTGTCTGTATTATAAACTAATCAAATATAATATCTTGCATGAAAATGTTAATTTATTTATTTTGTTCAGCTACATTTTTCCAAATCCAACACTTGTGGTTCTAAAAAACTGAAAGTGAGCATTTAAAACAAATATGACCAAACAACACGAGTCTCTAAGCTGTTTGCTAGAAGCATGAATTTCAGAATTTTGATTTGCCATTTCAAGCTAAAAATTTTCATTTTCCTCTGGTTAAAAAGCATAAAGTACATAATAAAAGCTGCCCTGTGGGCACAGTGTTATGCATATGTATGGGTGCTTGAATTAAAAAAATCAAATGAGGGCATATTGAGTCGGTCACATTGTTAATTCATGAACGTGAACATGGAGTGCTTTAACAAACAGCTTTCAAAGGACTATCAAAAGAAGCTGTAACCTCTTACGCAGTTGTCGTTCCATCAATTGCTCTTTTACCCAGTGATTTATGCTAAGTGCTAGTTTGAGGTTCCCACAAATAAACAGGTAATCAAGGTCAAATCTAATTTCAATGCACCCATTTAAACCTTGAACAGAGCTTTACGGGCTTTGGAGTAAGATCATTTATCTGCACTGGAACCAAAACGCACCTGTTTGTACTTTTCCACATTGACCCCTTCCAGCTGGCTCAGTCGGACCAGATTGGTCCCTACGAGGATGCGCAGCTCTTGCCTCTCCTTCTCTCTCTTTTCTCGGTCCCTACTGTGTCCCTGATGCTGCATGCGCACCCACAGTTTATTCATCTCGGCGAAATTCAGCAGTACAAAGTCAATGGAGTCATTAATGTCCCCAGTCATCTCTTCCCTAAATCAAATAGGAGAGAACACTGGTAATCACTCAAGCCTAAGCAGATAATGAGATTTTGTAGTGAATCATTTTGTCAAAAGCTGTCTAAGCTCTGAACGTGGGAAAATAGGCTTTTTCTAGCAATGGATTAAATTGTATTTTAGCACACAGGATTACGCTACGGCATCATTTAAATTGCTCAGTGCGAGTCACAACACTCTTGAGCTACTTGAGGTGCAATCACAGCCATTAGATATGATATGGAGTGTCGTACTCGGCCTGCTCTCCATCATCAGGCAGGATGTTGCGCGTACACTGCAGCAGGTAGTTCCTGAGGAACAAGCCCCGGAGTGGATGCTGCACACCACGGCACATTTCCACCAGGTCCTTTAGTATGTCTTTGCGGGATTGGGGGAAAGAGCGGACGTACACCACTCCGACAGTTATCAACAGGTACCTGAGAAGCCAACGAGAGAGAAGTTAATGAGCAATATGACTCAATGACCACAAAAAGAGGAAAAACAAAAGGCACCAGATAACTAAAGTACTTGAAGTCAGATCAGAGATCTGAATTATTGAACCTCATAATAAAATGATGGATGTACTCATAAAGCTTGAACACTAGAAGATTTCACATCGTATGGTATGCAGCATTTATCTTTTGCAATTTAAGCAATGTAAAATACTGGAGAGAAATAAAGACATCTGCCAGACTTAATGCAAGTTCCTCAGTAATAGGAACAATAGCAATACTTTAAATTTCCAGAGCCTGACTGATTTCAGAGGATTTGAGTACTTTATTTAGCAACACTTTGGTCGTTGAATTCTTTGTGTAAATTAATTACCATTTGGATGTAGTAAGTTTATAATAATTCTGAAACAAACATGTTTAGAGTAATTAAAGACATTTACATTTTTATAATTTTGTAATAAAAAAAAGGTAATATCACTTCATTACATTCAGAAGAACTGACTTGTGATAAGGTGATTAGGGCTGGGAGAGTTTTTTTTTTATCCCAATATATTTTTTGTATTTCCTTTTGATGACTTTCAATATTCTCAGATGTTCAAATAGAAGCCATTAACAAAACACAGCTGTTGCAAGGTATGTTAGAAACATTCAATACAGGAAATAAAATACAGTAAAAATGTAGCTAAAGTTTTTCCATAAATGACTTCATATTGACTTATTTTTAATTAAAATGTAACATGCTAATTCGCATGAACAGACTACTTAAATAAAAGTAATTAGGATTTCCATTGCTACATTTCAGACGGTGAGGTTTTAGTCGGAACAGATTTGATTCACCAGAATAAATGCATCTCCAGCACTACATATTAAATATGGCGTTTGATTATCACCAAAGCTGTAAAATTGCCTGCAAACATTAAAAATGGCCATTGTACCATTTGAATGGGCTACACGGTTACTTGGACTCAGTCCCAACCCTGGTCTTTATCAACAGCCGAACAAAATCTGACCAGAGCTCAAAAGTTGATTACTGATTCTCATGGCCAGTAAACAAAAACAAGATCTGAATGATAACATAGTGCTACTGATGACAATTAATTTCCACACATTCAGCCCTACACATTTACCTCAGTGCCAAATTAACCTGGCAATGTGCATCAGTCTTAACAAAACGTCTCCAGTCCTTTCAGCAACAAATTCAAGACCCCAAAAATATTTCAGACCTTATGTTTGTTATTTACAAACTGAAGTTAACGAGATCCATTGGCTTCTAGCAGGTTAAGAGACTTTAATTTAAGAGAGAGATTGCTTCAGTGGTGCAACCCATAAAAATGGCAACTGAAACAATAGCAGGCAAAGCAGCACTACAGCTGAAATAAGAAATAAGTTACCCACTAGATCACAATTCCTTCAATGAGAGGCGTGGGCAGAAATGATAGCAGGCACAATGCCATGAAATCACTGCAGTTGAGTCAGAGAACTGGAGTGCACATTTCACTGCATGTGAGTGGGGTGCCTTGTGTCGCCCCAGAGGACATCGCCTATGCCAGGCTCCCCCAATGATGGCCAAACCCTGACAACCATTTTATCACTTCTAGCAATCATTAAAAAGGCACACTCAAAGGAGTAACACAGGAATCACTTTATTTTCTGTATAAAACCTCAGTTGTTATCAGTCTCTTTAAGACAAGTCATGTCACTCGGCGGCCATCTTTGAAATGCCTCTCAGGCATGCAAGTGCAGCTCCTATCTCTTTGAATGGGGAATCATCAAATTCTCCAAAACCGTTCACTAAGCTTACGATAAAATTTAATCTATTTGAAATCACCCAAGAAATCTGTCAACAACTGTATCATAAATGTTGTTTCTTTTGCTCAAATAGCGTTATAAAAAGCTTATTTTTCAAGCTAGATCAGCCAGTGCGCATGTGCAGTCTCAGAGCGCTGACTGTTTCTATAGCAACTGGGACTTCTAACGGCAGTTGCAGTAACGCGCTGATTTGACCGATTAGCGATTGGCTCTTGCATTCAGAAAGCAGGGCTTCCAGCATTTGAGTGGCAATATTGAGCGTATGGTTTTGAATGGGGATGCAGCCCGTTCAAAACTATACGAGTGACACGTCTTGGATATTCTATAGTCTTTGGTTATGTGGTAGAAACACTAGTTGAATTTCCATTACAGATTTGCACAAAACTTTAGCGATATCTTATAAATGTTGCTAAAAAAAAGTATTGTGAAGTGACGGTGTTTCCATTAACCAATGGTACACTATACCCCTTCTAATAATGAAAGGTTTGACTACTTTAGTAATTTCCATGAGTACAAATCTTAATGTTTAAGCATATAATGATATTCTAGGGAATTGTGTGCTTCTAATTGTATAGCAACAGTTTGGACAGAACCCTTTTCTATTCTAACATGACAGTGTCTCTGTGTGTAAGGCAAGGATCAAAGAGAACATCTCTGGTTACGTATGTAACCATGGTTCCCTGAGTACGGAACAAGAAACTGCGTCCTCGAGGGGTCACTATGGGAGAACGCCGTCAGTGTGACCAGTGTCTGAAGCATACATACAAAAACATCATAGCGACCCCTAGAAGACGCAGTTCGAAGTTTCCTCAAAAGGGAAATGATGATTCAGTCAGTGTGGAAGAACTTGACTGGTCTGCAGAAAGCAAAGTCCTAATCCCAGCTGAACACCTCTGGTGTGACTTTAAATGCAGACCTCGTGAGCCAAAAACTCATCACCAAACACCAATGAAATATGGGTACATATGGGTACAGTCATTTCATACACTTTAAAACTGTTGAAACAGAGGTGGAAATCAGCTCTGGTGGCCATGTTGGAGTCGTAACACGCCGCAGATGTGTGCTGTGTGAATTTTTTTAAGCATTAATGGCAAGGAAAGCCCCCTATACTTGAGAGCAGTGTTTATTGGAGGTTATAGTACATTGAAGAATGATCATATTACTTTAATGTACGCCATGTGACCTGTAAATGTAAAAAAAAAACATTTCCATTGAAGTTTTGCGAAATATTCTTTTGTCGAACTGCCTGAAAAAACACCATGCGAGCGTAAATTTATTTTTGCGATATATGGGCATTTTATGAAATTGACGTGTTTCCATTAGGTGCATTTTCAATTCGTAACTTCAATTTGCGCAATTTGAAGGTTAATGAATAGCTTAAGCACTGCTTGTTTGTGCTTTACTTTTTCTTCAAACAGATGCATTCCACCAATCTGTTCCTCATTAAAGATGAGCAGGCACAAAAATCAAACATCTTTCCAACTGTTCTCACTCTCCTCTCATATTTTTCTCTCCCACTCCACACTGCTCAAATTCAAATCGATATTAATTTACAAATCTCCCAATCGTTAATTACGACTGATTTTCTGAAAGTCAGTTAACAACAAATCACAAAAGTGACACTGTTTTAGGACTCATTAGGCCAGATTCAGCAAACTATCATAGCCATGTCAAGTGCAAAATGGGTTAAGACATTCTTTTCTGAGGCGTACAATAATGGCGCAAATACCAGTAAAGTAATTACCGCAAACCTTAATAAATCCAATTGCATTATTTATTTACCCTTCTAACTTAATTTTTTTTTGAAAGGTTAACTCTTACAAATCTAAGGTCAGCCACAAATTAAACTATGTCCACACCTTTTCATCCTTAATTTTTTCACTTAATGTCTTTAGTAAATCCTGACAGTTGTTTTTCCTGCCAAAAGAGGATTTGTGCAAGCTGTTAGTAAATCTGGCCCATTTTCCACAGTATCGATAAACTGATACCAGCTGTATTCTCAGTCTTTTCTCTCCAACAGCAAGTTGAAAAATTCAACATTTTGTATTTTAATTAAGTATATAGTTCATTGCACTGCATGTTTCACAGTGAAGCGCAGCACTGTGCAGTGCTTATACGTGCAAACAGCTTGTGATCAAGTGCTTTTAACGAAGCGCCTCAGTTCACAGTGAATGCAGCCAACTCCATCTGTGCATGTGCTGTGAGTTTAACATGCATTTGGGAATACAATGTTACACTTTAATACATTGTTTACACTTTCAAATGTGCACGATTTACAGCATTTCTGTGGGTAGATGATTACAGCATTTCACTGTATTTGTAACAAGAAGCTTTTGCAGTGTTTTTCCCCTAGTTTAAAAACAGCTGAGGGGGGGGGGGGGTCATGGTTCATGTGTTTCTTTTAATTACATTGAACTAAAAAATTGGAACATTTATTTTTCTTATGATTATCTACAAAGTGTGCTGCTGTAAAAAAAAGAAAGATATTTTTGTCTGCTTTTCAGGTTGCTGGTTGACACGACATTTTCCAACGTGCGCTCTGTCCGCTGGTGGGAGTGTGCTCACCTGTGTGTGCGTGCACGTGTCTGAGTCTGTGTGTGTGTGTGTGTGTTATGCTCGCATCGGGGCACAAAATGCCTATTTTGAGTAGAAGCAGAAACACGCTGTATCTGAGCATGTCTCTTTAAATGCAAATGAGCTGCTGCCCCCGCCCTATTTCCAGAATAGAGAAGTGCCTTTACAGCTCGTAACTGCTAAAAAAAACCCCCATCTTTTTGGTTTTGATTATAATTTCTTTCTCGTAGAAATCACACGTTTTAAAGCCATATTACTTTAAACTTCAGCTATAATCCGTAGCACGCATATAGAAAGTGGCTGCACACGGCATGTGAGTACTAAGTTCTTTAAAACACAAGTTTATGTTAAAACACGCATACGTTATAAAAATACAGCCGTTATGTTTGTGAAGGTAAACATCTGAAAAAAATTAATAAAAAGATTGCTTGTTTCTATTAGATCTGTCTGTGTATTAAGTAGGGCTGTCAATCGATTAAAATATTTAAATCGCATGATTGTCATAAATTAACTCGTAATAAGTCGCACATTTTTATTTGTTCGAAATGTACCTTAAATTAATACTTTTCAAGTTTTTAATACACAAATCAACATGGGCATGGACAAATATGGATGCTTTATGCAAATGTATGTTTATTCTTATTGAAACCATAGTCAACACAGAACATGAAGACTAGACAAAAGGTCATAGATGCTTTTCAAAGAAATTGTTCATGTCTATTAGACTCATGAAAAAAGAAATACAAGGTTCCCATGACTTCTCTTTCTTTGCACTGAGCAATTTACTCACACAAACCTGTTTACATTTTTGCAGGACAGAGTAGCTCACTTCTTCTAAACATGCTAAATGTACATAGCCTATATTATTTATTATTGCTTTTGTTTCCCTCTCTGTGCCCACATACTGTATTTTGATGCAGCTAAATTCTAAATAAAATAGAAATCTGTTTTCATTGATATTTTACTCTTTCTGTTGTCAACGGGATGAATATGAAATAGTGACTGAAACGTGACCCATTAAGACTGGACTCTCTTTTCCAAGCTGTTAATCTGCACAACAATTCTGATAATCGCACCGCCGTTTTATGAAATCAAATACACATAAGATAATGACAATAGCTGTGCTGTGATTTTGGCTATACTTGTATGTAAACTTAGAGAAGCAAGCAACATAATATCTGTGTTTAACTTAGGGCTGGGTGATATATCTCATACGATATGCATGCGCATCTCAGCAGTAAAGCCGGTTCCTTGATTACCGTAGTTCACTGACAAGCTAGGCAATATCGCGTTCATTATCGAAGGCAATTCATCTGCGATAATGAAAGCGATATTGCGTAGCTTGCCAGTGATCTACGGCTCTGTGTATTAAATGCCGCTCCATTTGTAAACAGGTGACAGACCGCTAATCAAGGAACCGGCTTTACTGACGAGTTGAGATATATCGCCCAGCCCTAGTTTAACTGAATTAAAGCGCTGCACTTCTCTGCCGCGCGCTGAACAGAAACTGAGCAGACGCAGAGAGAGAGAGAGAGAGAGATGTGTGTGTGTGTGTGTGTGTGTGCGCGCGCACACTGGAAAGCAAGACCTTGCGCTCGTGCGGCAGTACCAGCGATTCTCAGAGACTAAATAAGACTTGGGCACTTTTTTGAAGGGAAAAAAGTCGCTAAAGGGGTCTGCAATGTTACTAAGTTGGCAGCACTGTGCATCTCCATTTCTCCAACTACGGGTTGGGCCACGGGTCAAACAGAAAATACGCGCTGCGTTTATTCACGCCTTAATATAATTTGTGCCGTTAAAATGAATTTGCATTAACGCGTTAACTTTGACAGCACTAGTATTGAGTGACATCAGCATAATATACAGTACCTTTACTGCTGTCTATGCTATTAATATGACCCAAAGAATTTAATAAAAGCAGAGAATCACTTACTGCTCTGGACTGAATAACATCTATAACCTTAAAAAGAAGACATTTCTTACTTGAATGCTGCTTTTAAATGCTCTAGCGCAGACCTGAGAATTGTACGGCCCCCAGGCCACATCCGGCCCTCTGGCTATCATTGACCTTGAGGTAATTCATGAATTAAAAGTCGATCACAAATAGGTGTATGTAATAGAACGGCACTGCTTTTATTTTCAAGGCAAGAACTTTGTTTCCTGATAATGAAACAACTTAAATCAGTTCAAAACTGATTTTATTTCTGTTAACTCATAAAAACAACAAAACATTGCTTTAATAAAATACTGAAAGCAGGACGCGCTCTCTGGCATCTCTGAAGCTGGAGCGCGTCAGAAAAAAGAAACGAAACTCAGTGTACAGCATACATGTGAAATGGTTTATATCTATAGAAAGTTTAAAATGTCTACTTTTAAACGAACCAATTCAAAAACAAATATTTCCTGATTATTGTAATCTGTATGAAGGTTGCATTTCTCTCTAAAGGCGTGTCCAGTACTCTCGTTCAGATAAGAAATTCTTTCATTACAGCTTTTGGAAAACATGATATGATGGTGACTAAAATATTATGTTACTATAGTATTATGAATATTTTTTCCTTCCTTTACTCTGAATGAATCAGAATCCCAAGTGAATCTTTAAGCTGTCTGTACTCTGTACTAGGGATGCTCGATATAATAATTTTGGCTTCGGTATGATACCAGAATGTAATACCTCAGTATCGATACCATAAGCGACAAATAACCAGCCTAAAAAAAAAAGTGAACTGAAAAAAATATAAAAAAGTGTAAACAAAGTGATTGCTCATCATATACAGTATTTATTAACCTTGGTTAATGTTCAGTATGTTTTTAATGCATAATGTTAACATACTAAACATGTATTAGTAGCCTACATTTATCATTTATAAATAATTATTGACCTACATTAATAAGTGCTGTAATACTGTTTTAATGCTGTTAATGCATAATAACAAATGTTTCTTTAAAGTGTTTTTCTGTGTTATACTTTCCACATGAGCGTACACGAACAGCGCAGACGTGGACTGCTTGTATTTATACTTTCAAAAGGAAAGCGTGCGCTGGTGGTCCGTTTCACGGACGTGTTCCATACATGCGCAGTAGATTGGCTTGAACAGTAAACAAACAGTTGCCCAGAGTTATTGCACATCTGGCTGTCTTTATATTGTTTTCTCGACGGATTGTACAGGTTTGGGTAGCAACAAGCTTCTTTACACAGCCTGCGCATACACAGTTGGTGCTTTTGTAGCCTACTGACTGCATGTACTTGTACGCGCACACCCTCCGATGACGATTTTTACGTCACGCATACCATAGCGGACCCTAGCGGACTCACGGACACGGAAAGTATAACACAGGCTAAACAGTCAAAGTAATATTCAAAATCACGTTAGTATTTCTCTATCCCTCTCCCACAGATTGTTTTCCGATTTCAGACTCCGATAAGCAAAGAAAAGCTTTAAATATAAACCTCTCTCTCTCTCTCTCGACTGCTTCATGTTAGCGGTCCGCAATGTGTCAGAAACATTCCCTTTATATTATTGATACTAGAATTAATATAGCAAAACTGTTCGTTTCAATCAATTTAAATTAATATTTGATTGTTTGAAATGCAAGTGCAAATATTATGTGACCAAAACATCACTGGTTCTAACATCAAATGTTTGAGCTTTCGTATTTACTGCATCACATCTTATGTATGTGCGTTGATCAGTTGTGAATAAAAGTTAACATTAAGTCTGAATTTATGAATGGTGCACTTGCTAACCTGTCGATCTTTTAATTCTCGGAAAAGATCAGGATGAGCTAGAGACAAATGCTTAGCAGGATTTGATGTCTTGCCTCCTGTGATCAGTTCGTTCACCTTTATCATCTGTTTTGTATGCAAAGTGATGCCATATTTCACTTCTACTGTTCTCTGTATTTATTAATTTTGAGAGCATTGATAGAGTTTAATCTATTTGATCCATCACGTAGTTCTGTTGTCAGGTTTACCGGTGTCGCAGTAATTTGGGAAGCACTGCCACCTACAGCAGCATATGAAATACCGAAATGAGCAAAATTATGATATCGTACCGTTTTAAATATAATAGATACCGGTATTTTTCCAGTACCGGTATACCGCGCATCCCTAGTCTGTACTTTCAAAAAGAACACAAATGTTGCCCAAGGCAAGTTCACTCTAAATGAAAATTGATGCTGCGTAATGAATGAATGAACAGTGTTAAGACGTTAGATAAAAGTATTGACTGGCTACAAAGTCAACGAGTGCAGGCTCTGATAAACAGCTGGTGGAACGACTAGACTTGCTAAAAGAGAGTGAGAAAAGAAATATATGAGCAGCACATATTAACATTGTGTGCCAGCCTACTCGTGAAATTGTGGATCTTAAAAAGATCACCAAATGGATGCAGACTGCTCTATTGGCAGTTTTATTTTTTGTCACGGTGTTGGCCAATGTGACTAAAATGGCAAAATCTTTATAATGTCTTTTTGCAGTTATAGTATTTGGGGAGATTTCCTCATACTCACAGTCTAGGGATGATGTTGCCTGCATACTGAACAAGCTCATAGAGGTCAGCGACCTTGCGGCCTTTGGTGAACTCATCCGTCAAATAGACCTCCAGGTAATGCAGCTCATCAGAGATGGCCATGTCTACAACAACAATTTAGTACAATAAATAAACAACATTTCCACAGATGACATGTATAGCAACTGGTCAAAAAAAGGCCACACAGTACACTGTTTGTTACCACTCAAAAAAAATGAGTTCTATTCTATTTAAACACATAATGCAACGGAAACATACAGAGTTCGTAGTAGCTCTTGGGAGAAAGCATAGAAGTCCTCAACTCCCCCAACATATTTGAGGCATGTTTCAGTGCATCCATCAACTTGTTCTTGTCCTGGATGAAGAGCATAAATGTTCATAAACAGAGTAAGGGTGCAGCTTTTACTCTCCAATATAAATATAATTTAGTTTTTAGTGTTTTGTTTTAATGGTTAAAAGCATTGGATAAACCACTGCTGTGGATGGATTAACAGCGTTACAGAAACCGTAAACTTGCATGTACTTAACTCACCAGACAGCGTTTCATCTGAAATGACTGAACCTTGACTGCCTGCACAGCTTCATCCAACAGTTTCTCCTGCTCATCCTGAGGCGACTGTGTGGTAGGCTGGAATAAACATGTGCAGTCAAACAATCAAACTAGAAACTAGCATCAAAAACATTTACATTTGTTAAATATACACACACACACACACACACACACACACACACACACACACACACACATTAAGTAGTTTCTTTAAACATCAACATTATATGTCCCACCAGTCAAAAGTTTGGATAGAAAATATTACAATTTTCTACATTTTATAATACCTTCTACAGTAGAGATGCACCGATGTTTCGGCCAATAATCAATTTAGGCCAATAAAAGCAATTATTTGCACTAGAGCTGCACGATATATCACATGCGATTGTCATGCGCATCTCTTCAGTAAAGACGGTTCTGTGATTATTAATAAATCTCCATCACCTATTTTCAAATGGAGCGGCATTTAATACACTGACAAGCTATGCAATATCACGGTCAATATCGCAGGCGATTCATCTGCGATTCTGAGCGTGAATTGCGTAGCTTGTCGGTGAACTACGGCTCTGTGTATTTAATGCCACTCCATTTGAAAACAGGTGATGGAGATTTATTAATAATCAGAGAAGCAGCTTTACTAACGAGATGCGCATGACAATTGCATGCAATATATCGTGCAGCCCTAATCTGCACAATCGGTCATCGGTCGATTGTTTAAAAACAGCCAATGATCAGGGCCGATTATTTCCTTTCAATCAAAAGGTGGTGGAAAAGCATGTCAGACAGTAACCTGCATGAAGAAAATGTGTCTTGTGTTGAATGTAGCGCTGTTTTGATGCTCTTAAATGTGGCGTGACAGAACACTGTAGCAGCTTCAGTTCAAGCCGCAACATGGAGCACGAGTCTCTTTCACTTTAATAGAAGTTATAGCGCAAAATAAATATGAATGAACATCAGAAGGTATGTTGAAGGATACAGCACGACTTACCAAAATTGATCATGTCTCATGTAATCACTCAATCAGTGTTTGAACCGAAAGAAAAATGTCACATAATACAGCTTGTGAACAATGTCTCAACATTACTAATACATTAGAGGGAGCTTAATTCCTGTTAATTATATATGTTTGAATAAATCTGCCATGAAAACAAGTTATGAAAATTACCTTATGGGCAACTGAGTTGTATACAAAGTTTTTATTTAAGTGATTATTATATCTGAAAATAAACAGCTTTGGATATAATAGTGTTGTTGTTCATTTTAACCTCTAATGTACAATATGAGAGGGTTCCCTGTATAGTTTACAGCATTAGTTGGGTGGAAATAAAACTATCAATATCAACATCAGTATCGGCAGATATCATACAGAATAATTGCCTATTGGTATCGGCTGAAAATTTTCATAACGGTGCATCTATTTTTATATCCAATTTAAAGCATTTCATGTCTTCAGACATTACTCTTTAAATGAAAAAAGTAATAGCTGTATGCAAAGTTTTTGACCACACTGTAAAGTATACAATATCTCGTTAATCCACATTGAAATGCCCCTATCTCTGGAATTAGCCAAAATCACATTGGGCCTTAAAAATAAGATTCAAAAAGAAAAGTTTGTTAAGAACAAACATCTAAAAGGATACTTAATGAATCCTTGCTATATGATAAAAAAAACATGAATCACAATCTAAAACATTTGAACAGTATATTCATATATATAAAAAAAATATATATGAAGAGTTAATTTGCAAAAACAGATAACTGCAGTTAGGTTATTTTGACTGGGTTAAAAAAAACAGCGAACTATCAATACAAAAATAAAAACATGCAACATAATAAAAACATGATTTTTGAACATTTTCAAAAAGGAGTTATCTATTTTTGCAAACAAACTTCATATATAAATGACACTTGCCCTTGTATATTCAATACTGTTCAAAATGTAATTGTAAGTGCTGTTGCTGGTCACCATTTCTTTAAAAAAAATTTCTTGACATGTTTAATCACATTTTAGCCTATTTTATACATATAAAGACCACTGAAATCCGCTGTGCATAATTTTAAATTAATTACAAATGAATTACAAAAGTATTGATTAAAAATTAAATACAGTAGGCTACAAGATGTACAACACTGACTACAGCTAGAAAGTCATGTTACATTCCTAAATATGTTTCCAATGTTTAGTTTTTTTCTGAAAGTATAACTTCAAGAACTGAAACAGTGACACTATATCAATCTGATGATGAGCCTAATAAATGTATGGAATCATGAGTTAATAAACGTTCACAAAATAGCTACATGACTATAGGTCTGCAGGCTGGGGTGGGGGTGATGTACGTAATGACACATACAGTCACCCCTCCTAAACGACCCATCCTGTCAGTACCAGACAGTTACACTTCACGTGAATAGCAATTTTAAACGTGTTTATGATAAACGGTAAACATAACAGATTATGGGCTGCTTTAAACTGAATGAATGAACCTGTGACCAAACAACGCTTATGTTATGCAATACTAAAAACACTGCCATTTTTAAAAAATGCACATGTAAACAAAGAGCGACATATAAACGTATCGTAGATGTATGGTAACAATAAATATAAATACCGATATAAACCTAACTGTAAAGAAATAACAAGGCTAATGCTAGCAGGGCTAGCAGTTTAAATTAGCTAATTTTGCACAAAACTTGTGGATTCTAATGACAGCAAAACATAACGGCTGTTAGTTAACTACGCCTGCATGCCACATGTTAAACTGCTAGTAGAATAAACCAAGAAAGAGGAAATAAACGAGAATAACTAAGAGTACGTAGGCCTCCGCATCTCAAAGGCTAATGCTAACGGCTATCTTCACAAAACGCAAAGCAGTCCGTCAAGAGATCTCAGTGCCCCTCTGACACAATCACTGCTGTAATTAACTTAACGGCGCATATAAAGCACCCAGCATGCAGTCTGTACATACGACGATCGCTTATATCTTACCATGATTATCAGGTATGTTAGATGAAGCACTGGATGACCCGCTGTGAATGTGTCGTGTCATGTGACTGCGCCGCAGCTGTTCCGCCTCATGACGAGCAGCACAACAAGCTCTGACTCTGAGAGATGGTTATTCATCTCTGAACGCTGTAGAGACTACATTAAGAATTCAAATTAATCTACTTACAATAAAATCATTGACTGATTTGTGTCATTACATCATCCTATTTGTGTTAAAAGTGTAATGAAAAACGTTTATCTGACCAACACGTTACATTGTATACTTCGCTTGGCCACTAGTATTTTTCATTTGACGAACACTTAAAAGTAGTTCAGGTTTATTTATACGTATTTTACTCGAACGACGTTGGCCACGCCCATTTATTGATCCACCAATGGTAGACCAGAACGTTTATTTGGGGTGTGACACGTGTTCGTTTTCGCGCGAAACCAGTCTGTCTGTGCTAAATCTGCAGACTGAGAGGATTCCATTGTGTTGTGGGTACAGAGAAGATCCGAGCAACTTTACAAATGGATAAAGAGTTATTTCGTAAGCTTGCGTCTAAGATCGGGATAACAGCGGTTAAAGTATTGAGGTAAGTGTCGAGTGACCAGTCGCTTGTTTTGAGAGACAATGGTTCAATCCGAAGTAAACACGTCATTATAACAACTCAACTAACGTTAATTCTGGTCATTTATTTTCAGTCAAGCCGAGGAATACATGCGGATTATCCCAAGTGAAATGTGTTGGACTGGGTTCTGTTACAGCCACCAGCAAGGCCATTATTTGCCTTGAGTTGGCAGCGACTTCCATGAAATATCCTCTAGACAAGGCAAGATCCACTTCCCTATGCTGCGTTGTGATTTGCATTGTATGTGTACATAACGTTACATGTTCAGACATACTTAAACTTTTCAGTATATTACTATATTTTGTAATATCAAATGATGGAAGTATTAATGTGTGCGAGTTTTCTATAAATGTTAAGCCCAGTAGACTTTCTTGTGTTTGCTCGTAACCAGTGTTGGGGAAAGTTACTTTTAAAAGTAATGCATTACAATATTGCGTTACTCCCTAAAAAGCAAATCATTACGTTACTTAGTTACTTTTTATGGAAAGTAATTTATTGACTTTGACAGGGCTTGATTGTTTGTTTTTAATACAAGAACATGATGTTTGTAGTTTAATACTAAATGTGAATTTGTATCAAATTAAAAGCCCTTTCACACCAAAAAAGTGAATAAACCTCAGGCTGAAGGAAAAGTAAATTCACAGTTGCAGTAGAACGCAGAAAAAGAAGGTTCAACACACTAGCAATAAAAAAACAAAAAACGAAACACAATTGCTATGTTTATCTAAATCATTTTTCTTATTAATATGGTTTATCATCAAAGGTCAAGCAAAGACAATGGTTAATAAAATGAGATTAGATAATTTGTGTTGTTTTAACATATTTAATTATTGCAGGTTTGATATTCTGAGTTTGCATGATCACTGTTTTAATTCAATGAATACTAATCTGTTTTTTAATGAATTAATAAATTCACATTTATTTGTGTTGTCTATCAACTGAGTTTGCATTTCACTGTTTTAATTCATTTTGATGTTCACACAGAATCTGTTTTTTTGGGATGAATTAATACACATTCAATTTACTGACTTTTTACACTTCACTCAATAAATGGACAAAAGTAACTCAGATATTTTCTAGTAAATTAAAAAGTAATGCGTTACTTTACTAGTTACTTGAAAAAAGTAATATTATTACGTAACTCGCGTTACTTGTAATGCGCTACCCTCAACATTGCTCGTAACACTGTCCAGTTGTGGCATCACAAGAAAAATTGTCATTTCCATTTCATCTCAAATTATGTATTGAATAAAATAGCTTTCTTTATGGAATTTAATTATCATTTCATAAATAAATGGCCTATTACGGTGATTTTCCAACGCTAATTTTATAGCTATGTATTCTAAATATATACATATAGTTAGAAAACACATTTTGCTATCATTTAGACTAAATTACAGTCTGGTTGACAGTTAATAGAAATATTCTGTTTTCCTAATGCATCTCATATATTTAATATGAACAATGATCATCCACAGACTGATATTTGCAGTTGAAAAAGGAGGGGCGATTAGGTGTAATAAAAATGGATCAAAATAACTTTCACACAATAAGCATTGAATGTTTTACACATTAACGTTTAGTAAAAGTTTACATGTTTTTTTCGGTATAATTATCCAAATATATTCTTTCTGCTGGATAGGAGTATGCCATCAAACTGTCTGGACTGAGTCCTAAGGTTTACTCCAGCAATCTGAAGGCTATGGAGTGCATGCTGGGCCTGCAGTCAAACCTGGGTCTCAGAGATCTTGCAGTGCAGTATGGGTGTTTGGAAGCGGTTAAAGTGGCCACTCAGATCCTTCAGAGGTGAGCCTTCACATTGCATTAGTGCGATCAATATTAACTGAATGACTTCTAAACTTGCATGTACTTGTTCAAGGTATGAGACCAGTTTGCCCGCTGCTCAGCAACAAGACCTTGACCTGTCAAAGCCTCTCTTTACCACATCAGCTCTATATGCAGCATGCAAGTGAGTACAGATTGCTGTGAAGTCTCATTGTCATCGAGTCAAATAATGACTGGTTCAAAAATACTTGATGGTGGATGATTGTTTGATAATTGCATGATAATTTTGGTTGGGAGCTCAATTGTCTCTTGAACCTCATTAAGCTCTTCACAGTGTCACTGTGGTCAAAGTACTTTAATGTGAGGCTATGAGAAGTGTATTGAGTACAGATTAATTTGGAGCTTAAATTACATTTGGAAAGTCAGATCTTGGATTGGT
This sequence comes from Ptychobarbus kaznakovi, assembly GCA_027422405.1. NCBI lineage: Eukaryota > Metazoa > Chordata > Actinopteri > Cypriniformes > Cyprinidae > Ptychobarbus > Ptychobarbus kaznakovi. The sequence goes on from CM049798.1 coordinate 18,065,539, forward strand.
TATCGCATAGTTATTAATTTAGCCATATTTGTTCCTGTCTGCACTTCCAGCTAGGTTATTTGCATAATAGGCTTTATGAAAGTGAGTCCTTACATGAGAAATCCCACTGTCTTAAAGGTGGTGATGTTATATATGTACTGAGCCTGTATTGGACTATTGTTATCCAACCAAACTGTGTTACTGTACGATAATAAACAACTAAAGCTTGCAGATGGGCCAAAACATTTTATTCATGTCAATAAGCCACAGAAATCTCTAAATCTAAACCGCACCTGGTTTACATTCAGTTATTGAGGATGCAAAAATAAACTGGTTCTGTCCTTCCTTTTTGAAGGTGCATGAAAATCAGAACTGACAGGAAATTGGCCTCTTCATCTGGAGCAAAGAAGGGCATCTTTGAGCGGCTGTGCGCACAGTTTCAGAAATTCGGACAGGAGATCTGCAGTGAGTGTGACTCTTTCAAACAAAAGCGTTTTGGAAGATGACACAATGCCTAATTAAAGTGAATAAAGGCATTTTTGTAGGAGATCCGAGTCTGGCTTTCATGTTTAACAAAGATTGAGTAATTGAAGGTGCACAACTTTTAATATTTCTTTTTCTTCATTAAAAAAATATTACTTCAAAGAGATCTGTCATGAAGAAACGCACTTGACTGGTTACCATGGCTACAGTCATATCACAATTAGACAATGCATATTTTTTGTAGTTCAACATCAAAGAGTAGCATGTTTTTTCTCAAGTAGTTATTGAAGTTGTGATATTAAGCTGATATTCGCTCTGATATCTCCCTGTACCCTCAGATGAGGCTTCATCTATGGAGAAACCAATCAAAACGGTTCAAAAGAGGCAGAAGACAATCACCGAAATGCTAGAAACAGGAGAAGATGGTAAGAATCCATTTGCTTACCACAGTAAATAATAATGGCAAATTATTATTCTACCCATAAGCTGCCACAATGTTACAGTGGAAGAACTTGTTCTGTTCTTAAGCATGTTTTTTATGCTGTGGAAAAGTTTATTCTCTCAGTAATAAGACTAATAAATAGTCTTTCTAGATGTAATATTTAATAATAGAACATATGTTTGATGATAAAAGTAATTGTCTTTTTGGCTTTTTCCAGATGAAACGCTTTCAAGGTCCCCTAAGCGAGAGCGGGTTGAGAAGACTGAGGAAGAAGAGACACGAAATTATGAAGAGTGGAAAAGAAAGATCCTTGAAAATGCATTAAAAGCAAAGGCAGTCGGATCTTGAACTCTAAGGTTTTATGTTTCCGATTTATTTAATTATGGTTCTGCATAATAGGAATTGTTACTTTGAATTGGATTTAGTACTCTATTACCAAGAGAAGTTGTCTGCCCCCTTCTGGCTCCTTGTGTAAATGTGTTCCTTTCACATGTGGACATTTCCAGAGGAATTGAGGATCTTTTTATTATCATTTGTTTCATTGCTATTTCTTGGTGCAAATATAGTTACCATTTTATGACAGATTTAATATTGTCCAAAGGTTTACTAAGTGTTGCGTTCCTTTAGATTTGATCGTAGTTCGTTTAGTTTGTGTTAATGTTTTAATTGTGGTGTTTAATCATCATGATTTGGATGATTATGTCTGGTGACAGTATGACTTCATCTAAGATCATCTGGAGGGGTTTTATCCATTTGTTTCAATAAGAAATGGCTAATCTGCTTCCAGTTTAGTTGGATTTTATTATGAATAAAATGTGTATTTTTGACTTCTCTTTTTTTAATGTTTTGATTAAACACTCATTCTCTACAGGCAATTTGTGACCATTTATATTATGCTGAAAATCCCCAATACGATGATTTCTATAGAAGCACATTCTATGAACTATGACAGAAATAGCAACAACAGTGCCCTATAATTCTGTGCTAATATCTGTGTACTTGTATGCACATTGCCATGTCAAACACAGAACTACATTTATGTATTTATTATGCTATTATCATATGAATGTGTGCAGCCCCACAAATGCAATACATTCTTAGAAAGCACAATATTAATATTCACATTCAAGAACAATTAGTGAAATGTTTAAAATGAAAACATACCATGCCAGCTAAGTCTCTTATTCAGATTTAGTTTCCAGTTCTAATCAACAGGCTAAAGAAAGACTGAAAATATAGGACGAATACGGTGTTTCTACATCAAATCTTCATGCTCTGTGTTTTCTACTCAAAATACTGAACAATGAGAAGGAAAACAGCTTCTTTTAAATACTAATATAAGGCAGTAGTGCCCAAGAAAAACACCTTCACAGAAGGGACAAAAGCTTTTTCATGTGGTTCAAAAGCACGCCCCGCAATCCATGCCGTACACTCCTGGTGTGAAAGCATGATAAAGAAGTGTAAATTAAATGCAATGTCTTCCAAACAAGGTACATTAAGAAATTGTGACACTTTTTAACAAGATGTTTTTTTTCCACTGGCTAAACACAAAGCAAGAACATATCAAAAACTTTCTAAAAAGCCATTTCGAATCTTCAGACAAGTTCATTTTCCAGCGTGCGATGTAACGTGATGTCCTCTCAAGCTACTGACACTGCAGGTTAATAGCTAATTCGGTGTACTAACTGATCTGCTCTGCTGAAACCTCTTCAACCTGTTTGCTGCAGCAACCGCATAGAAATGTTTCTGTAAAAACATAAGTTACCATAAGAACAGGATCATATGTTATGCTGGTAAATGTGGTACAATTAAGCAATATATGTTCTACAGGTGCATCTCAATAAATTAGAATGTCGTGGAAAAGTTAATTTATTTCAGTAATTCAACTCAAATTGTGAAACTCGTGTATTAAATAAATTAAATGCACACAGACTGAAGTAGTTTAAGTCTTTGGTTCTTTTAATTGTGATGATTTTGGCTCACATTTAACAAAACCCACCAATTCACAATCTCAACAAATTATAATACTTCATAAGACCAATACATTTTTTTTTTTGGTGAATTGTTGGCCTTCTGGAAAGTATGTTCATTTACTGTATATGTACTCAATACTTGGTAGGGGCTCCTTTTGCTTTAATTACTGCCTCAATTCGGCGTGGCATGGAGGTGATCAGTTTGTGGCACTGCTGAGGTGGTATGGAAGCCCAGGTTTCTTTGACAGTGGCCTTCAGCTCATCTGCATTTTTTGGGTCTCTTGTTTCTCATTTTCCTCTTGACAATACCCCATAGATTCTCTAGATGGGGTTCAGTTCTGGTGAGTTTGCTGGCCAGTCAAGCACACCAACACCATGGTCATTTAACCAACTTTTGGTGCTTTTGGCAGTGTGGGCAGGTGCCAAATCCTGCTGGAAAATGAAATCAGCATCTTTGAAAAGCTGGTCAGCAGAAGGAAGCATGAAGTGCTCCAAAATGTATTGGTAAACGGGTGTAGTGACGTTGGTTTTCAAAAAACACAATGGACCAACACCAGCAGATGACATTGCACCCCAAATCATCACAGACTGTGGAAACTTAACACTGGACTTCAAGCAACTTGGGCTATGAGCTTCTCCACCCTTCCTCCAGACTCTAGGACCTTGGTTTCCAAATTAAATACAAAACTTGCTCTCATCTGAAAAGAGGACTTTGGACCACTGGGCAACAGTCCAGTTCTTCTTCTCCTTAGCCCAGGTAAGACGCCTCTGATGACAACTGTAGCCAAATTCCTTGACACGTCTGTGTGTGGTGGCTCTTGATGCCTTGACCCCAGCCTCAGTCCATTCCTTGTGAAGTTCACCCAAATTCTTGAATCGATTTTGCTTGACAATCCTCATAAGGCTGCGGTTCTCTCGGTTGGTTGTGCATCTTTTTCTTCCACACATTTTCCTTCCACTCAACTTTCTGTTAACATGCTTGGATACAGCACTCTGTGAACAGCCAGCTTCTTTGGCAATGAATGTTTGTGGCTTACCCTCCTTGTGAAGGGTGTCAATGATTGTCTTCTGGACAACTGTCAGATCAGCAGTCTTCCCCATGATTGTGTAGCCTAGTGAACCAAACTGAGAGACCATTTTGAAGGCTCAGGAAACCTTTGCAGGTGTTTTGAGTTGATTAGCTGATTGGCATGTCACCACATTCTAATTTGTTGAGATAGTGAATTGGTGGGTTTTTGTTAAATGTGAGCCAAAATCATCACAATTAAAAGAACCAAAGACTTAAACTACTTCAGTCTGTGTGCATTGAATTTATTTAATACACGAGTTTCACAATTTGAGTTGAATTACTGAAATAAATTAACTTTTCCACGACATTCTAATTTATTGAGATGCACCTGTAAATCCATTTAGAATCAAACACATGCACTGACTGGAGATTCCGTACCTTCCAATGACGGTGAGCGGTGAGGTAACGCTGAAGCCTCATTTGGGACTTTAGCCGAACTTTGTACATCTTGGCCTTGTCCTCCAGGTTATTTAGCCAGCTATGCTTCATGCACCCTGATGCACTCATACGGCTGCTACCATAGAGACCACACAGACACACACATATTAAGATCTTAAAAACATCCGGCGCTCAAAGAAACAAACAGTTCCATAAAATTCAGTATACAGTTACATTTCTGTGTAATGACTATGAATCATACGGTCACTTTATTTATATATAATATATAATGACACACATTTATATATAATATTATGTATATTTCATGTTTTTATTAAAACATCTTTAACATGTTTGGCTAACTGTCTCATTTCAATGGCGGCGCTGTCTGGACGTGGTATACGTCATTGAGGATATCTCTTTTAAGAAAAGTTATAACCTAATTATAAAACGTACTATACCTTGTGATGTGTAAATGACTGAAATGTACTTCTTTGTTAGTGTAATGGTTTATTCTCTTAAATGAGACATTCTCAATGCCGTCAATGCCAACAAATGCCACCTCCAGCCTTTGAAATGAGACCGAGCCAACATTTGGCTACCTGTGCCTGCTCCACACTTGTGGTTTTTGCACATGACTACTTCTTACTAGTATTTACATTATTTGTATTTACAGTTTTCGGCCCAAGATTTTAATAAATGAGACACAGTTTTGTTTTAAAAATGCTAGTTTTAAAGAGCTTTATTTATATATTTTGATTTTCAATACTTTGCACTTTAAAATAAACTTCTAAATTTCTGTTCAGTCTCAAGGCGACACAGTTTATTAGTTTTGTTCTTCTAATTAAGTGATAAAAAAGCTGGTGCATTATACAAAATACACATAGCCTTCTCATCTCTGCACCAATAAAATGTGCAATACATCATACTTTAATACATAATTAAATCTGATTGAATAGTGGATAGTTTTCCTCAAAAATCTATCAATTTTGAGGCACGTGAGTTTATATACATGATGAATAATGGGATACGTTTAGCCTCAAATACCTCTCTAAAGTTGTATTAGCAATAGGGCACTTAACTAGAGGTATTCGAGGCTAAGTGAACAGATTGTGTCCTGAAAGTGACTAAAAGATATCTGATCATCCCGACTTTGTAAAACCTGCGCACTATATGAGTGCATGTTTACCAGTAGGAAAGACTTAATCCAGCTGATTATACAAGGCCTACATTATCATCATGCCAATAACCCATTAGTATTCATTGGCTGAAAGCATGAATGTACATGGCTGATATGAATCACACGGCATGCGGGGGACTGTGATGAGGTCATTAGACAACATTGTCACCACAGATAAAGAGAAGGGAGGAAGGCCAGAGTGGGTGTCATGCTGCGTCTAAATGCACCTTGTCAAAGCGCACTGGGTCATTAACTATCACTTTTACTGCATAGACCGTGGTAAGATAGTGGGCAAAGACAATGTGCCCTCTCATGGCCACCTGCTGTGCCAGCCTGCTATTATCTCATGCCAGCTGAGCAGTACAGCCCTTGTGTGGGAGAGGTTAGCAAAGACAGAGCAACATGAGGGTGAGCTCCAAACACTTTAAAAGTCACCAGGCCATGTTAACGTCACCGGCCAATTATATGTCATTTGTGCCATTTTTTGGTGTACAGCACTGTATTCTGAGAGGTCTCAGTTTTGATGTCAGGATGCATTAAGGGAAGCTGAGCAGGTCAAAGTGGGGAAATGATTGAGAGATGGAAGAGAAAAGCGAGGCTCTTAAAGCCACGAGACAGGTGGGAGGAAAAATACTAGAAGACTTGGCTATAATGAAGAATGTGCGATGGAAAGCATGACTTCTGGTATATTCTGTACTTCAAGGTTTTGCATTAGTGGAATATTGATGGATGGATGAATACCATTTGGCGGGCACAAGAAGGGTGGATATGAAGTCTTTGGCTTCTTCTGACACATTCTCAAATGCCTCTGCATCAAACTCCCAGTTGGCCTGCAGAATGTTGTTCATTGTTTCTGTGTCGTTGTCACCCATGAATGGAGAAAGGCCGCTCAGACTGAAAGAAAAGAGATCATGAAGGGAGTGAATAACCTAGAAATCTGGCTTTTCATGATTACTGAATTGTGTTTGTATTTTGCCCCATTTGTATGTTTTGTTTAAATCACCAGTTTAATGAATAAATATTGATACTTAAGGTTAAATTGTGTTAACAATAAGCATTATAACAATGAACAATACTTTTATAGCATCTATTAATCCAAGTTAATGTTCAATTATATATTTTATTAGTTAGTTATTTAGTTCCTTTATTGTCCATTATTGGAAAATAGTTTTGACACCATAACCAGATCAACACAACAAAACAATTATCCAAGAACAATGATTAAAATATAAAAATAAACTCAACATTTCTCTTTAGCATAAACACATATAAAACAAACAGCATGTACAACAAGCACTGGGTCATCAGCAGAGCCACTCCCCGGAATATACTGATCTATTTATTTGTAAAATTTCAAGTTGTATAAATTAATATTTAGAAATAAATTGGTAATTTATAATGAATGAACATGAACTAACAGTTAACAATATTTATAAATTAACATTAATAAATGTTATAAATGCTATGCTGATATGATTCTGAATGCATTATGTTAACAAACTGAACCAAACTGAAAGTGTTACTGAACAAAACTAAAACAAAAAACAGATTATAAATATATAAAATACATGGATAAGCACCTGCAATACCAATAAAACTTGAAATGAGTACAACAAACAATTATAGTGACTTATCTCACCACTAACAAAATACCGGTTTGTGTCTACTTTAAATAAAAAGCTATAATTAAATGAATACACTGAACACCTAAGTCTTGATGGGTGTTCAGTTCTCAGAGAAGTGTGAAGTAGGTGACACACGTGTTCTTTTGATGGACAAGCCCTTCTAAATCTCCACCAACAGCTGTCAGGTAATCAGTATTAATTCAATCATGAGGCCGAGCTGCTATTCTATTCTATTGGCCTGAACTGCTCATGGAGAGCGTGATGGGGCACAGGATCTGAGATGGGATGTTATGTTTGTTTGCTTGTGTACTGATTTTTTTTCAGAGAGGCAGGGCTGTTAACATGCTTTTTGAGTTGTATGGAACTGGTGCCCTTTTATCAGGGCTCTATTCAATGCTCTTAGACGAGCCCTCTAAAGCTTTCATGGGCGTCACATTTGCATTTGGCTTTTGATCTCGCTGATATTACACTCAGTCTATGCCACTGTGCAATTCAGTGTGGAAAGAAAGGGTAACTTCTTCCTATAACACATACATCATTAATGCATATGTACATATTTTATGAATGTTATTTTCTGACTCTTTAATGACAATGTTTACATTCTATTAAATGTTGGAAGTCTACACAATGCTTTTGAAGTAAGAAATGCTGCATTAATAGATCTGGCTTACTGCTTCTAGTTGTGTACTCACAGCATGTATGTGATGACACCAACACTCCACAAGTCTGTAGGAAATGACACAAAGTCATAGTTGACAACTTCTGGTGCCAGAAACTCTGGGGTTCCAAAGTTGACCTTCAGCTTTTCTCTGGGTCTATACCTGGTGGGATAGGAACAGACACATTTGGTAGATTTGTTTTTGGACTTTATATTATATATGAAAAAAAACTGACCCAAATTCATACAACAAACCTTGACGATAATAACACCAGGTTTGGCAGGACTTTTTTAATTAGTTGACCAAATTACAAATACCACCCAATTATGCACTTTTTCTACAAAAGAAAATCAGGAAGAGCAGACTATTCCTATCTGAGCCAATCTAGAATCTCTAATCTCAAATGATCCAACATACACTGTATTGCCAAAAGTATTGGATCACCCCCTTCTTATGAAAAGTTTGACTACTTTAGTAATTTCCATGAGTACAAATCTTAATGTTTATGCATCTAATGATATTCTAGGGAATTGTTTGCTTCTAATTTTATACCAATGACATATGGGTACAGTCATTTCATACACTTCAAAACTGTTGTAACAGAGGTGGAAATACATTTTTTAAGTACATTAATTTCTTTGTTGCCACAGTTTGGAAGTGCCTTTTTCTCTTCTAAAGAAGGGGCTGTCCCAGTACTTTTGTCCATATAATGAATGTACAAGTCATTGGTGTTTGGTAATGAATTTGTGGCTCAAGGTCTGCATTTAAAGTCACACCAGAGGTGTTCAGCTGGGATTAGGACTTGGCTTTCTGCAGACCAGTCAAGTTCTTCCACACTGACTGAATCATCATTTCTCTTTGATTCTTGCCTTATACACAGAAGCACTGTCATGTTAGAATAGAAAAGGGTTCTGTCCAAACTGTTGCTATAAAATTAGAAGCACACAATTTCCTAGAATATCATTATATGATAAAACATTAAGATTTGTACTCATGGAAATTACTAAAGTAGTCAAACCCTTTCATGGACCCAATACTTTTGGCAATATAGTGTAAGTTCAATGCAACAATATCCGTGTAAGCATAGTCATTGGCTCTGTATTCTCTACCTACACTGACATCTGCAAATTTGTGTTTCTTTCAGAAATCTGAGGGGAGTTTGTGAGTGGAATCCCACGGCGACCTCACAAAGAGACTCGAAACCACTTTCCCCAAACCTTCACATTCACAGCACCTCAGTGGAAGAATGATCTTCCCTCTCCACTCTTAGAAAACTCCCCTGTGAGATATTGACTCATACTTCACTTACTTTATAAAAGCTCTACTTTTCTCTATCGTTTGTTCCACAGAGTCTCACCTACCTCTGTACTTTTCTTTTGTACTTCTCTGAGCAATTCTGGCACTCTGTAATGTGGCAGTTCTTATGTTGCTATCTCTGTAGCATGCATAGCTTTTGTTGTAGTCTTTCTCGTTTCTAAGTAATCTTGGATAAAAGTGTCTGCTAAATGCAAAAATAGAAATCACAGCAGTGTCTTGCTCACACATGAAGACTCATAAATTATGCAAAATAAAAAGTTTTGCAAGTTTCTAACGATTACACGGTACATTTCGGTGACATTGTAAGGACTCTGATTGTTACAGTGCTTTCGAACTCTGCTTAAAGTAAACAAACATGTCAAAAGAATGAACTCTCATGAAGGAATGTGACTGTAGTCATGGCGACCGTGTGCAGGGGTGTGAATCACAAGACTTGATGACAGCTGAAAACACATTATTATAACACTTCCTTTTAAGAGTGAAATTAGGGAAGTAATTATATAAGACTGAGAAATGTGCTTCTTTTTTACACTTAAAATATTTAAAATAATAATAATAAATCATGTTAGTATTTATAAGCCTACTTTTTAATAATAAAATAATTGAATGAGGTCTGCTTACTTTCTGGCGAGTCCAAAGTCAATGATCTTGATCTGGTTCCCTGTGCTGTTCACACATAAGATGTTTTCTGGCTTTATGAAAGAAATATACAAAGTTAGGGATAATTACGATTCAGATTAAAACGGATTATGAATGCTACAGTAACAACGTAAATAACAATTTTCATGTTTCAAATTAAAGACAGGAAATATTGTTCACACCAAGAATGATCAATTTAACGATAACTATAGTAATGTCTAAACCAATTTATATCATCATTCTGTATATTGTACGTGTGTGCAAAATTTTTGTCATTTGACGCTTTAAATTCTTGAGCTTTTAAATTAAGATGACTTCTAATTGGCTGTCGATGTTTTTATCGTTCATCAGCTGGGGAAAATACCTTCTAAAAGTAATTCCAACTATATATGTTCTCTGTGTCATTATCATTACAGTTCTGGAGGGACTTTCCTGCTACTTTTACATTTAGAGTGATTTTAAGACTATATCTTTATCATTATCGCTGTTGTCCTTGGTGTGAACAGTCTTTTACTTTTACATAAGTCATTTATGTAGATTTGTAATGCATTTCATATTCCTATAAGCAACATGTTAACAGCAACACAAGGAACAAGTCCATTGGCAGTATGCTAATTAAAATGCACGACATTCAGACGGCAAATGTTGACATACACCGGGTGATTCGCTGGTGGATTTTCCATAGAGACAGCCGACACTATGCACTGCTAATCCCGTCAGTGTCACATTATAACATTCAGCGCTGTGTGTGCGGTTTACCTTAAGATCTAAATGGAGAATGTACTGCTGGTGAAGGTACTGAACCCCCTCACAAATCTGCCGGGTAAACACGATGGCATCCAGCTCCGTCAGGTGGTAATTCTCATCAATGATACGTTCAAACAATTCACCACCCTCCACACTGAAATAACAAACCATGGAAAGGTGTTTTAAACTGAACCATCACAAATGAACTCCTCTCTTTTAGTTTAGTCTGGTTGGCCATGCATGTGGACATTAATGGCTTAAGCCGTGTGGGTGCAAGGTTTAATGCTAAAGCAAAACTGAATCTTTCCATACCTTTATATAAAAACATCCATCTCAGAAAAAAGCCCTCGTCTTGAATTACAAATATTAATATTCACACAAAACATTCATCATTCAATTAAAAGCAAATTGTTTGCTGATTCAATACCATAAAAAAGTGAATTAAATCTGTGAACAAGGCAGGAAGATGACACACCATCATGTCTGTGTAAAGTGGCACGTGTGGGAGCTCTATGTTCTTGCCACAGAATGTGAGAGAAAATTTGCTTTGCAAATGAGGCCTAATTAATACTGTCCAAAGCCAAGTTAGAATTCATATTTAGACCAATATTATACTATACATTTGCATTTTTTTGCTAAATCTTTTTATTTCAAAATAAGCTGTAAATATTTCAGTGAACTTTTCTATTACTTACTATTCCATAATGAGTGTGAGATTTGTTCGAGACTCAAACGCATCATACAGCTGAATCAAATTTGCATGGTTTAACTGATTCATAACTCCAATCTCATTCTTCACTTCATCCTGGAATGAAAGCACAAAAAATTATATAATAATAATAATTCCAAAGCAAATAAATGATCATCTGCAATGCATTTCCTTTTCAAACAGCTGTCTAAAGCCTATATTTTAAGCTTTTGAAAAGGTGTTGTTATACTCTGAAAAGGACGATAGCAGCCGTGTTAAAAATTAGGTCATTAGTAAGAGAGAAGCTATTTCAGAATTTAAATTGCGCAGTTAAATTGCTGGAAGTGGTGGATTTACAATGATTGCATGGGGTAGCAAAAACAAGCATTTAAACAGTTTCCGAAATGGAGGCTAGACAGCCGTTGCCAACCCTGTAATTGTCTGCCCTAGTTATTCTGCCTCTTCCTGTCCGCTATTCTGTGGACTGACCCAGGAAAAGCATTCAATTATTTCATATGAAGCTACTCTCCCTCTCTCTCTGGCACACTTTTGAGCTGAAGGAACGGAACATCATGTTGTCACTGGGAAGGAGCATTTCAAAATGTAAATGTTCCAGGAAATATGCTTAGAGAGATTGAGTGTGACTGTGTGTTGACTTCTTTTGCTCTTTTTATATTTGTGGAATTAAAGCATGAGAGATTGAAAACGATCTGTACTTGCCCATTCCTCTCTGATTACTCTCTAATGACGGCAACTGACAGAACAGAGGGCAGAGAATGGCATTGCACTGAGGGCAAGTGCTTATGACAGAAGAACTGTCATTAGATGTAATTAGATGCACTTGTTGTAGCTTGGAGGATGTTGGGAACTGATGAAAGTACATGTGCAAAGATTTTTATATTTAACATTATATGAAAACAGCTCAGTGTTTGGAGCGCTGTATAAATATTAAGAGCTTTTCTGTATGGATATATGTTTTATTTAATGCCAGAAACAACATGCGCTCCCGTGTCCTTGAGGGACTATGGGTGCTATTATATTATTTGTGAGAGTTCAAAAGCATGTGTGAATGTGTGCACATTTTTTCATATGCTCATGTGCGCAGAACTGTCAGTGGTTGTCAAGGAAATGTTCTCATAAAGCAACCTAACAGGAACAGTGTGATGGACAGATTGGAGTGGGAGGGGAGAGAAAGAGAGAGGGAGAAAGGGGGTAAACATTTTTTAAATGCTAATAATGGTTTATGCATTTGTACTACTCACCCTCTCTTTCATTCCCCGGACTTTTATAATCTTAGCAGCCAGCATAAGACCTGACGACAATTCAGCACACTTGTGTACCTGTCCAAAACGGCCTCTGCAACAACATACACACACGCAGATTTCATTTCATGCATTATGGAAATCATTTCAACCTTTGTGAAAGTTATCTGTCACTATTTGCTGTTTTTCCTCTCACTGTGTATTTACTCTCTGTGACTCCATGGGATGAGATAGCATGTTTGTGTCAAGATGGCGACTGCTGCTGGCTGAAAATAAGTTCCATGCAGACCTGCTCAACACCTGCCCAAAATAAACTCTGCCAGTGATGAGTCAAAAAACAAGCCAGTGCTTATTTGTGTCGTATGTGGGGCGAGAAGTGGAGAGGGGGTCCAAACGAGCCCTTGTCTGCGTGTACCAGTCATTCAACTGCTGTATGTTCCATGGGCTGTGCCCGCATGCTTATCTTCCAGTCCTGGAGAAAGAGTTACCCCCCTCCACTTAATACTCCTATCTGCTGCACTGTTGTCAGCTGGGCAAATACAATACATACAGATAGTGCCAAGAGAGAAATGTTAGCCAGTATCAGATTTGTCTTGTCTTCCCCAAAATATTATTTTAAAACAAAATACTTTTATATATAAATTAAATCGTATTTTAAAAGAACATATTATGATGAATGAAAAACAAGTTTTTGTGTATATATGGAAGGGTTATGTTATGACATCCCCATCCGGTTCTTTGTGATTCATTGACTTTATAGTTAAATAAAGCAAGTAGCATTAAATAAGTTTAAAGTGATAATTCATACAGACATGTTATTATTAAAGTTATTATTTATTCACACTCGTGTTGTAACCTTTATGATATTCCTTCTGCGGAATGTAAAAGAAGATATTTTGGTGAACGCCTTTGTGTTTTTTTGTTTTCCATACAATGGAAGTCAGTGGTAACCAAAACTGTTTTGTTCCCAACATTCTTCAAAATACCTCCTTTTATGTTGCACAGAAGACAGAAAGTCTTACAGGTTTGGAACAACAAGAGGTTGATTCATTTTTGGGTGAACAATCTCTGTAACACGGACTCACCCGCCAAGCACCTCACCGGGGTTGACGGCGTAATATACGTTCATGGGAACCTGCTTGGCGCTGACGATGCGATGGTCAAACGGGGCTGGAAGAGGTGGACAGTCATCTAAAACAACAAATATCAGCATGCTAAGAGACTTCCCCAAACACAAATACAGGCTGTAGCATGGTGACACGATGAACGCTGACATTGTTTGCTAAAAGTTTTCACACTGTTTGACAAATTATAAGCTGCTTAGTTATAATTACAAATGACTCCCAAATGAATTAGTCGTGAGATGGTTCTTTTAGTGAATCAAAAATATACATTACATCGACTTCCATAGAAATAAGTACACTCTAAAGTTAGCCCAACAGCTGGGTTAAATACAACGGTAAAATATGGACAAACCCAGCAACTGGGTTGTTTTGACCCATCGGTTGGGCTAACTGTTTAACCCAAACTGGGTAGTAACCCAAACACTGGGTCAAAACAACCTGGGTTTGTTCATATTTTACCCAGCGCTGGGTCGTATTTAACCCAGCATTTTTTATTGTGTTGAATTTTCAAGTTACAGTCTTCATCAATTAAAAACAATGTATTTGAATATTCCAGAAAATGATCATCATCCGTCACCAGTCTTTCAGTGCAAGAGGACATTACCGATGTGAGTCAGATTTGATAATGTGTACACGCACGGGGTGAAGTTGAACTAATTCGCTTTAGTCTGACTGGAATCTGATTTCTAAAGTGCAAAAATGTATTTGTAGTAAATGTAAATGTAGTTGTTGTGCTCTTATGAGTTAAATTGCAACAGAATTGCATTTATTTTTCTTCCAATTATTTATTTCTTTATATATATATATATATATATATATAATCTCTAGCTAGTGAGGGTTTATTAACACAGTTTCACCGCAATAAATGAATTTTGCCATGCAGCTGGCGGTAACACCGTTAACTCACCAATGATTAGTAGCTGTGACTCAACTTTTCTAAGAGGTGATGATTTTGCTGTTATTTCCTCAACAATGGCTGCTATGTGTGGACTCGTAGCTGCACAGTTCTTTATTAGGTCAGACTCCAAAATGGTCCCAATAGTTTCATTTTCATTTTTCTTTTCAACTGGTTCAGATTCCGTCTTTCTCTCATCATGTTTTGGTACAGGTGTCACCCTCTCCACAGTGTCTTTATGTTGTGACTTGACGTCTGCATCCTTGTCAACAGGCTCTTTGGTGCAGAGCAGAGGTTGGTGAGGAACATGCTTCTCTAGTTGCTGTTGTCCAGGAACTGATGGTTTCAAAGAGGCCTCGTCACCAACCTGTGAAACCTCAGCCTGTTTTTGAGGAACCTCAACCTTTGGCTCCACTTGCTGTTCAAGAACTATTGACTTGAGTAAAGTCTTCACACCAGCCTGTGAAGCATCTGCCTGTTCAAGAACCCTGTGAATGATCAAAGGAAGAACCATCTGATGTGCTGTTCATTCCATTTTCAAAGACCTTGATATATGTAATCAATTCAAAAATATGTATGTAATGGGAATCAAGAAACACAGTCAGCACATAAGTGGGTTTGTTGTCTATGATATATTATATGATATATTATGTGGCTGCACATGAGAGGCTACTGTGAACAACAGTAAAACCAATCGCAGCACGAGGTCCTTAATTAAATGGCCTAAAACTCATAATGCCTGGCAACATGCATTCAGTCAATAGTTAAAATGCCGCATAGTGTAATCTCAGGACCTTGGCCATTAGTCTAATGAATTATGCTTTCTGGCGAGCACAACATAGCCTATTATTTGAGGTAGACGGTCTTTTGTGCCTCAGTGCAAAACACATTGCTAACACATTAATAATACAGAGCTCTTGGAATTACATTATCAGCTCTCTGCCTTTTAAAACTCTTACGACAGATGAGAAAAACAAGGCTGTACACTCTTAAAAATAAAGGTGCTTCACGATGCCATAGAAGAACCTTTTTGTGTAAATGATTCCATAAAGAACCTTTAACATCTGAAGAACCTTTCTGTTTCACAAAAGGTTTTTGTGGTGAAAGAAGATTCTTCAGATTATAAAAAGGTAAGAAAAAGATGGTTCTTTAAAGAACTGTTGACTGAATGGTTCTTTGTGGAACCAAAAATGGTTCTTCTGTGGCATCGCTGTGAAGAACCATTTAAGCACCTTTATTTTTAAGAGTGTATGATTGAGCCTTAGGACTTTTCTTCACAAGGAGCGGTGTACTGCTGTTCTTGATGACTGTTATATTTATTTTCTGGTCTGTTCTGGGATGTTATTATGAGCATTATTCACTGAAAAGGAGCAGAAGTTACATTTTTCATAAGTATTATTTTATGTTTCAACATCTGTGATGACTGTTCTGGCCACTTTAGCAGGGTTAATTACAGTCCTCCATAAATGTGAGCTCTCTAATCTTCTATAGAGTTATTTTCTGTTGGAGAAAAGTGTAAAAAAAAAGTCCATTAGAGCATTAGTGCTCCTCACTGGCATCAGACAGCTTCTATGTTATTATCTCCAAAGCTGGTCACTGACAATGTTCAGTCTTCCGTTATAACCTGTTTTCTTTTCAGCCCATAGTCATTTTTGACACTTTTTTTGCTACTGTCTTCAACATATCATTGACAACGTCCCTTTTAAAATTTAAGATGGGAAGAAAATTAGCTAATTTTATAGCTTTTTGCTTTGAACTTTAAATGGCAGCAATTTGTAGGAATATCTCACCTCTCTTGCTGAAGAGCCAAATCTTTTTCCACTTTAGTTGTTGTCACAGTGACACATTCAGCATTAGCTGGCGCGGCAGCTGAGATATCGGTCTCTTGTTTGGTTACATAATGCACGTCATTCTCCTCAGCCTCCAGTTGGACTTCAGGAGCAAATGTCTGGACCTGTGCAGGTGCTCTGCTTTTCACAGTGACCTCCTTGGCCTTCCTTAAGGCTTTGGAGCTTTCTCCTGTACTAACAGGTATCAGAGGTTTGCTTTCTCCTGTAGGGGCTTTAGGAGATGGTAGATTACTGGGACCAGTGGGAACAGGGATCTCTGGCTGCTGGAGTTCAGTCTCAGCTGTGTTTTGCAAAACCATGTATTGAAATTCATGCAGGAAAGAGCTCTGACATATCATTTTTCACAAGCTGTCCCTTTAATAAAAACATTTCTAGTCCATTGGAATAGTTTATTCATACCTGAAATTACTTCTTTGACCTCCTCTGAAGTCTGTGTGCTCTGGTGGCAGAAACTGTTGTTTGGTTTAATGCTGTTGTCATCTGGCTTGTTTTTCTGTCAATCCAAATGCAGATATATTACACTTTTGATGTGTTTTGGGCAGTATTGAATGATTAAAACATTAATTTCACTTTGCCAGCCTTCTTCTAATTGCTGAAACAGATGTGTTCCTTTTGTAGGTAATAATAGCATCAGTTGAAATAACAGAGCTTAGAGAGCCTTTTCAAACATTCTCTCAAACATTGAATTTTATGTTTTTCTGGATTTAATTTCATGTATTTGGCAAAGTTGTACTCAGATACTTCTATGAGTACTTACATCGTGAGATCTTTAAAAATGAAGTGGGTGTGTGAATTATAACAATACACAATGCTTATGCTGATTATGCTGAAGCATTATTATAATAGTCAACCTGTTTACAGAATGGCACTTCACAGCTTCATGTTCATCACACGGCTCAGAGGGGATTTGGGACAAAACATTCCATTTTGTGGTTTTTGGCATTTGATGCATAAAATGCTTGGTATAATTACACTGTTTGACAACATATCTGCTTATTACACACAGTGTGGAAAGGCTCCATTTTCTAGTGTAAGCCAAAAATTGCACGATTTTACTTGGATCCAAAACCAATTTCACTTCATAATTACAAAAGAGATAAGTCTTCACTTAACAATATAGCATCTGTCAATGTACATTCTGGTTAAAAAGAAATGGAATATGTCCTCGGTTCCGAGAACATTATATTTCTATATACTGAACTTAAAATATGTGTGATAAAGGTATAGGTTTAAGCTGGCTTTGCTAATTGCAAAACTGGGTTAACATATACGCAGTCACTATCAGCTCAGTCACATATACACTCGAGGAATTTGAAACACGAGGCCCGTTCAGCCTCAACATAGATAAAATAGCAACCTTGGTAAAAGGTTAGATTGGCCATAAACATAACAAGCTCAGTAGCAAGAATAGGTCAGCCAACACATTAAATAGTTGAGGAAACAATGGTTAGTATAACAGAAGAAACATAGAAACATGCACAAACAACTGTGACAGCTGAATATAGCATTGAAAGTTATTATGAATTATTACTATGTTATTACTAAGTTACTATGAATTCCAAATGCAGTACCATGAACTACTATTACACTCCGTCATGCTACTCTGAATAAGATTTAGGCACCTTATGAACAGTAAAGACCGCTTGACAACTACCACACTGAACTGCTATGTATTTAAACTTAATAAAAATGGTAACATGCATAACATATATTGTCAGGATCTAATGCAATAATCTAAAAAAACAACAACAAAGTAATTAGCAAAAAATGAGCTCTATGTTCAGTTCTTCGTGAGCTCTTTTAAAAGAAACAGGCAATATCACACTAGTATTATTTCACCCTGCACGCTGTTTTGAATTTGTGCTCATTTTCAGGGACAGCTCTAGCTGTAGTAAACAGCTTGGAAATAAACAGCTCTTATTTCACCTCTTTCATGATCTGATCTGTTACGCTGAGTATCACATAACCTCTGTGCTTTTCTGTTTATCTGTTTGGAACAGAGATCTCAGATGACCAGGATCTTACTGACCTCTTCCTCCACAGTGTCCAGAAGGCCTTGTTTCCTCCAAGGCACCACTCCATTGAGGATGAACTCCACTATCTTTGAGTTACGGAAAGCATTCCCCACATACCCTAATACTTTCTCCAGAGTGGACAAAGAACTTTCCATGCACTCAATCTTCTTTCTCTGTTGCTGGTTCTCATGCTTGAGATTATGAAGCAGATCCACAGTTTCACCACAAAGCGATCTGACCTCAATCAGCAAAAGTTTGTTGCTCTCTCGCTGACCATTCTTGATCACGTTTGATTCTTGAGTACCCTGCTTGTGCTGCATAAGGCTCCTTTCTTGCGCCTCCATTCCTTGACACAATGAACTCAGCTTGTGAAGGACCTCCGTCTGGGTATGTTCCATCTGTTTCACCTTCCCTTCCAGGGCGTTTAACTTGACCTCCACATTGCTCAGGCTACCTATCAGAGTTGGACTCGTCTTCTTGACCGTCCCAGATGGAGTTCCAGATTTCTCCAGCCTGCCGCCTTCATACAACTTGGCAATACAGGTGGCCAGTGTTGCCTGTTTACTCATGGCTGGCCTTGTCACATGCACTGAGAAAATGTAGAAAAAGAGGAAGCCCAACTGATCCCTCCGCACCCTATTTCTGTTCCCCCGTGGTCTCTATGCTTGTCTGAGGTATTGTGTGCCTCTCACAAAACAGACAGCTCAGACAAACCCCGTTGTTGGTATGTGTCAGAGACATGACACCACTTAAATAAACACCTCCATTGGATATCTTATCTCTCCACTTCTATTTTCCTCCCCTCTTCTCTTTCTCTCTCTCTCCTATACTCTGGGACAGGCCTTTTACATGACCTAGCGGGCCTTGGTGATTGCCAAAGTTCCAGCGGTCTCTTGACGTCACTAAAACATTTAAACGCTCCTCAGCAGATGCTGCTGACAGGTGGAGCACGAATGGAATGACTTCTGTAAATTGCCGGTCATCAACAGGAAGGAAAGATGAAATCTCACTCTTTCGTGTTCTTATCACGCTTTCTTTTTAAATTCATTGTTACACAGTTGCATCCATCTTCCTTTGAGACTCAACCACTGGATCCACCCTATGCTAACTATATATCACCTACAACACCCTTCTCAGTGGAGCGTGACGTGACATTGGCTGACATTTTAAGTAAAAATAAACCTCTGTGGACACTGGTATGAGGATGAATGATATGCTACAACTGTCTCTCTCTCTTTCTCACCTCATCTGGAATCCAGCCATAGTTAATCCTGGATCTTTCCATTAGCAGAATCATTACAACAACATCATCATAACCAGAAATCAAATCATTTAAAGAAGAAAACATCCCTAGACAAATTTCCTCAAATAGTATACATTCATTCATAAAATATCTGTTACAAGTTGATTTTTACACTTTAGTTAACATTATAATTATTAGCTAACGCATCATGAATAGACATGAATTAACAAACAGCTGTAGCAGATTCATAAGTTGTAAAAACTAATTTATCAATTAAGCTAGACTGGAAACACTGCATGTTATTGTAACGTTTCACCCTATTTTCTATTAAAACTATTAAGAGGTTTTAAAGAAATTATTATGTAAACAAGCAAACATCCATTTATAAGGCTAGACAATCATGTTTATTTACTTAACATGTCAAAAGCTCAATGCAGCTCAGATGGTAGCACATAATGCTATCAATGACAAGGTCATGGGTTTGATTCCCATAGTAACAAGTGTTAACATGTATAGCTTGAATGCAATGTGAGCTGCTTGGGATAAAAACATCTACCAAATATATAATGACACCTCTAATAAAGGGGCTTCTAGCGAGGGGAACCTTGAACTCTCTGGATGTTCTGTCCGTAATGCCAATGCCCCATGTGTAAGCCAGGGACTTTTTGTCTGTATCCTTCTATAAGAGCTTTCTGCTGTGTACGGATGCCGAAACACAATACTCACAATATAGTATAACCTTATTATGCAATAGAGATATCCAGGGTCAGGACAACCACAGGAATGTGGCTTCATGCTTACTATTTAGTGGTGGTGGGGATCTGTTATTACAAGCTGGCACAACATAAGCAGCTCAATTTCTATTCCACAACAGGACTCGGGCCAGTAAGATAGCTAACATCACTGGGAAAGAATATCTGTTTGGCAGAGATAAGCATAACTATAACACAGCTTAATATATTAAAACCTCTTTGATCTCTGATATTCATTTAAAATGTCACACAAACATGTTAAGAAGGGAAAACTGCTTGTTAAACTGCTGTACTTGTGGTACATCGTGAGCCTGATGGAGACGGCATGGCACTGAAGGTCTCTGTCAAGTTAATGGATGTGTGCTGTTGTCCATAGTAGTGTTTAGCCTTGCCCTCTCTGAAGGGAATGTTTGCACTGTAGTCTCATTTTACAATCCCTTCTGTGCCCTCACATAAATGTTTGACATGGCAGGGACCCTTAGCATTAAAGTTTGAAAGAGCAGAAGAGTCTGTATCCCACTTCTCTCAGGGTGATGGTATGTAAATTTGATGCAAATCCCATTACCGTTCAGGCCATTCAATGAAAACTCACTCTGAGTGCTATAAAGTGTCAAGACGAATTAAAATACAATCAAATGTCATCTATTTAACAGCCCCAACAGCATATGCTTACTTGAAATATATCTTCACTCACCCACACAAGCTGATTGGCTTCTCATGTTTTCTCTTATGTTCTGAGAAAGGAGATGGGATTGTGCGGTCTAATGTACAACATCTTTAGAATGTTACAGACAATACACAATTTGTCAAAAGGCCAAAAGGGCACCAGTGTCAAAAACATGTGTAACAATTTGTGAAACAATGCTGAGATGATTTGCCATAAAAAAGAAGAGAGAATATGACAAAGAGCATACAATTAAAACAACAGCTCCAGAAAGAAGCTTATAAATGATCAAAGTACCCAGATAAAGTCATTAAAGTAATCACATATTCTCCATGTGAGAGGTAAAGGCAACTCTGAACATGTTTGTTATAAAAACAATAGTGAAAAACCTCCTCCTCAGAATAACAAACCACTTGAATTAAAAGTAGCTTACATATACAAACAAAAGTGTGTGAAAAACAAGTCCTAAATTAATATTCACATAGATAAAGTGAGTTCTGAAATATTTATTTAACTTGCTAAAATAGTAGTTTATTTTTAAATGAGAATAATCTAAAAGTTTTAAAAGTTTTTTGCCAGTCATGTTATTATAAGACATGTATCTATAATGTTATAAGACATTTTTGTCAAATATATTCCATAAGTACTGAATTTTCTCATCCTGTTTGCACATAAGAAGGATCTTACCGTGAATTTGCGTATGTAGTCTGACACACAAAAGCCACCTGTGCTGAGAAGCGTTGATCTGTACAGAGAGGTCCACATCATGCATTGCCCTGTTGTCATGGGTTAGTAGAACTCAGTGGACTCCATTCCCAATGTGGGCTGCCACAAGCAACAGATATCCCCCAGACCCGGACTCTCAGGGTACTGTAACATTCTGGAGTGGACAGATCACCCCTCAAACACTAACTATCTTATCACTTTCAGCCGTTTCCTGGGTACGCGCTCCCCGTCAGCACGGCAGTGGGCCCAGAAAGCACATCCTGCTTAGAGATAACAGCTGCCTGAGATTAGCGCGAGTATGCTGGAAATGTGAGTGTTCTGTTTTATTAATAGGTCTCAGATTTGTCTTTTTGATTTGGGACCATCCCCAAGGGAAGTCTTCTTCCCTGCTAAGCCAGGATGGATGGAGGAAGAGCGATATGACGATGATGCTGGAGGTCAGACCAGATTTCAGTTTCTCTTATGCTGTTGTAGGAGAATAGGAGGAGAAGAGACTGTGTGTGCTTGTAAAGGATCTGATCTCAAGCACTGTCCTAATTTGAGATGGATGCGTCAGTCGTGCACCGATGTGTAGGCATCAAGTAGCCTAAGTCTTTCCTGATAAGGAATCTAAAAGAGCTGGAGCAAGATAAGAGAAGAGCCCAGAGCTATACACTACAAGCAGGCAAAGCACCATGCAGGTTATTTGGTGGCTCTGGTTTTAGAAGCAGATATGTAAAGCCCCAGGAGGCTGATGGAAGAAAATCCATCTCTGAATGATGGCATTGTTCCCAATCTGAAAACGATTATCTTCATGGCTGGATACTATTGCCTCTATAACACCAGTAAGAACTGAGCGTGTCGGTGCATGTCAGCTATGTTTATATGTAACACAATTACAGTGGTTGATATGATGCTAATAAAAACAGTCTCTAAAAAACTGCATAAATAAAAAAGCTTCCAGAATCCTGTCTGGAGTGTGTTATGAAAACCTCCAAATAACTGTAACTTGTAATAAGAGGAAAACATCTTAATATGATTTGATCATAAGGCTTGTTAAATTATGTGGATGCTGCTCCAGATGGCACTGAAAACGCTTTAATGTTAAAATAATAATGTGATTCTGTGACGGGGCTGTTGTTCCTGTTAGTAATGGGACAGGTGGCACAAGTATGGTGTCTAACATGACTCACACGCACTTTTGTCATCGCATTGCTCTTTTATATGACATGGATTTGAATGACTCAATTTGCGCCACACCAGCACTGCCTGTTCTGACCTTCACTGATATAACTTCTGAAATCACAATGTCTGTTTGAGTACAGCCTGCTATAAGTCCTTAATAATACAATAAGTTATTCAATCGTGGCTAAAAATTGTTCGTTGAGGGGGAAGCATTTGTTCAAAATGTGCTTATTGTGACAACAAAATAACACAAGCTATTACAGTTGAAACTACTAAAAAAGTGGTAACTTGGTATTAGCTACCATGTCAAATTCTGACAGCCTCTTATGCTATTTGAATGAGAACAAAATGAAAGGAATATTCTAACTTTTCTTTCAGATGAGCACAAAGGTTTTTGCATCAAATTAAAACACAAGTGAACATGACTGTAATCCACACAACCCCAGCTAATCAATCAGTGTCTTCTGAAGTAAAACCTTAAGTGAGTATAGGACAAAAATACTAATATAAAAAAATAACTTCACAAAGTGCTGTTATAAAAATGTGTTTTCCCTACACACCTATTTCTTACACAGGTTAACAGAGATGGATAACACAACGTTTGTGTTCATCTGAAGAAGAAAGTAATCTGGGACAACATGAGGCGAATAAATGATGAGAGAATTTTCATTTTTTGATGGAGTATCGCCATTAGTTATCACAGCACTAAACTACTTCTGGATTTAGGCGGTGTAAAACTTTAGCTTCCTTATGAACAAATTTTGGATCACTTCTAAATCAAATCAGAAATAGGTTGGATGTTGTGAAAGAAGTCTTCAGCAGATCTGGGAGAACAAAGACAAGACACAGAGAGGCATCATGGCTTTCAATCTCATTTATTCTAGGGAAAAACATGTCTTTATATATGGTACCAGAAGCTCTCATATTACAGGAGGTTCAAAATGACCAAATACGGTATAGAAAACATAGCATTACAGACAAAGAATGAGTGCATAGACTAAATCCCCTCCTCCACCTATAGCCATGAGCCGCATGACCAGCGAGCTTAAAACTTCACCATTCATTTATGTAGCCTTGTATTCACTTATGCGGAAATTAAATCTAACAGTTGGGAACTAAGTTTACCTCTGTAAATTATTGGTTACATATAGTGTTACTTAGAATTGCTAGCATCCACCATCTTGTAAATCAAAACAGTTACTACGCCTACATCATTCATGTTAATACATGTTTAAAACCCTAAACCTTTGATACATGAGTCTCCAAATAAAAGAAGTGTTCATCTTGTTGCTATAGGGCAGCTGTTTTCTGCATTTTTCGCTCTACATTGTGCATTTCTTCCTCAATCTGCTTGAGAACTGAAGCAACGATTTTCTGTAGATGTTGTATGAAACAGAAGTTTCCCAAGATGGCGGCGCGTTCAGACGCAGCGGTACTCCGGGTCCTAGAAACGTTTTTTTATGTCTGTTAGTCTCGTCTCCTCGTCTTCAAACTGTCTGACTTTATCAAAAATCAAAGGACAAACACCCGAAACACATCTATGATCGCCAGAGCCTCCTGGATATCGGCAATGTGTACAAACATCAGCTTTCACCGGCGACTACTGAAAGCTACAAGGCCTCTGTCTGCTGCTGAAGCCGGACCCCGAGACCGCGGCCTCGCCTACTGATGCTACCCGCACAAAACGGCGACGCCGGCGGTGTGAGAGGGGACAGAAGCGCGGCAAGCGTGGAGGTATTCGAGCTAGGCTAAGGGCTAACCCAACTAGACCAGCGATTCCATCACTAATGCTCTCAAACGTTCGCTCTCTGGAAAACAAACTGGACTTAATTCAACTCAGCCGGTCTACACAGCATGAGACAAGGATTGTTGTGTGTTTTTTTCACTGAAACATGGCTAAACGACAACATCCCGGACTCCGCCATTCAGCTTAACGGACTTTCCTGCTGCCGAGCGGACAGAGATTCATCACTGTCTGGTAAGACTCGCGGGGGCGGATTGTGTGTGTATATCAACAAAGAATGGTGTAACAATGCTGCGGTATTATCAAAACACTGTTCATCGCTGGTGGAGTTTATGGTTGTGAAATGTCGACCGTTCTATCTGCCGCGGGAGTTCACGGCCATTGTTATTGTCGCGGTGTACATTCCCCGTGTGCAAATGCTAAGGACGCGCTTCGTGATCTGTACAGCGCCATCAGCGAACAACAAACAAATAACCCCGACGGCTTTTTCATCATAGCCGGCGACTTCAACCACGCTAACTTAAAGACAGTTTTACCAAAGTTCTACCAACATGTGAATTTTGCAACAAGGGGAAATAACACACTGGACTTTGTTTACACAACAGTGAAAAACGCATACAAAGCCGAACCCCGCCCCCATCTCGGATACTCGGACCACATCTCTGTTATGCTAACCCAGCATACAGACCACTTCTCAAACTGGCCAAACCGGTTCAAAAGCAGATCACGGTATGGCCAGACAATGCTACCTCAGCACTGCAGGACTGCTTCCAGGACACAGACTGGAACATGTTTAAAGAGGCGGCCACCTATAATAACCATACAGACCTGCAGGAGTACACTGAAACTGTGACTGCTTACATCAAATACTGCATTGATGATGTGACAGTCACCAAGACCATCACCACACGTGCAAACCGGAAGCCATGGATGACAGCAGAGGTTCGTGGGCTGCTAAAAACCAGAGATGAAGCGTTCAGATCAGGAGATAAAGCAGCCCTCAAAACAGCAAGAGCCAATCTGTCCCGTGGCATCAAAAATGCAAAACAGTCATATGGCAATAAAATCAATAATCATTTCACAAACAGCAGAGATACACGGAGCCTGTGGCAAGCCATTCAGACCATCACTGACTACAAGCCCCCGCCACAGGCCTGTGATGACGACACATCCCTCCCAGATGTACTCAACCACTTTTATTCACGGTTTGAAATGCAGAACGACACACCTGCACAAAAACTTCCCACACCTCCCAACGACCAGGCACTCTGTCTGTCTCCAGCCGACGTAAGGAAGACCCTATCTAGGATTAACCCACGCAAGGCTGCGGGTCCTGACAATATACCTGGCCGCGCACTGAAAGACTGTGCTGCACAGCTGACAGATGTCCTAACAGATATCTTCAACACCTCGCTGAGCCAGGCAGTCATCCCCACATGTCTCAAATCCACAACGATCATACCGGTACCAAAAAAATCACCTGTGTCCTGTCTAAATGACTACCGTCCCATAGCACTGACTCCAATCATAATGAAGTGAAAACCAGCCTCCCCAACACACTCGATCCGCTCCAGTTTGCATACCGCCCAAACCGCTCTACGGATGATGCAATTTCCTCCACCCTCCACCTGGCTTACTTACCCATCTAGAAAATAAAGACTCCTATGTTAGAATGCTGTTCATCGACTTCAGCTCAGCATTCAACACAATAATCCCACAACAGCTCATCAATAAATTAAACCTGCTGGGCCTTAACAACTCCCTCTGTAATTGGATCCTGGACTTTCTAACTGGAAGACCTCAGTCAGTCCGTGTCGGCCACAACACCTCGAGCACTACCACACTGAGCACAGGTGCCCCACAGGGCTGTGTGCTCAGCCCGCTGCTCTTCACGCTGCTGACCCACGACTGCACTGCCAAGTTCAGCTCCAACCACATCATCAAGTTTGCCGATGACACATCAGTGGTAGGTCTCATCAGCAACAATGATGAAACGCACTACAGAGAGGAAGTGGCACAGCTGGCTGAATGGTGTGGCGCTAACAACCTGTCCCTCAATGTGGAGAAGACAAAGGAAGTTGTGATGGACTTCAGGAGAAACTCTGTTGACCACCCCCCACTGATCATCGACAGCTCGACTGTGGAGAGAGTCAGCAGCACTAAATTCCTGGGGGTGCACATCACAGAGGACCTCACCTGGACCACCAACACCAGGTCTGTCTCCAAGAAGGCACAACAGCGCCTGCACTTTCTCCGCCGGCTGAAAAGAGCAAGCCTCCCTCCACCCATCCTCACCACCTTCTACAGGGGTACCATTGAGAGCGTGCTGACCAGCTGCATCACTGTCTGGTACGGGAACTGCAGTGCAGCAGACCGCAAGACCCTCCAGCGGACAGTGAACACAGCTGCAAAAATCATTGGTGCCCCTCTCCCCTCCATCCTGGATATTTTCCTTACACGATGCTCCAGCAAAGCAAAAAGTATCGTGAAGGACCACACCCACCCCTCCCACAGTCTCTTCCAGCTCCTACCCTCAGGTAGACGGTACCAGAGTATCAGAGCCCGCTCCGCCAGACTGCTCAACAGCTTTTTCCCCCAGGCTGTGAGAGCCCTGAACTCACATCACACCGCCCCTCTCTGAAACCCCAAACAAACCCCTACATCCTGAAACATGGACTACCCCCCCCCCCCCCACACACACACACACACACACACACACACACACACAGGACCACATCACAGGAAATGTTTATTTTTGTGCAATTCAAGTGTGCTACGCACAGGTGAGCGGGCCTGCACAAGCCACCTGTAGCAACACACTCGCCTCTACATGCACTAGACAGACTGATTGCATATATAACTGTAATGTATGTATGTTTTACTGGCTCATGCACCACAAATCACCTTACACTGTTCCCCAGTCAGCTGCTTGAATGTCTCTCTTTTTGCACATGTACAGTATTTGAAGTCGTCTGCACAGTTGCACAGTTTGTATTTTTTATTTTTTTTTTATTTTTTTTAGTTTATGTATAGGTAACCACTTTTATATTTAGCATATGTATAGTCAAAGCTGACAGTAGGTTAGTTGTTTATAGGTTTATATACTGTTTTACTTCATGTTGTATGTCTGTATTTATGTAGCACCGTGGTCCTGTGAGGCACGACATCTCATCCCACTGTATGTCCACACATGTAGCGGAATGACAATAAAGCTCAACTTGAACTTGAACTTGAAGTTGCGTAGTCTACTATAAATAGTGGAGGATTATGGTTTGGCTGCCATCTAGTGGTTATTAAAGGGATCGCCACTCAAAGGTTAACTGTGAATAAAAACCAAGCCATCCAAATGCAGGGATCTGTTTTATTCCACACCCTTAGGCAAGAAACCAGAGCCTGTGATTCACTCTGAGTTTCCATCAACAGCCCATCTGAACAAAGTGTTTCCAGAAAGAGGGTGTCATCTCAATAACATGTGAATGATGCATGCTCTGACAAACAGCAGAGGAGATGTACTGCAGTTCATTCAGTGATGTATTTTGTGTTTGTTTGTCAAAGACACTATGCTTTAAAAAAAGCCTTGGCTTAAAAAAAGGTTTGGTTTTCCAAACCAGAACATTATTATTATGACCTTATATGACTCCTAGATTTTTTTTACATATTTGAAAAGGTTTTATGTGGGAATAGAACAAGAGATGCTTATGATTTAGGCTTAACATTCAAATGAAACAGTTTTTTGTCTGGTTTTCCTTTCATCAAGCTTTGTGTGTCATAAGATCCAAGGCTTGAGCCCTGCATCAATAAACAGTTGTATAAAAACTAAATGCAACTCATGACAAACACAGCAGAAGCCAAGACTAAAGAGATATTTTGAGGAAATATCTTATCTGTATATTTCCAAGCACACAAATAATCATTTTCTTTAGATGGGATATTATTCAGCTTCTCCGTTTCCTGTAACCTGAATCTGTTTTATTCCTATCCTCCAGGCAAAGTGCCAGAGATTGTGATTCACGCTGAAGATCCACTGGGAGCTTTAACAAGTGCCAAACAAGATCAGGCCCTCATCACCTCCACCCACAGAAAGACACGCCATCTGCCGTTGACCCCAAAACTAGGGATGGGAATCGATTCCAAAGGTTAGAATCGATCCCATCAAGAGGAATCGACTCTTGGCTCAGAGCCTTTTTCAGTTCAACAAAGCTTGTCTATTGGTGCCACTCAAACGAAAGGCTGCATCCTAAGAAGCCTGCACACATTTAGATTCACGAAAATAAACTGAAAGAAAACGAGTCGGTACTGAGATCATCAGATTTGAGGATGCAGCCTTCCCTTTGAGAAGCACCATTCACCTCCATCATGCATGCTCGATAAAAGCCGTAATTACGAGAGTTGTGAGACAAAATATCATTATTTTTATATATAAAAGATCTATATTATTTTTATATTTTTTATTATCATTCGCCTCGTGCTCGCTAAAAGTGATTAGAAGTCTGATTTGTTTCCACGAAAGGGTTCTTAACTTCTTTCGGATAGATGGTGAACCAGTTCGCAAAAAACCCCACAATTCAGAGGTTATTTTACAGTGGAACTGGCTTATGTTGTCCACCATTTTAAGCGCTGCACGACAGAATAGACAATGACGTGATCGAGTGTCTTGATCTATTTCCAAAATTACAATTTTTTTTCTATCAGCCAATGATAATCATAAAAGAAAACGTCACGAGCATAGATCAGTGCAATCTGATTGACAGATAAACCATAAAATCAAAACTAATGCGAAGCGTTAAAGCAAAAAAATAAGTTTTATTTTAAAGTCTATGTTTATTTTTCATGTATGGTTATTTTGTCAATACATTGTTTAATGTAAAGCAACAGCCAAAGTAAACTTTAGACAATTAATGTCTTGTTCAATTCATGTGATCAATGCAGTCCCTGGAGCAGTGAGCAATGACTAATTTCACGCAAAACAAACAATTAACAATTTAAAAAGCATCAGAGCAATAAAAATGATAGCCATTTTTTTTTTTTTTTTACAAATAAAGCTTAATATTATGAGAAGGATACTTTTCTACGACCTTACCCTGCAGTCATCATCCTTAAGAAAACCAACAGTAGGAACGATTCTTGAATCAATATGGTTAAACAAGGAATCGAAATCGAACTCGATGCAAGAATGTCGGAATCACAGCGATACCCAAAATTCAGACTGTCCAGTGACTGATCACATGTTGGGGAAAGTTACTTTTAAAGTAATGCAGTACAATATTGCGTTACTCCCTAAAAAATAACTAATTACGTTACTTAGTAACTTTTTATCCCTGCGTTACAACTTTTCGCGTTACTTTTATAAATATGAGCAGGCTTGGTTGGTGTTTTTAATATAAGAAGTTATATTTATAGCAAATGTAATCACACCAAACATGTAATGAATAAACTCAGCGGAAGAAAAGTAAATCACTCTGTACAGTAGAAAGCAGAAAATAAGGTTCAACACACTCAGCAATAAAAAAACAAAACACGAAGCACAATTGTTATTTATCTAAATATTTTGCTTATTTAGTATGGTTGAACTGATCATCAAAGATAATCACAAAGATATTGGCAAATAAAATTAGATTAGATAATTGTGTGTTGTTTAAAAATATTTAATTATTGCAGTTTGCATCCTGAGTTTGCAATTCATGTGATGAATACATCTAGATGAAACTACGCTAAATCATTTTTTCGATTGTGAACTAGAACTACAGTAAAGTATTTCGCACGCACACAGTCAGTAAATGGGAAAAAGTTGCCGTTAAAGACAACTTTTTGAACAAAAACTGTCAGACTTAACAAATTAAAAGTAGCTATAAATGGTACAAAGTAATGTTACTTTACTAGTTACTTGAAAAAAAGTTAGTAATATTATTACTAACTCGCGTTACTTGTAATGCGTTACCCCCACTCCTGCTGCGTCACATCATCATGTCACTGAAACTTACAGATATAACCTGTTTCAGCCTTTTAATAATCACACAGGAATACACTGCCACGAGCAAAAATCCCCTCTAGAGTTATTTCCACAAACTACTGTTAAATGAAGTGAATGAATCATGTTGGTTTTTGTAGCTCCCAAAGAACAAAAGCTGTAAACAGCTGTCAGACTGTTCTTGACTGAAGGTGGCAAACAAATGCAAATGCAGCTACTCATAAAGTGGGAAACCCCTCAACAACTCTTGTCATGTATATTAAGATAAATGCAGCGTTTATCTTTTCATCTGACTCGCCTTGTTGTCTATAAAGTTGCAGTTTCTGCTCTGTATTTGCATTTTTATTGTTACACTTCATAGTTACTCATAACCAAATGTTATTGTACATGCCATAATTTTCCAGGCTCGTTTCATACTCCCATGAATAATTCCTTTGCCCCCTTTGTCTTGTTTTCTTCGTTGACTTTGATCCCTTCTTTTTACTGAGAGCTACTACAACAGAATACATGCCTTGTTTTTCTTGTTCAACAGAGGAAGATAAATCTACCCATAAATCACAGTTTGAGAGTGTTTGTTCATGTGAAAATGAAAACTCACGTAAATGCCTTGCAGTTCTTTGTGAAATTAATTTAGCAACCAAATTTGGATGTTTTCCATTTACTAAGAATTCTTCACACCAAGCAACCTTTTAACACAATAGAAAGGTCATGGCACGTGTTTACAAGTCATATGTTGCCTGTGAAACATAGCATGTAAAGAGCTGAAGCAGCAAAAAAAAATATATGTCACCTTTTCCACATGTTAACGTCTGCAGGAAGGTAGAATATATTGATTATAGAGGAATACTGCACTGTTAAGTAGGCATGTGTTACATTTTAAATGATTCATTACTATGCCCTTTGAGAATCACTAAGGTTGCTGGGGGCAAGTCAGTGACATGTAAAAAGGGAATATAGAGCCAGTGATCCGTCATCTCTGTGGAAACACAGCACACTGGATTCTCTGAGGTGAGCTTGTTGCTTGGTGATGAAGCTTTGGAAAAAAGCCTGGCTGCGGCAGCTGCTCTCGTAAGGAAACCAACACAATCCCAACTGATGGTGGAAATAAATAAATACATCTTCTAAAAGATTCCGGGCTCTTTGTAAACAATAAAACGTTTACATTTTCATTTAAAACCAGGACAATCCTTGAGTATTTTATTAAACACATTTGAGTCTGGTTCAGCTTGTTCATGGTGAAATATTGACTGAAGAACTGAAACAAAAGGGTTGAGTTGAGAAGCGCTTTAGAAGAGAGCTGAAATATGAGCTCTATAAGAGTTGCCATAGGCATTTTTCTTGCTCCAAATCCATCTTTAAAAAAGGGCAGATGACGTATGAGAAGGAATGGTTGCAATTAACTTCCACTAAAATTAAAACGGAGTTTGAATGCAAATGAATTTAATATATATTTATACAGGATGAATATTACACAAGTCCGCTGTTACCATTCGTAAAACAATACCAAAAGGGACAAATAAAATACGCACTTAAATTAAGGTGGTTGAGGCATAATAAATAACCATTAATCCGGCATTTCCTTGGGTTCAGCTCCAGGTTACTTTGAAAAAATATGGCTCACTGGCACCTAAATAAACACATATTGGAACAGATCCACTTACAAGTGTGAATAATGGCACCAGTCATAATTTGCACTCTTTTGGTGAACCCACTGTTCCCCAATAAACAGCGTGAATTTTAAGATACGACTGGTAGCAACATTTAATACATTCCATAAAATTGTCAATAAAATAGAATTCTACACCACTAATGATTACTACACTTCTCACTCATGTGAAGGATAACAGTCATTTTCCCCTCATACACAAACCGGGCGTCTGAAATCCCAGCAATTCTCGGTAGCACCACTGAGCTTCGGCCACACAGGCAGGTGGGTTTAAGCCTTCCCGGGTCAGAGTTTCCCAGACACATGGGACATCCACACAGCCACGTAGTAAGAGTCCTGAGTTTAAGCTGCAATTGTTTCCAACACCTGCTACAGGAGGAGTCTCTGGCCCAGAATCTTGCGGTTAATCTCAGCCAAGGCCACCGAGAACACAAAAGCCTTCTCATCGGAGAGGTTGGCATAAATGTCAACCTCCTTTTCCTGTTTTTCTGTAAAAGAACAAAAAAGTCATTACAAAAACAACCATGACTTGTTTGTTATCAACAGGGCATTTATCTTTTGCCATTTTATTATAGGACACAAAGCATAACTCAACTACCAAAAGGGCTGAATCTATACGAATGTAATTTAACTGAACTCTTTGTTTAAAGTGAAAAGCACAGCAGATTTGCAGTGAAATGAAAATCGTCGCTGATAATGCGTCCGACCAGGCAATGATTTATTCAGCAGAGTCAGTGTAAAGAAAGAACCATGAGCGTAAATCATTAATCCACAATATGAAAGCTGTACATTTGGAAACAGTACAATGGACCACATGCCACCCTGATGGCTGCTGAATACTGAAGATTTCTTTGTGTCCATTGAGATATGGTCATCTGCTGTCATATAAAAAAAAAGCTTCATCTAAAACATTCGAGGGTTGCTCAACACAGTTTTATTTAATATGAGACACTATTTGGTTTGCAGCTGTGTGGCTGGGAGTGAAGACAGATGCAGATGGCACGCCATAGAGGGGCTTTATTCTAAATGCAAATGTAAATAAAGAGAAATCTCTAGGGGGAGTGTGAAATCAGAGAGAGGCATGATGGGAGTGAAGGTCAGTTTGAGGACAGGGGTGGTAGGTAGGTCTTTATCTGGTTTACTGTATCTGGACTCCAAGACACAATTAACACAATCAAATGCTGCTAGTATTTGTTTTATACCTCCTCTTGGCCAGACGCGAGAATATGCATCAACATCTTTCATTTCCTAACCCAGCATTACAGCAATGTCTGTACAATATTTCTTAATACTTAAGATATTTGAAATGCTCCTAAACATTCCTCTTTAAGTTTGTGCTCATTTACTGTTTGACCCAACTGACGAGACACATTTCAACTATGAAATAGAGAGGAAAAAAAGAGCAGAACCTTTTTTGGATGATGCAAAGAAAATACAGACTCAAACTTAAATGAAAATAAATGTCACATAAATAGTATGAAAAGGTGTTTTCAAAAACAGGAAAGACACCTGTAATCAAACATTATTGGCAAGAACCCGTCAAAGCACACTCAATTCATACTGCTTTCATTGAGATAACTAAGCAAACATTGACAAAAGCACTTTTCAAAGCACCAATGCTTTTTGTCTGCTTAACGAAGCACTTTTGTTTATATTCATATTCAAATATCCAAAGAAATTGGTTGGATTCACTTATATTAGTCTGTCTTAGCATATCAATTCCAGGAATCTCTTCCAACATACTTTTAAGAAAAGTTGATCAAATAAAGTTTATTATTATTATTGTGGACAATTAAATTGACATTATTTGACATCACTGTAAATGCAAATGAAAAAATAACAGCAATAAAGTCACCCTGGATATGGACATTTCTTAATGTCAATGTTTATAGTGTCCATAAATCTATAATGATTACTGTTCCCCAGACATGTGGGAGCAGCACGTTACCTTTTTCTTCCTCCTGCTTCTTCAGTCCAACAGTTTTCGGTCGGCCTCTTCCTCTGCGGATTGGATCGGACTGACTGTTGGAACAGGGTCGCCTCCTATTTTCCATATCACTGGTAGATGTTAAGTTGATCTTCTCTTTTCTAATTCTTTCTGTTCGTCTTCTCTTTGCGTCCAATTGGTCTGAAACACAATCAAAAGGTTATAATATACAGTAATTGGTGTTGATACATTCATATTCTAGATACACAAACTAGCCACACCATCTCATAAACAGCAGCTCTCGTTTTCCTCACATGGTCATTAAACCCATCCCCCGACCATTATTGACAGACTAAAAAGCTAAAAGAGGGTCTGTGAGTCCACATGCAGATCAGCAACTGATGTAAAAAGTACAGATCAGAGAATTAAGAGCGCATTACTAAAGGAAGCAGGCCTGCGTCTCTCTGAGGGAGTTTATTTATAGGACTCTTCAGGCTTCAAGTAAACGTCATTAGTAGCAACCATGTGTGAAGAGAGCTCGTGTGAGTGACTACACCTGAATAATAATAATATATTGAAAGCTTTTTAAAGAGAAATAGCCTGCATACAGAATTTGGCCAATTCTATACATAATTTGTCAAGGATCTTAAATGTAAAAAGAAATGACAGGGGGTGTTTTTTTAATTGTTATATATATTTTTGCTCCAAGTGTATAAAGGAAATTGTATATATTAAGTGTTATGACTTTTTCCCAGTATTTTTATTACATAACTGTTTATTATGTTTCTTACACCTTTTTTTCATTGTTTGCTCATTTATTTTGGTGTTTGAATACATATACATGTAGCCTCTCAAATAATGAGTTAAAAGTTACATTTATAAAAAAGAATAATACATGTATATGTTCTTTTTTAATTATAAAAATAATAAGAAACATGCTGTTTAAAATATGTAATGTACAGCATGTCAGCTTTCCAAAAATAATTTATCATCACATATATTTACAATAATCAAGCACTGGAAAGATTGATGATTTAATAATCTCGGAGTAACTCAGTTCTGTGAATCTCTAAAGGCAACGTTCTGTCCCAAACAGATATTTGAAATATTTATATAATCAAGTATTTCCATGGCAGTCATTTGATTGTAAACGCAGTGATAAGATCTTGTTCTGCTCACTCCCTTTACAGGCCTGCTGTACGACTGCACATTAACTCAGGAATCCAGGCCCTGCTGTCAATAACCTGCACTAACAAGAAGAGCTCTGTTCTCCAGCTAATTAACCCTGCGTAACTCCTTCACAACCCTGCCACAATCATGAAGACGCGGTTGCATCATGCGTGAATATTATTGTAAAATATCTGGAAAGCTTGGCTGTAAATTTGATCCAATATTCGTATCACGTTTGTCTTGTTTCATGTTGCAAACAACACAATTTTTTTAATAAATGTCTTGTTCAGGCTTTCATTTAATATTTTAAATTCTGAATTAAAATTCTCTTTCCAAGAGGCAAACCATGCGAGAGCAGGCAGGGCACTCTAAATAAAGTCTGTCCTATATCAAACTGAGCACATTATTCTTAGCAGAGCGCAGGGTAAGCCCTGAATAAATACTTCTGCTAAAATGGAAATGTTTCGTTCAGAAGAAACTATGGCTACAGCTTCAAATAATATAGTACAAGTAGAATCGCACACCCTCCACATATTCACAAATTAATTCCTTATGTGACTTGTAGAAAGCTCAGAATTATTTGTACAGATAAATATAAAAATGTGGAGATCTGGGGAAATCAACGTATACGTCACACCACGGTGAAACATTTAAACAAAGAACATTTGTGCGGAGCATTCCAGTCATAACTCAATGTAACATTCACAGACTGAGCCTGCGCCGCCAAAAAACCCAATGCACACGCCAGCTGGGCTTTGAACAATAAAAATCATAAAACTTTAGCATGCTTGAGACTATCTGTCTATATGATATGTACACAATGAGATTGTTTTCTTGCTTATACAATATTCACGACGGACCCAAAACCTGATATTAGAGCTTAAATATGAATTCCAATAGCAGAAATTCAAATGAATAATTTTAAAATAAAAGTTTACCAAATTATTATGAAAAAAACTGCACACTGAAATGAGCTCACACTATAATCCACACAGTGGTCACATTTTAACAAGATCATGACAACCCCATAATTTAGCACCTTTAAAAATGTATACAGACGTCATTTTGTGACATTACTTGGCAAAAATCCCTCCAATTAAAATACAACAAACCTCCAGTTCAACTTTGAGGAATGTATTTTGTATAATTTAGTCTTCGGGTGATCTGATGTATCATAAAAATGAACTGAAATACTGTGACTAGTTTATAGATAAGACAGTGGGGTGTGTGTGTGTGTGAGAGAGAGCGAGAGAGAGAGAGAGAGGCAGGAACAAGCTTTTCAGACAGGAATTAGTTTGCCCTTCCCCCATCTCTCTTAGCACTACTCACTCAAGCAAACAGCCATCACTGCAACACTCATTTCTGTATTCTCAACGCATCCTACAGACTGGAAACTTGCCTATTTACATTCACTAGCCCAAAGAGTCCAACACATAACGATAGTATGCATATATATATATTAAAAAAGAACAATCAACATGACTCACGCGTATAGCCTGAAGAGTGAAGACACAGCCTAACTGTGGCCGACTCATATGGGTAGATATTAAAGCAATGAAATGAGCAAGTGTTCATTTTTCAGTGGGACAGAAAAGTTAGCTGATTAATATCTGGAATTACATTCCATTGTATGAATTTTAAACATCAATTCATCCGCAGTCACTTTCCAGATGAACAGTCACATTACATCTTATTAAAGGCCACTTGATAAATAATATAACAGTACATAATTTAGCATAACATAATAGAGGAATGATAAATACATGGGGTTTCAGATGCATAAACATATAAAAGATGCATTATTTACCCATTACTGGAGACCTCTCATTTAATTTTGCATTGAGAAGCTTTCGGCTTATGAAGACGTAGCCACAAGGACAGGATTTACAAGCCACAGGAATCTGAGAGAAACAGAAAGAGAGGAGAACTCAAACTTCAGTACACACCGAAATGCATGTAGAATGACTGAATAAATAGTTCACACTTGAGGAAGAGCACTTCAGTATTACACATTTACAGAGTACATACATATGGAGTGCCTTTTAAAGACAACACTGATGTGTCCTTTGAGTGGGGAAAAACTGACACTGACTCCACAGCAAACAGGAAATAATACCCTGATAGTTTTAACTGAGACTGACACAAAACACAGGCTTATGAAATGGTCTGCAATGACGTGAACGTTTGTTCAACGGCAAAATAAACAATAACAATTCATCGTTTATATGTCAAAACCAGCATGAATATATAATTTTATCATCACCAGAAGTGACTGAAGGCTTTAGATAATAACATGCACATTTATAAGCAGTTTATTAAATAAATAATATTAAACGAGGCGATTAAACGTGATATTAAACGAGGCGAAAACAGACTGCAAGAAACCTATGAAATGTAATTGTTTCAATGCAGCAAGCTAGATATCCTTTAACAGCCTTACACGTTTCCATCGCCAAACTAACGTTAAGATGGAAAACACATTCGGTGGCTACGACACGTAATATCAATAAAATCGCTTTCATACAATCGACAAAATGTGAAAAACACATTTCACATCACGTAGCAACGTTGTTTGTAACTCACACAGATCTAATAAATCATTTAACCTTGTTAAAGCACACACCATACTAAAGATAACAATCCGGCGATTGGGAACTTGAGCAAAAACATAAATATATCATT
The DNA here is from genome assembly GCA_027422405.1 of Ptychobarbus kaznakovi. Classification (NCBI taxonomy): domain Eukaryota; kingdom Metazoa; phylum Chordata; class Actinopteri; order Cypriniformes; family Cyprinidae; genus Ptychobarbus; species Ptychobarbus kaznakovi. The sequence goes on from CM049798.1 coordinate 18,103,570, forward strand.
AATTGTCAAACAACACCTCACCTGTTGGTCACACTCCGGGCATGATTTGGTGGCCATTTTCACTTTCTTCACTTTAATTGTAGACATTTTTAAAACAGCGAGCTTCAATAATATCCCTTGACCTCGGCGATCGTATTGTAAAACTTCCAGCTGCACTCCTCTGTGTGCCTTTATGGAGCTCAGACACACACACACACACACAAGCTGATGGATGGACCATCGATCGCTCGATGCAGACTGCGCATGCGCGCTGTAGAGGCTCTCTCGGTCCCTGGCTGCCAGCTCACGTGACCTACAGCTAGCAATGCAAAAATCAGCACAATTTGTTTTGTTTCTACACATTCTAAAGTTGGGCACTTTAAGTCACAACAGCAGCTTTGAGAGGGAGAACGGCAATAATAAATATTCTGGTCCAGAATTTCCGGCAATCAACGAGCAGCGGCCATGCGCACTACAGCACGAAGTCACGTGGTGGAGAACAATTCTGCTGTCAGAATGAGCAGATATTTCCATAGAGGAATTTTGTTAAAGTGACAAAGCTTGCAACAGAATGACAGCAACGGGACAGGACACAGCAAAATAATCAATATACAAATATAACAAGCAGCAAAAAACTCAACGAGCATGCGCAAATTTGAAATGGAAAAAAATTAAATACTAAATATATATATGTATGTGTGGTGGTGAATAGATAGTTGTAAAATGTGTTGTGTGTTACAGCACATGAAATGGACTTGGGGAAGAAAAGTCACGTGGGTGGGGAGAACAATAAGTGCTGATGAAGGTGAAATATATATGCTGGTTGAGACACTGCCATCACTTTTTAATACTATGGACTTGATGAAATAATTGTTCGATGCGATGAAATCTGTCAGCATTGAAAAATGTAAGACTAAAGTGCACGTGTGTGCTAAAGTGTGTGAGAGCATTAGATTATAATTGTAATCTGTATTACCCTTTCCTGTATCAAAAACACTATTATGAAACTGTTTATTTTTTCCTCACATTGATTTGCACTACTCTGAGGCTAAAGCTTTCATAGGTTACTTGCTTGCACAATGTTGTTTCAAAGTTCACTAGAATAACAAACTTTTCTTAGCTTAATGTAAAAGCTGTGCGACTAGTTGTGCAAGATGAGCATGGAAATATTACTCTTTAACAACAAACATTTCTGTGAACAACTTAACTTTATCAATATCTTTATGTTCCTGCAAGACAACATCTTCAGCTTAGTTATTATAGGCCTATTAATGTTCTTAGCAGATGTTTTCATATAATTGGCTTGCACTGCAATCACATTTGGTACATGTCTTCTGCTTTTTGTGCTCCAGTAATGTTTTGTTCAGTTGTTAAGGACAAAACTCAGCTCCTCATAACCCCACCCCCACATATTGCTATAATTATTTATAGGTTTTTAATTATATATCTGAAAACATGGGTTACAATCAAAACATTTGAAAAGTGTGTACAGGGATATGTTTTGTTTGTAATATAATAAAAAATGTAAGAGATGACCAGAGGGCTGTTTTATTTTATAAGTACTTAATGACAAGTTTAAGCAAAATGGAAAAAGACAAAAAAATCCTCCCATTTTATGCAAATATGTAATTTACAGTTCTACCAGTCTGTCCTGTCTGCAGAAAGCATTTCCTTCATCATTATTTTAGTAAGCATGGCATAGACTGCTTTAGTATTTAAAGTAATATGGACAAAATACTTCTCTGCTGTAATTTCAAAACACTAACGCCTTATGTTGAGTGCCTATGGAACAGAAAGGAAAAGCTTTAAAGAATATTATGTGTGGCTCTGCAGACGTCATGGTTGTTGGTTGCACTGTGGGAATCTAATGTCCTCTTCATATGCTAAACAAGTCATTGTTCAGCACAAGGCTGCTCTTTTAACCTCTCACAAGATGACGTAGGTTACTGGTACACAGGGTGTTAATGACGTTTTCTGAGAAAATCTGAATTTCGATCAGACTGAGAGAGAATCTTGTTTGGGAACAACTGGGAAATCTTTCTTTTTGTTATATTACAACGATTTCACTTGGATGTCAGAAGTTATAAGTGAACCACTCTGTACATTATATATTATAAAATATCTTATTAATAATAATAAAAAAGCAACATGACAAATAGATGGTATGGTAACGGTGAGAGGTAGGCATTGTGAATAATAATTATATATATATAAAAAAATCTAGACAGCCTTGTGTCCAACAGATGGCAGCATTTCATCCTGATTACAGAAACATTTTCACCACTCCAGCCTTTGACTTGAATGTGTGTAATGTGTATACTTTCCAAATAAAACCCACATTATACATGTATGAGACATTTTACCGTAGTATAATACGATGTTTTAAATGAACAAAAACAGTATGGTCTATGAACTCGACTGAAACTTTATAGTATTTAAAACGTTTTTATTTTAGGGATTAAATAACTGATTTCAAATGAACGTAGCCTATTGTGTAATATGTCAAGAATCATGATACTATCTGCTCCCTTTTCAATGTGATGAAATACAAAAGACGCAAACAAGAAGATTCCTGTTTTATGACACAAGGGGTGGGGATTTGATTAATATGAGACAAAATTTTTTATTTTGTTTAATTAAGTTTTTTAAGGTTTAATCTGAAACCTGTGTCTACCCAGATGTTTAAGAATATCGTTTAAACATATAAAAAAAAAAAAAGAAGAAAAATTAAAATGTCCAGACATGTCACATCTCATTTGCAACGAAGTTTAAAGCTTTTTAAAGCACGTTTGCTAGAGACCTTTGTTTTGCACACTGTGCTGATGAAATTTTTTCCGGCTGTGACAACAGAGAAAGTCTCCGCCCCTCACACACACCCACTGGCTGCGGCAACTCACACAGCGCTGGGTGTTGTAGTTTTATTCTTAGCGCAGTGAATCATGAAGGTGGATCAAACAGGAGCATGAGAACTACAACCCCAATGACGAACAGAAACATGAGCGCTGAATAAGCGCGTAAAGATAGCCGGGAGCCCGCGGGAGGATAATAGATAGTAGGCGATAATTAGACGAGTCTCTGTCGAGCGTGGTACAGTTAAGCATTTGATAATGCGGATCTACCTTGTATAGAAGAAACGTTTTCTGAATTGATTTAGCTTTTTTTAATCAATTGTTATATTTTTATTCTGCTTTAACTGGCGGTTAGAAGACCAGTATCTTTACAGCAGCAGCGTCTCTTCTTCACGCGCATCCTCGTTCCTCTTTCTCCAGACAGACTCGACTTCCTCACTGGGCAGAAATGTATCGCTTGCAGTCGCTGGCAGCTCGGTCACTGATCGCCGGAGCTCTCGACCAGTGCACCCCCTTAACACTGACTTCTCTCGCTGGGGTGCGACACAAGTCTCAAGGTCCGTCCGTGGAGAAGTGCGGCCAGATGCGCTTCATCACCGCCGAGGCTAAAGTCACTGGGCGTGGGCGCCTCGACGGGAAGATGCGGGAGAAGACCCTGACTATGGGTACACTGAACCCGCAGGTGAAGGCTGTAGAGTACGCCGTGAGAGGACCCATCGTTATCAAAGCTGGAGAGATCGAGAGATACTTGCAGGAGGTGAGACATGTTTAAATGTAGCATCCCAGAGCTAACGTTACATGTTTGTAAATGTTTATCTTTAGACACCCTAATGAAACAAACAACGTATTTTCTTAATGAAATGTACTTTTATTTGTTTTCACAGTTGTAACCAGTGCTATACAGTCAAAATTGCTGAGGTAGACACAATAGAAAGTTTTTATTTGTTATTTTTTTATTAGAGTCATAGGCTCAGTATGGGAATATTTCTCTTTGGTCACACATCTGAGTATTGACATGTTTAGTGATGATTTATGTGAGGCAGAGTAATCTTAAAAATGCGTTCACAATAAAGCCTTTAAATATTATACTTAACAAATATGGTTGTTGAATTAAAGTTTTTGTTAACATGCTCCCATTTCCATAGTCGTTCAGAGGATTGAGCTGGAAAACGCTCTGGCCATTCACACCAGTTATGTTGAAATATTGACATGAAATCAAAGCACTTTCATATATAGTTGACAACACTATGTTAAATACAGTAAAAACTTCAAGTAGGTTTTGGTCACAAATACTATGGGTGGAATTAAATACATTAAATATTTTTTTAAATAAAAAAATGTAATGAAATTTTAGGATGAAAAATCAATACTTTAATAACTTAAATAGGAAATATTCAAACTTGCTGTTACATTAATTCAACTCTAGTTACTGAATAGATGTGAGGACATCCGCTTAGGGGTATACTGCTTTTCATGCCAAATGTGGTTGGAAGTAATGTGCTAAACGATCCACCCTGCGTGCCTTGTCGTGGTACATCTTTATTATCTTTCTTTCCTTCCTTGTCGTGTCCACGAGGGTTGCTTTGAATAAAGCAGTGCTCTGTCCACTTTCTGACCTACTTGCAGTGCCTTTATCAAAGCAATGCAACAAAGTTGCCTGATTCCTGTGATGCTGACCATTCAGCAGTAATGTTATCTAACTCTCTTTACCATGACGTAGAAGTATGCTTGAGCTTGCATGCTCCGTAATGACAGATGAGCACTTGGGAAGGGAGCTTTATTAATAGCCCCTGAACAGGTGCCTTCTAGACCTCTGACAAGGGCATGATCCCCCCAGACCCCGATGGTCTCCTCATCTCATAATGTGACCTTGATTGACTGCTGAACTTTGTGTTGCCATGCCCTTAGCTCGTGACTAGCTGGTACAGAATGTTTGAGGACAACAATGACGTAAAATCAATTTTGCTGACATCGAAAGTGACAGGAAAGTTCTGATTTATGTCTGTAGTAGGTCATGATACGTAGCCTGATTGAAAGAGCAAAATGTTCTACAACTTAATTGCGCAACCTTAGCTTTATACCAATGTAACACAGCCGATACACCTAGTTTTCATGCCCAAACCTAATTGTGCATATCCAGACAATCACCTGCTTTCGCTGCAGTACTGGTAGACGTAATCTTTTCCCTACAGAATGTGCTTGTGAGGACAGGTCTATTTGATGTGTACTGTGCAACATGGATTCTGGTTAAGAATTGTAGCATTGCAGAGGTGTTGTTCACATAATGGACACCTCTCTTATTTTCTTCTAGGGTGGTACAAAACCCTTCTCTGAAGTCATCAAAGCCAACATCGGTGATGCACATGCCATGGGACAACAGCCAATCACCTTCCTCAGACAGGTAACCAAAAATGCACAAATTATTCTTGTCTCATAGTCAACTTTTTAATGAATTTAACATTTTTATTTAAAAGTTATTTTGGTATTAAAATCAGCATAACAATGTCTAAATTCAATCTTCCAGTGAAACAACAGACATCTCTCCAATCATTTATTCCACTTAAACCCTCCACCCTCAAGCTCACATGCATCACATGCACAAAATAAATATATTACGAATGTACTTTTATCTAAATCAGTAAAAAATCAATTTGATCTTTTAGCTTTAAATATTGAGGTTTCTAAAACCTGCAATATTACATTAGTTGGTTGCTATAGGCCACCCTCAGCAGTAAATTAAACCTTATCTTCCTTGGCACAGATAATATCAGATCTAGACCCTAAATAATTGGTTCTGATCGGTGATTTAAATTGGAACTGGTTGCAACCAGTCTCTGATGATTTCAAAGCATACTGTAATTCAATTAATCTTTTTTCAGAAAGTAAATAGTCTAACTAGACCAAATTTAAAGTGTCCATGAAAATTCATCATTAATTGATTTAATTATAATGTCCCTCATAACTATTCCATGGCATCTGTATTTCGCTAATGATATGTGACCACAGTTGCTACGGTTAGGAATACAAAAACTCCCAAATCTAAACCATGTATTATTATTAAACGCGATATGAAACACTTTAAGGAACAAGCTTTTTTTACATGATTTATATCAATTTTATTGGGGAAAAAATTAATCTTATTCCAGAAGTTGAAAGTGCATGGAATTATTTTTAATGAAAGTTTGACCTATTTTATAAATAAGCATGCTCCTTTTAGAAAGTTAGAGTTAAAGCTAGACATAATGTATGGTTTACCCCCGAATTTTCAAATTTTCTTTGAGAATGTAATTTGTCTTGGTCTAAAGCCAGAAGTACTAATCTAAAGGAATATTGGATGATTTTCAGACAATTGCATAATATGTCCACTGCTACAATTAGAAAGGCTAAGGTTGACTACTTTCTTTTAGAAACATAAAATAATCTAAATAATAAAAAAAAAGGAAAAATATTAAAAGTCTCATTAGAAGTCATTCAAATTCAGATTTTCCATCATGTATTATTAAGGATTCATGTAAAATTGTGGATAAAGCTAAGATAATAGATTGTTTATGATGAATTTTGTGGCCATTGGTACGCTTAGTGAGTCCCAAAATTTGACCCATGATAATTCCTCAACTGCTTACTCTAGTGTAAATCATTTTAAGCTAGACCAATTATTTGATTTTAACCCATTAACATTTCAGAGGTTAATGAGGCACTTAAATCTTTAGATAGTAGGAAACAGGCTGGACCAGATATAAATTGGATCCACATTTCTTAAAGCTGGCAGCTGATTTTATTGCGCCATCACTAACCTATCTTTTTAATCTTTCTTTATCTATAAATTAAATTCCTTCTATCTGGAAAACTGCTTATGTTCAGCCATTATTTAAAGGGGGTGATCCAACTGTATTGAATAATTATAGGCCTATTTCGAAATTGTCTATTTTATCAAAGGTTTTGGAATCGCTTGTGGCAAAAGTTGTCCAAATGAAGTTCTTAGCAATGCATATTACTTATCAAAAATGAAGTTTTGATATATTTATGGTAAGAAATGTACTAAATATCTTCATGGAACATGATCTTTACTTAATGTCCTGATGATTTTTGGCATTAAAAAAAAAAATTATAATTTTGACCCATGCAGTGTATTTTTGGCTATTGCTACAAATATACCCCAGCGACTTAAGACTGGTTTTGTGGTCCAGGGTCACACATATGCAATGCTCCTGAAACTACATAACAGATTTTTCAGCTCATTTAGACTGTAAAAACAACACAGAACCTACAAACAAAGTCAGTGACCTTTTCCGCATGAGCACTTTTATTCAGGATAATGAAGAGTCCAGTTTGTGCTCACTGTAGTATGGCATGAAAGAAAGAAAAGCCGCTTTTGTTGACCACTCCCAGTTTTGGAACACACTGCAAATTCCTGTGGAAGACAGTTTCTTTAGATTGGCCTAGTTTAGTCAAAGTTGATCCAGTCTTTTATTATGAGCTGAACAAAAGCTGTTGTGATGGCCTGAGACTCTGCAGCTTGTGAAATATATTTTCTTGAGAGCCAACAGAACACAGCTTTGCATGATTGTCATAGTTTCTGGTCAGTGTGGTCATATGATTTCGTCATTATGGAAAGGAGAGTCAATTTAAAGCTGCCTGTATGGGTTATTATGGCTTGGAAACTTTGGGAGGGACTGGACTCCACCAGCCATCTGGCCTGGGCTCTGTTATATTTGGGAACAAAGTTCCAGCTCGGATTGCTGATTCCCCCTTCAGTGTGCAAATGAATAATCATTCTAATCATTTTGCTTAGAAGTTACAGCACAATGCATATAGAAAAATTGGCAGAATCTGAACGAATCAATTGCTGTTTGTTTTGAATAATTATTATAAAATTGATTGCAAATGGAATTTTAGCATTTAGATTTTAGTGGAAATATATAGGCTGTAGACATGCATAGAGACCAATGATCTATATTTGCTCTTAAATCTTCCAAATTGCACTCACTGACTACAGACAAATAAGAGTGTGTTTTATCTGTGTGTGTTCATTTGTGCAGGTGGTGGCTCTCTGCACATTCCCTGAGCTGATGGACAGCCCCAGTTTCCCAGAGGATGCGAAATGGAGAGCACGGCGTATCCTGCAGGGCTGCGGAGGACACAGTCTCGGTGTGTGCGTTTGCTCCTTTGAGGATTTGGGGTTGAAACTGCTTAAGGCCATGCTATAAAACGATATATAAAACTCGTTTACAGTGTAGCGATTGGAAAGCATCCATAATCCGCTGTTATTGCAGATCATGCAGTTCTCAGGAAGCTGGGAAACAATAGACCTGTATCTAACACTCAGTGTTTTGCTGCAGTAAGTGCTTTATGAGTGCTAACGCATGTGTTTCTGTCACAGGGTCGTATAGTGCAAGCCCCGGCGTGGAGTGCATCCGCAAAGACATCGCTGCGTACATAGAGCAAAGAGATGACGGAGTTCCTTCAGACTGGGAAAACATTTACCTCACCACTGGGGCTAGTGATGGCATTATGGTAAGTAATTGGATGTTTACAATTAAAAAGACTTGACTGGTCACTTGGCCTACATTACCAACAAAGCCAAACTTTGTTTTAAAGACTATTCTGCGGCTACTGGTGTCTGGAAAAGATTCTTCTCGGACCGGTGTAATGATCCCCATCCCTCAATACCCGCTTTACTCCGCTGCAATCTCAGAGATGGATGCAGTACAGGTCAACTACTACTTAGATGAGGACAACTGCTGGGCCCTGGACATCAATGAGCTTCACAGAGCCTATCAGGCTGCCAAACAGCACTGTCAGCCAAGAGTCATTTGCATCATTAACCCTGGCAACCCTACTGGTTGGTATATTCTACAGCATTCTCGTGTGCTAGGAAACGTAATGCCCTTGTGTTTGTTGGATCCAATAGCAGGTGTCCTGGAAAGAAGAGCATGTCCCTTTTAATACCTCATGTTCTTTTTCCAGTCATGATCCCTCGTGAGTGGGGACCGATGCTGATGAGATCTAAAATTACTTCCAAATGAATTGTTGGCAATATTCCAAGTCTTCTGCAGCTGATACAGGGGGGGAAAATTATTTGATCCCCTGCTGATTTTGAACATTTGCCCACTGACAAAGAAATGATCAGTCTATAATTTTAATGGTATGTTTATTTTAACCGTGAGAGACAGAACAACAACAACAAAATCCAGAAAAATGCATTTCAAAAAAGTTATAAATTGATTTGCATTTTAATGAGTGAAATAAGTGTTTGAGCATTTAAGTATTTAAGCAAGATTTCTGGCTCTCAGGTGTCTTTTAAGCCGGGCATACACTGCGATTTCAGCAAGGTATCAACTCACACTGTACGAGATCGCATGCGATGTAAAGCCAAAGCTCACGATTTATGTGCTCGCACTATACGGTCCGATTGTGGAGTGCAATTTATGTGCTCACACTACGTGTGAAATACTCGGGTTGCGCTTGCACAGGCGATGGGTGTGTATATGGACGATAGCCAGAGATAACTACAAAAACCCCCACTATTGGTGATATCATGAGGATTTGGCATCTCCAATTAATGTATTATCATATTATGTATTATGGTAGTTTTATTATTAAATTTATAGGTCTACTAATTAATTTGCCCTGAAATAATGGCGCATTTATCGCACAACTGAGGCGCGGATGATAAAAGATTAATTTAGATTACTCCTCACTGAAAATTATTTAAAACATGTTCCACAATTAATAGGCTTATAATTAAAATTCTCAACCATCTAGCTAACCTATATACAGGTATATATATATATATATATATATATATATATATATACTAGCCTTATACAGGTAAGGAGCTGAGATTAGGAGCACTCTCTTAAAGGGAGACACCTGTCGACAGAAGCAATCAATCAATCAGATGCCAAACTCTTCACCATGGCCAAGACCAAAGAGCTGTCCAAGGATGTCAGACCATCGACAAGCAGCTTGGTGAGAAGGTGACAACATCTGGAAGAAACACAAAACTGTCAATCTCCCTCGGTCTGGGGCTCCATGCAAGATCTCACCTCGTAGAGTTTCAATGATCATGAGAAAGGTGAGGAATCAGCCCAGAACTACAAGGGAGGATCTTGTCAATGATCTCAAGGCAGCTGGAGACCATAGTCACCAAGAAAACAATTGGTAACACACTACGCCGTGAAGGACTGAAATCCTGCAGCGCCCGCAAGGTCCCCCTGCTCAAGAAAGCACATGTACAGACCCGTCTGAATTTAGCCAATGATTCAGAGGAGAACTGGGTGAAAGTGTTGTGGTCAGATGATGCTCTTTGGCATCAACTCAACTCGCCGTGTTTGGAGTAGGAGGAATGCTGCCTATGACATCAAGAAAACCCTCCCCACTGTCAAACATGGAGGTGGAAACATTATGCTTTGGGGTGTTTGTCTGCTAAGTGGACAGGACAACTGCACCGCATCAAAGGGACGAAGGATGGGGCCATGTACCGTCAGGGCCAGGGCATTGAAGCCAGCCAGGGCATTGAAAATGGGTCGTGGATGGGTATTCCAGCATGACAATGACCCAAAACACACAGCCAAGGCAACAAAGAAGTGGCTCAAGAAGACGCACATTAAGGTCCTAGAGTGGCCTAGCCAGTCTCCAGACCTTAATCCCATAGAAAATCTGTGGAGGGAGCTGAAGGTTCAAGTTGCCAAACATCAGCCTTGAAACCTTAATGATTTGGAGAGGATCTGCAAAGAAGAGTGGGACAAAATCCTCCTGAGATGTGTGCAAACCTGGTGGCCAACTACAAGAAACATCTGACCTCTGTGATTGCCAACAAGGGTTTTGCCACCAAGTACTAAGTCATGTTTTGCGAAGGGGTCAAATACTTATTTCACTCATTAAAATGCAGATCAATTTATAACTTTTTTGAAATGCGTTTTTCTGGATTTTTGTTGTTATTCTGTCTTTCACTGTTCAAATAAACCTACCATTAAAATTATAGACTGATCATTTTGTTGTCAGTAAGAAAACGTACAAAATCAGCAGGGGATCACATTTTTTCCCCACTGTAGCTTTGTGTTGATGAACAAATATATTCAATAATTTACAGAAAATTGCAAATGGAATATAAAATATATTAGAATATATAATATTTTGTGTAGAATTAAAATGAGTTGCATATGTTTTGGTGGTCTGCTCAAGCTAGCGCTATCCTGTCTCTGGAGTGATGGTTCATGGGATGCTGATTAAATCTGGATTTCAGAATGAGTCCTCAACTTTTGACCCGTATTGATTGAAGAGGGAGACTGTAAATATATGTGACCCTCTCTGTGAAAACCCAGCTAAAGTCATTTTTTTATGATTTGCTGTTTTCTACAAAAAAACATCCTTCATATGGTAAAGAACATTCTGTGAAAATGTAACTTTATATCTTTAATATTGACTGAGTTAGGTCATGTCAAAGATTGAAATTAATGGAAGAAATCAAACTTTGATGCTTGTTATCTCATAATTAGATTTTGAGACTTTAGCCTTGATTTCACAGAGAGGGTCAGATATATTATATGTGTGTTCATGCATCAGTTTGAGAATCACTGTATAAAATAAGGCATGTCAAGATATGTTGTGCTAGGTTTGATCATGTTGATTTATTTCTTTTTTTTTTGATGTTTTTGATATTTAGGAGAATTATCCCTTTAAATTCTGTCACCTCTCTTCCATCATCCCTGTTTGCTCTTTACAGGTCAGGTCCAGAGTAAAAAATGCATTGAAGAAGTCTTGCACTTTGCTTATGAAGAGAATCTCTTTGTTATGTCAGATGAGGTAATCACAATTTCTGCTCTTTTGCATTTACACTTTGGATAAAAAACTAGTTGAGCTGGAAGTGATTTATCTTTAAACATACACGACCATTCAAATGTTTAGGGCCAGTATTTTTATTGATTTTATTGGTAAGAAATCGATGCTTTTATTTAGCAAGGATGCATTAAATTAACCAAAGTGACTGTAAAGACATTTTGTGTTACAACAAGTTTCTATTTCAAATAGAAAATGTTAAGCAACAATAATAATAATAATACAATAAAAAAATCTTTCTTAAGCACCAAATCAGTTTATTAGAATATTTATTTATTTAAGACTACTAAAAATTCAGTTTTGACATCACAGGAATAAATGAGATTTTAGATTTACAGATTTATGCATTTAGCAGGCGGTTTTATTCGAGTTATTCACATTGGTAGATATATGCTTTATCAGTTCATGCATTCCCCGGCAATCAAACCCATAACTTGAGCTACAGGAATGCTTCTCATTTTAAAATAGAAAACGGTCATTTTAAATTGTAATAACATTAATCACTTTTTGTTTGTATTTTTCATCAAATACATGCAGTCTTTATGAGCTTAAAAACTGTATTGACTAGTAACTTTTGAACCATAGTTAAGTGTGAAACTATTCAGAAGAATGTGTGCATCAGTTGCCTAAATCCTATTCTAATGTAGCAGATTGTGACCATTGTGCACTAAATGTTGATTTGTGCTGTTGCTGGCAGGTGTATCAGGACAATGTGTACGCTCCTGACTGTCAGTTCCACTCCTTCAAGAAGGTGCTGTATGAGATGGGTCCCGAGTACTTCAACAGTGTGGAGCTCGTCTCCTTCCATTCCACTTCCAAAGGCTACACTGGAGAGTGAGTATCTCTATTCTTGAAGCTTTGCAGAGGTCAGCATGTGCCTTAACTTGAGATGGCCTCCTTAAGATCAGCTTTCACTGACCCTTCACACACTTTCACATGACATAACCACAGTATCCTCAAACATAGTTAGACATCGTCTGGTTTTATAATTTGCTATTTTAAATAGATGGGATGTAGAAATATCCACCCCCTTCAGTGTCAAGCTGGCACTTGTAAGGACATCTCTGAAGTGGTAAAGTTTTAATGGCAGTCCAGTGAGCACTGTTGTGTTAATATTTGTGAAAAACCCATTCCTCTAACAGTGTTTGGTTGTTCAAAAGTCTACAAAACTCCTCTGTGGAATGTGGCCTGACTGGAATTGAGTTTCTGAAAAAAACTAAAATATTTATGTTTTGGCTAATGAACGTGGCAAGCTTGTCCTACAGCTCTGAGAACTCATGTGACATGTCCATGTCCTTCCACAGGTGCGGCTTCAGGGGTGGGTATATGGAGGTGATCAACATGGATCCTGAGGTTAAGGCCCAGCTGGTCAAGCTTTTATCAGTTCGTCTGTGTCCCCCCTTGGCTGGCCAGGCTGCAATGGATGTGATTGTCAACCCTCCTCAACCAGAAGAGCACACGTTCAAACAGTTCCACCAGGTTAGCTGTTTAGTGTCTGGTGGAGTAAAGCACGCTGTGTACTGGCACTGACAGTGACTTCATTATGCGGTTTCTAGTATATAAACCTCTAAATGTTACACATAAGTAACCTGTTATTACATGAACAGCCCTGAAGAGATTTAATGTTTGGGTTTGACTAGGCGTGATTGTGGTTGTTTGATCTCTTTCAGGAGAAATCATCAGTGCTGGGTGCTTTAGCAGAAAAAGCTAAACTAACGGAGCAGATCCTGAATGCAGTTCCAGGAATCAAGTGTAATCCTGTCCAGGGGGCCATGTACGCCTTCCCTCGAATCTTTATCCCTCCTAAGGCAGTGGAGGAAGCCAAGGCAAGTGCTCCTACTTCAGCAGAACTTGAGCTTTCTAGTGGAGTTTTATTTGCTTTTGGTATTATTTGGTGTCTGCTAGTTTCCAGAGCACTCTAGACTGTTCACAGTGAATTGTGTAAACTTCCTGTCATCACCACTGATCTAAGTGTTATCTGATTAGGAAGGGTGTAACTTAGTAGCACTAGTTCAGTACAGTTTGTCCAGTACTCTTACTTGAATTATGTCTAACTATGTTTGAGATTTGTTACAAATCTGTGATGTGTCTGTGATTTGGTTCGGCAGGCTCTGGGAATGCAGCCGGACATGCTTTACTGCCTGAGGTTGCTGGAGGAGACGGGGATCTGCGTTGTTCCTGGTAGTGGCTTTGGACAGAAAGATGGAACGTATCATTTCAGGTAAACTTGATGATCAAACAGATTCACATTTTATTTGATATCGGATTTTTTTTTTTTTCTTCGTGACCTGTAAAAACATGATTTGAAATCTGTCATATTTATTCTTGGGCACTTTTTTTATGGCCTGAGCTGAAAATGTCTCGTGAACAATCTTTCTGACACCACAGGAAAGTTATGTTGACCACGCACATGCATGTGTCACATTCTGTGGTGGTTTTAAATCAGATAAATAAAACGGTTCAGAAAACCGAGAATTATTTCCCTTACTATTCAAAATATTGTGTGATATCATTGTTTCCGTGTCCAGTTAAAGGCACTTTTCCCCCTGTTATTACCACTTTTTATTGACATTTGTTCTGTTTGTCTTTTTCAGAATGACAATCCTGCCATCCATAGAGAAGCTGAAGGTACTTCTTGGCAAAGTGCGAGATTTCCACATCAGCTTCCTCAAAGAGTACTCCGCTCTGGAGATGAAATCTGACTGATTTGCAAAACATAAGCTGGCGAGTCCAGCGCTACTGAACACACTGGCTACTCATTTAAACTGTGAAGGTAGTGTTAAGTGTTTTTTATTCTAATTTTAGACTTGATTTAATGAAAATGGTTTCTGGGTGAGTTTTACGGAAATATTAGCTATTTAGTCAGACATACAACACTACTCTTGAATATTGCAGTTATTTTTCACGGTTCATTAGAGACACATTGTCATTTTTCTTATGTTATATTTGCCTTTAAATCATATCTGCAGCAGGGTGCATAGTAAATACTCCCTCTATCATGAGACATGAGATTCAGTTACAAACCAGGAACTAAATTGTGAAGATTGACGCGTCACTCACTTGACAATAGCTCACTTGAAACTCTTTTGTAGCACCTTATATGAACTATTCAAAACCATTTCGGCTGATGCAAATTTAGTTGTTTTTTTGTGTGTGTGTGTGGGGGGGTGGGGGATGGTACTGTGATGAACACTTGTTATGGTTCTGGAATGTTTACAAGGAGGGACTCTTTAACGTTTGTGTTGTCCTCATCCTTAGTTGAACTCATTGCCATGCAATGTTCATAAACATTTTATCTTACAAAAGGACAAGCTTAGCCACAATCTTCCACAGAAGCTGAACTTGTGAGTAAGGCAATGATTTATGCATCTCTGACTCTGTATGTTTCCAAGGCCAGTTGAAAATGTGGAATGAAAGAAGCATGTGGAGAAAGTGCTGGCTTGTAAATGTTTACTGATGTATTTGATTTCCTCTGGTTTTATGTTGCAAGTTATTTTGAACTATTAAACATAATGCTGTTTGAATCAGTTCTGGGGGCTGTACCATGAAGCTAGCTGAACAAACTCTGGGTTACACGATTGGTTTCAAGTTCAGAAAACCAAACTAATCCAATCAGGCTTTATTGATACCATCATGCTGATTATCACTAGCCTCGGTCAGCTCAGACCTTCATCCTGAATCCATGCATAACTATGTAAACATGTGCACATGAAATGATGACCTCAGAAGAGAACAGCCAGCTGCACGCTGTGAAACTGATGAAACTTCTCTCTTCTGCCTAAGAATGGGAGAAAATTATGAACTAATATTAAGAATTTAAACTTACACTGCAAGAATAAAGAGTTTTCCTCAAAAGGGGGCAACTGAACGAAAACACCTGGCTATATCAGTGAAAGAGAAACAGCTTAATTTGTGTAGTCAATAAAATCTATAATTCTACAGCGACTGAAACATTAAGCATATCATTTATATTGCATATTATCTGTAGATATTTATTTTATAACTTGTTACAAGTATAAATGTGTAATAAAGTGAGAGTATAATTATGTACTCCATATATAAATCATGAAATTATTATTATCATCACTGTTTAGCCAAAGATATCACTTTGCTCACAGCTGATTGGTCCTGCCACAGAGCACGGAAGCCATGTATCGTAAGTTATGGCGGTGAACACTTATAAAAATCAGCTCACCTTTATGGTGCATAAAACCCAGGGATGAAAACAAATGTAAGCTAGCCAGCAAAACCAGCTTCATGGTGCCACCCCGTTCTGGTCAGACACTCCGTTGTATTTACAAATTAAATATTAGCCATTAATTAAAAGACATTAGTGACTATCCATTGTAACTCCCCTTCTGACATCTCATCTTTCATAGCAAAGCCATTAACAGTGAATGAATGTTAATGCCTTCTTGCATCCTTTGAACTTATCACTTCATACGAGGTGCCTTTATTCATGCATATGAACTTAAGTAAAATTAGTTTCTCCTACATGCATTACTAGCTTGTAATATAGAATTTTTTGAAAGCTTTGTTTTTTATGTATTTTTTGTTTACACACTTTTGGAAATTGGCCCAATGTTACATTGTGTATATAGTATTTTCAAATGAATATTAAACTTATGGAGACTGTTAAAGTGCATTGTATCTGTTTTGTCTTTCTTTTTTAACAAGAATAATTGCTTTAGTGTATATGTCTTGTTTACCAAACAAAGGATATTTTTATTGAGCACTACATTGAAATGTCAGTTCTGACGGTTAGAATATAAAAACAAGTACGAGTAAAATGCTATGTATTGTAAAACAGTTCTGTGTAAAAGACAAGCAGTTGCAGACTTGAGTTGATGTCACAGTTCCCGGTGTAACATTAGGATTTTCTGCCCTCTGGTGTTCTTTGTAGCCAATTTAATTTCTCAATCACACCATTTAAAATCCCCAGAACAGGTATCCAACACAGGAAGTTTGAGGTAAAGGCACGTGACCTCAGGCAACCCAGATTCTTTCTACATGCAGGTGTAGGTCACAGGTGTTTCCTAAACTGCTCTGTTTTTGTAGTCAGTGCAGATATGATCCAGCTTCAGTGACAAATGACCTTTTAGAGTGGGTACATAATGTACAACCCTACATTACGATCTGGCACATGGACCTGTCTATAGCAGTGTTTCCCAACCCTGTTCCTGGAGGCACACCAACAGTGCACATTTTGGATGTCTCCCTTATCTTTGGAAAATGTGTCGTGTTGGTGAGCCTCCAGGAACAGGGTTGGGAAACACTGGTCTATAGTAAACAAGGAAAACATTTCAGATCTGTTGAGCTTTTAGCACCTAACAAGTGAAAACACCGTTTATACAGTGAAATATTGATCATATTGGATCACCATATTCAATGCTTTAACCTGCATAATTTAATCTGAGCTCCACTGCTAATGAAATGCAGGTAAACTATTTAAACTAGCTTGGTTTAGATGACAAATGTACTGAATAGTCATGTGGTCCTCACGGAGCAATCCTCCAATGAACTTTAAAGTTGGCATGGCACTAAAACTAGTCAACTACCAACTAATAACTGAAGCACCAAATAAAACAAAGACTTGTTACGTTGAGGAGATATTGAAGGACATTTTATTCAACAACTCAACTTTTCACAGAAGATACAGGCCTATAGTAAAGGTGCTTATTCCTCCACTCATTTTATCACGCATCATGTCTCTCGCTCTCTCTTTCAATCAGTGAAGGGACCAAAATGTTCAACATGCACCTGGATTGCTGACAAATATAGGCAATTTATTTTATTTTAACTATTTCAAAACAAACACACTCAAATATGACAGCAGCTGATACAAAGCTTCAATGACAATCACTTATTTTATACATGTTATACTCTCTTGTTCCAATTCTTAAAATTCCAAAAGAAAGGAAAAGAAAATCTACAAATAAAAAGTGGTAAAAAAAAAGCGCACAGATACAAACAAATCTAAAAATGGATTGGTGATGAAGTCTCATTTCGATTTAGTTTTTGTTGTTTTAGGATCTCTCATCTAAACTCTTGAGTTGGGAAACTGCAATCCCCAAAAATAATAATAATAATTGTCCAGGGCCAAAACTGCATTATATGGTTAGATTTAATTTTGTGAATACTATGACAACAAAAAATGCAAGTTACACAGAGTACGTAGCAATTACCCCGGTCTCTCTGAAGTGGGGTTGCCTCTAGAGGGCCGCAGGGCGAGGAGGAGGGGCAAGAAAGAGTTACTAGATGCGGGATCACCTGTGCGTTTACTACAAGGGAATCAGGTGGTCAGGAATGGCTGTATGTAATTCTGATCATTTAAGGCAGCCCCGAATCAGATTATAAACACCTGTTTGTTGTGCAACTAGATCATTTTTTTAAATCCCCACTGTTGGAGACGGACAAGATATCTGCTGTCGGGTTTACTGATGGGCACACTGCACTCCAGGACCGTGATGCCCGCCTTCTTCATCCGAGCTGTCGTTGTACGCCTCGCGGCGTTGGCCACCAGAGGAGCTCTGGCTTACAAACTCCTGCATTTCCACTTCCTCTGAGTCTCCAGAGATGATAGGTGGATCGGCCCGTGTAGGCAGCAAATCCTCCAATTCCTGAAAAAAACAGAAGACACAAATCAGAGGAAAGAAAACTTGGAATTGTGCTTTTATATATATAAAAAAAAAAATACTGTTCAAAAGATTGATTTTAATAAGATTTTGTCTTATTGTTTGCTTTTATGCTCAACAGGGCCATACTTGACTAATAGTTATAACGTATATTAGGAAATATTACAATTGAAAATAACTTTAGTTTGGAGTAATGGCAGCTGAATTCAAAAAGGAAAATTACACTGTAAAACGTTCAGTGTTCTTTAAAGGTGTGGTTGATTGCGATTTCAAAAGTTCAGTGGAAACGGAGATATCAACTTTTAAAATTCTGGCAGTTTAATGCCTACAAAAACGGCTCGTTCAATCTGAGCCCATGGCGTATTTCTGAGGGAGGGGCTTCATAAAAACAGGAAATGATCAGCGAGTTTACAGGAGAAGAGACAGAGCGGTGTGGAATAAAGGAAAAATAATGATTTATTTTTTACTTTTGTAACATTAACGGTCACCAAATTAATTAGTCCTTGCTGAATTAATAGAATCATAATCCCAAACTTTTGAACAGTAGTGCATGTATAGGATTCTTCTATAATATTCTTCAATAACTTCAAATGTACTGTTTGTCTTACCGTTAGCTTCTCTGGGCTGATCCAATTGTTGTCTGGGAACTGCACGTCAAACTTGATGAACAGGTCACCCTTCTCGAAGGGGTTACGGTACTGTGGCATGCCTTCCCCTCGAACAACTCTGACTGAACCTGTAAAGGGACAACACCATTGTTTAGAGCATGTAACAAATCATTTCAAACTCAGACACTACAAAACTCATGTCAAGTGGACTCACCTGGCTCAATGACTTTGCCAGCTGGGTATTTCACCACAATCTGTCTACCATCCAAGTGTTTCAATGTGAAATGGAAACCACAAAGTGCTTCAACAAGGCCGATCTTATAGGTCATGGACAAGTCGTTGCCTTCTCTTTTGTAAGTCTGTTGAAAGAGTTTAAAAGCTTTAGTTTTATTGAACATTAGATATTTTATAAAACACAAAACTGATGCTTCAGTGATATCCCATATCGGTTCAAATCAAACATGACTCTTGCTTTACTTCGAGGCTTGAAAGGGAGGGACTAGAACCTGTAAAGCAGCATGTTCATGACACATGGTCATTACAATCTACTTTACGTTCTTGCAGCAGCTCAGCAGTCAAGAGGCCAGAAGCTCTAAAGCATGATCATCTGTGTGACTGAACCACAGCACTACAGAACGAGTTCTTTGTTACTGGCTGGTAATTAAACGGATCATATGACATGATTTCATGGTTTCCTTTGTCGTTAAGAGTGTTACAAGCCATTCATGCATATATGAGATGTGTAAAGTCGCAAAGATTAAAGTCTCAAACCCAAAGAGGTATTCTTTCTAAAAGTTAAGACTCATCCATACCTTCCTAAAATACCTAATTCAAACATACCCCCACGTCACTGCATCAGACGTAGGGCTGCCCCCTAATAGTAGACTAATCGTTAGTTGACCAAAAGAGGCTTGGTCGACCAAAATGGTATTGGTTGCAGAAAAAATAAAAATAATCTACAGGCGAAGTCATACAGTCTGAGAGTAAAAGATTGTTAACAGTTAGTCTATGGTAATGCAGTACATCCAAATCCTCGACTATCATTCATCGACCTCAAATATGGCTTATCGTCTGAAATATATAAGTATTAGCAACTTTACATGGCCGCTCAATCTAATGTTAACCTAGAGAAATGTGCACTCGTGTCTGTGTGGAGCTGAACAGCAGCACTTACTGCAGGACAGATAAAGGCGCCAGTGCGATCATACAGATAAGAGTAATAAATCTTCCAAATCTGTAAGACTGTTTATTTTTTTGCCCTCAATAAAAACAAATCGTGCTTTTGTAAAATAAAGCTAACAGGATGCGCCTTCTGCTGTCTTGGTCTGTGAACTTGGGCGCAAAACTGTGTATATATATTTACCATACACACAAAAAATATATCTATGAAGCGTGAAATGTCTACTTTCAAACGAAAGATAAATATTCTCAGATTATGCAATCCTGTATGTAACATGCATACAGGTGCATCACTGCTGCAGAGATGACGAGCCTGTGTTGAAGACTTTATATCTTAAACTGAGAACAAAAAAAGCACTAGTTTATCAAAATATTAAAGCAGCCTCCTTACTGTTTTTCAGTGATATTCATAATCATTACTTCTGCCGGTGCGCTGTGGCAAGCTTTTGCGTTCGCTTGAGCGCCTATAGGCAATTAAAGGCTCATAATAATGATTTAAACGGGTTATTGATAAACGTGCGATTAGTCAACTAATGCTTAAAATGAACTACTAGACGACCAGAAAATCCTTAGTCGAGGACAGCCATAGATAGAAGATTTGTATAAAACCACCCAAATTTATACGCAAAGGTGCAACTTATCCTCGCTGTAGTATTGTTGCCTCCATAGAAGCTGAGATTCCAAATATGGTAAGGGGCGTAACGATTCAGTCACCGACTCACACACACACTTCAGGTATTCGTCAATCACAACGCACTAGAAATCTAGCCAGTCAGAGCTAGGGATGGGTACAGAGAGCAGGTCTTTTTTTGGACCGGTACGTAATTGGGTCAATACCGGACTACCGGTAAGCTTCGGGACAAACGATACTGTTATCGATACTTGCGTTGTTTTATCTCTGTATACTTTAATGATAACGATGAATTAGAAGCTGCTGCTTGTCATTTGTCTTCACTGAATGATGTGGCCGTCGTTTGCTCTACGTGTATGTGATATCCGTGCGCATATGCGGTGTGTGTGTGTGTTTGCGTGCAATCAGTGGCAGCAAGAGTGAAAAAGTGTAGGTTCACGTTACAAAACTAGGCTACACCAGCTTCAGATGCAATATATGCAGTAGTGTAATCAGAGATGGGGACAAATACATCAACATTTATTTAAAATAAAAAATACTGTGTGGAAACATTTATTTAAATACAAATACAGTATTTTGAAAATACATTTGAAATTGGCTATCCAGTGAAGTAACACTATTAAGGCATGTTTACACCAAGAACAATAATTATAAAAGATAACTATTTTAGTGTATTCTAAGTATACAGTGCAGTTGTGTCATCTGTCACTAAATGCTCAAGCTCTTTAAAGCAGAAATGATTCCGATTGGCTGTCAATATTATTATCAATCATCATTTTTTGTGCCATTATGGTTATAGTTGTGGTGTGCTATCTGCTATTCACTTAGATTTAGTATGTACTCACACTAAGGGATCTGATCCGTGCTTGAGCACAATTGACACCCAAAGTCCAGTTAATTTCACAAGTGTGACTGCTCTGCACCGTGTCCAGTGCAGTTCGTTTAACCACGCCCTGGCCCGCTTGAAGAGGTGGCTCGGGTGCGGTACACATGTAGTGAGAGCTCCAACCACGCCGGAGCATGGAACAGTTCATTTACTATTTTTGTATGTGCTATTGTTATCATTATGACAGCAAACATCTTTATTACTACTTGATATCACACTTTAAGTAATTTAATTAGAGTACATTTAGATTTACAATGAGTCTGGTTCTCATCTTATTGATGAACAGGTATTGTAGTTTGTGAGTAAAGCTGCAAATTCCACCATTAGCCTCGGCTGCCTCTGTAATAATCCTGTGATATCTGTCTATTAGTGAAAGGACATATCGCGCTTGGGCTTTAGTACAAGGCAGCTGTGCCTAGTGTGAGTATGCCCTTAGAACAATTAAAAAAAGTTTTTGTTTCCCCCTTTATTATTAGCATTATAGTTATCTTTGGGTACATAGACACAGAAAGCTGCTTATTACTCATTTATCCATGCATCTTTAATCGCTTTGATGTGTCAATAGGTCCTGCCCACTAAAAGCTCCACAGATATATTTGCATACCACAACAGTGGTGGACAGAATTGACACCCTTGATAAATGTGAACAAAAAAAGCCTGTAAAAATTAATCCGCATCATTAATTATTTTGATATTTCATAAAAAAAAATAATATATAACCTTTCATTGAACTAAAACAATTGAAAGTGGGAGGAAATCTCATGAAAAATGTTTTATAGACGTTGGACAATTATTGACACCCCTAAAAATTATTATAAGTTAAATATCTCTGAAGTATATTCCCATTCATATTTACAATTTTGAGCACTCCAGGGTGATTATGAACATGACATTATCCAGCCATTGCTTCCTGTTTCACAGAAATATAAATAGGAGGAAAAACAAAGCCCAAATTCCCTTAATCATTCATCACAATGAGAAAAAACAAATAATATATTTCTGATGTGGAGCAAAAGATAATTGAGCTTCACAAATTAGTGAAGTGGCTTTAAGAAAAGAGCTAGAGCAGTGACAATTCCCATTTCCACCATCAGGGCAATAATTAAGAATTTCCAATCAACATAAAATGTTACGAATCTGCCTGGAAGAGGACGTGTGTCTATATCGTACTAATGCACGGTGAGAAGGAGAGTTTGAGTGACTAAAGACTCTCCAAGGACCACAGCTGGAGAATTGCAGAAAATAGTTGAGTCTGCGGGTCAGAAAACTTTTTTTTTTATTGTCAAACAGCACCCACGTGTGTACAATGAAATATTCTGCTGTATTTTTTATGTTGTGGGCCTATATTTCTGCTGATGGTCCTGGACATCTTGTTTAGACACATGGCATCATGGATTCTATCAAATACCATCAGATAAAAAATAAATAAGTGACTGACTCTGTTAGAAATCTTATAATGGGACATATTTGGATCTTCCAACCGTACAATAATCCAAACACAAACCTCAAAAACACAAAAATGGTCACTGGGCACAAAACCAAGCTTCTGCTGTGGCCATTCCAGTCCTCTGTCCTAATCCATGTAGAAAATGAGTGAGGTGAATTGAAGAAAAGCACCACCAACATGGAGCTGGGAATCTGATATCCCCCCCACCCATTTAAAATTATTATTCTCCAATGAAAGGTTAGATTGTGATTTTTTAAATAAAAGATCAAAAGGATTAACAATGCAAATTAATTTTCACAGCCTTCAGTGATCATATTTCAAGCGGTAGAGTTACACTCACGAGACACTGCACTTATTCCCAATCACAAAAGTACATAATTTTCGTGTGCTTTAATTTAAAGCCTTGCCGGTTCAACATTTCATTCGCGTGCTGTTCTGACATGCGCTTATTCAGAGCACACACCTGAGGCGTGCATAAGTTACACTAAAGGCTGGTCAAACAGCACATGATTACTTGGTTATCGTCAGATTGCGCCAATACTGTCAAAAACACACAGGGTTTAACATATAAACACAATAAGTTATGTCTAAAGTGAAAGTAACAGTTGGGGGAGAGAGACAGATGCGTGCAGGTCTTAAAGGGACAGAACTAAACACGCTGACGATTTTCATTAAAGGGATCGTTCACCCAAAAATGTGTATTCTGTCATTATTTAATCGCTGTCATGTTGTACCAAACCTGTATTAATTTATATTCTTGTCCTGAACACAAAAGATGATATTTTGAAGAATGAGGGTAACCAAAGAGTTGCTGGTCCCCATTGAGAAAAAAAGGTTACATTCTTCAAAATAGATAGAAAGAATATAAACTTTTTTTTTTTAACACGTTATGGGTGAACTATTTCTTTAATGTTAATAAGATAAAACAAAGAGAAAAATTACTCCCTGCTACTGACTGAAGAACTTTAATACAGTTGCTAAATTTCTGCAGTAATAAAATAACTTGAAATTTTCAACAACTTCGCATCATATCTTTTTGCACCAAATAGTATTGATAACATTATCGATAAGCAGTATCGGTAAAATGTAGACGATACCCATCCCTAGTCAGAGCACACCGCACTTTTCAGAACGATGAACTTTGTAAAAATCAACACGTTTCAGAAAGGGGGGGCAGAGAGGAACAATAATGTAAGATATATGAAAAATAATGTGTTTTTTGAACTGCTGTGCTATCCAATAACGCAATTATAGTTAAATTATACCTCTTGACCCAAAGCTGGGTATCTTGAACATTTATATTCTGGATTTTAGAATTATCAAATATAATCTTTTATTTTTTCTGTAGGCAAATCACTTAATTGCCTGTTTTCAAGAAAAAACTTGCGATCTCAATGGAAAACAGCATGACCTTATTGTCTTGCCTTTCATTTTTTTTTTTTTATAAAAAACAGAGCATATAAACCAAGAGGCGGTTACTTTACTTTTACATGGAGGTCCATGCATTTTCCACTATTGTTATTATACTTTCCTTAAAATGTGACAGTTACAATAATAATACAAAATGTAAATTAAATATCAAAATGAATGTTAATGTTTCACTTTCGACTTGGACAAAATAAATGTATAAAATGTTAACATCAGCCAATTTAAGGCTTTAATTAAGCTTAAGATATGAAAAAAAAAACAGTTCACTTAATCTTGGGAGTTCCTGCTCAAACTAAACATCGCTATCATAATTTCTAAACTTGACAGTGAACATTGACATACCTCGTGCTCCTTTCCCTGCAGGACCAGGACAATGTCACCAGGTTCTACTCCAGGAGCCTGGTCTGCCTCCCCGCCGAAGGTGATCTTCTGCCCGTGCTTCATACCTTTATCCACATGCACTTCCAGAATCTTCACCTCTTTAGCCACCTTCTTCCCCTCACATTTTTTGCAGCGGTCCTTTTCACTGATCACCTCGCCTGGATCATAAAGAATCCATCAGCAAACCTTTCCTCCACATGGACTCTGTAACTGTCAAAGTACATTCAGACCGGAGCCCCTTACCTTCACCATTACAATCAGTGCACACTGACTGCATCTGTTGGACCATGCCAGGAGCCAGCTGTCTGATCATAATGCGCATACCACGCCCCCTGCAGGCTGTGCACTTCTGGACTGCACCAGACTTCCCGCCTTGACTGCGGAGACAGAAAGAGCTTCAGTTTCACCAGTACTTGAGCACATACAGACTTAAGCCAGGGGAAGATTCAAACTCTTTAAAAGCCTTCTTGGTCTGTTTAACTCAGACTGATTTAACAATCCAATAACTCGAACGACTCATAAAACGTAGGATTGTATCGAACCGATTGGGCTGTGGTGGACAAAAATAAACTTAGATGCTCATTACAGTGCTCTTTTTTCCATAATTGTCTTGACAACACCCAGAAAGTGAAAGAAAACACACTCACCCATTACAAGAGCTACACAGAACATTCTTGCTCAGCTGTAATTTGGTTGTTTTTCCATTGTACAAGTCTTCAAGAGACACCCTACGGGGAAGAAGTGAGTGTAAGCTCTTCTGGAATATTCCAGAATATTATGATGCAACACCAAATAAAGCTATAATGACATATACCAACTTCTTCTTAAGAAGCTTTAAATATATGTGCTTGGCAACAGTGAGGGGATGAGGAAACAGAAATAAGGTCAATGTGACCACTAAAGAACAGCATTTCTAAGTATTTCTTCAAAAGTGGAAGTGATTTGACTTACTTCAGGGGGTGGACCATATCTTCCCCTCTCCGCCGTCCTCCGTTCCTACTCCGACCCTGTCCTCCCATGAAGCCTAAGAGACCGCCACCAAAGATATGGGAAAAGATGTCATCCATCCCTCCTCCTCCTCCTCCTCCACCTTCTCGCAGACCCTGCTCCCCATAACGGTCGTACAAGTCCTTCTTCTCTGGGTTAGTTAGTACTTCATATGCAAAGCTAATCTCTTTGAACTGAAAAGGGGACAAATAAAAGATTAAATATTTGAATAAAAGGCATTAAGCCAACATCATTTCTATTAATGCCTTAAATGGATTGTTCACCCAAAAATGAAAATTGTAATTTACTCATCCCCATGTCATTCCAGATAAATAAAATAATAATTTAATTTTGAATCACAAAAGACATTAATGAAACCTGAACATTTCCAGTCCACCAAATTTTTGACACTTCAGTCAAAACCCAGTGACTTGATGAGGTTTGTTCTTGTGCATCAAATATGTTTGAGTGTCCCTTTATCAATTAAGATGCTCCATGTAAATGTGCCTATTAATATTTGCATGTGAATAAAATCCCAGATTATACCCGTTTATTATATACAGGGATTATGTCTCTTCGAAAAAATGTGGGTTAAACGGCTTGATTCATTTGGATTACTTTTGCAAACCAATTTTTGAAATGTCAGTCGTGGTGGAATTCATAAAAAAACATGGAGAGACAGAAAACTATCTTTAGGTTTCATAAAAAATATATAATCTGGAGTTTCGAAGATTAAATAAAGTCTTATTGGCTTGGAAGGCAAGTAAAGGACATTTTTTGGTTGAATTATTTCTTAACACTAATATGACTACTAATACTTTAAAAGAATAATTTTCATACAATATTTTACGTGATACAATTTAACTCGTATTTACAAAATGATCACCACGACATATTTATAAGCGTTTTAACTTTCAACATGCTTTATATTTGACAAAAAAAGGAAAAAACTCTTACTTTGTCTCCAGCGTTTGGGTTTTTGTCAGGATGATATTCCTTTGCTAGTTTCCGATAAGCCTGAAATAGATTTGTTTCAGAAGAGGTTAGTCTCACTTCAGAAAGCATTCAACAACATTGAACTACATAACACATTTAAACCATCGTTTCAACAAAAGGAATATGCGGTGAAGTAAAACGAGTTACACCTGTATGTATATTCCAGCAAATACCCCTCGACATTTTATCGTATGATTTGAGAACGACTCATACGAGTTTGTTTGTGCGTCATATTCATATGAAGCCAAGCACAACGGCCTTGAACAACGCAACTAATCATACAAAACACCACAAGCTAGTGAGCCGTGCTGTCGCTAGTCATTGAAACGGATAGTTACCGTCAATTTAACGAGTTACCAGACAGAGACCCGTTACGTTTTGCGCCGGAGCAGCTAAACGCATAGCATTGCTAAATGGGATTAACAAACAACAGAACAAATACACAGGCCAATCATATGCGTCAGTTTGGTTTTAGTTTGTTTCAAATTCGTTGTACATGTGACCTCTTAGGCATTATGACACACATGTAAAGGGAAAAGCCCCGCGTCAAGGCCTACACACGGTGAGCTGATGCTAACTGTGTTTTCAGCTGCTAAGTACACAGGAAGATATAACGTTACATATGAGATGACTGCGTCATGTTCAAGTCCAAGTCATAAATCACACACATACACGGACAACTTTAGGTGGATATGTAAAGAGGCAGCACATATGTTTGATCGAATCCCATAGCAACAATCCATCTCGTCGGTTTTGTCCGGCTATCTGGTAACTATAGTCACTAGGCCAAACTCAGCAGCTTTAGCTCAGTGCTAATCCTCCTCTCTCTTCCTGATTCACCGACAAACACCAGTCGATTCGCTCCCGTTAAACAGCGCTAACGAGCAGCGAAAATAAAGTCCAGACACATGAACCCGTACCTTTTTCAGCTCGTTTTCGGAGGCCGAGGGGGACACCCCGAGAAGGTCGTATAGTTTGGTATCGACGACGTTGGACATGGCTGTGCGGAGAGAAGGACTGTCTGCGGGAAGCGGAGAGCTGAAGAGAGACACCGGCCGGAAGCGTCAACTTTAACCTCTCTGCGCGCGCCTCCTCTCTCAGCACGAGCACATGTCATCGTGATGCAAATATTACTCACATCCTTCACATTAACATTCAGCAACTTTCCGTTGACGAATATTGTTTAAATAATGTAATAAAAGGGCATTTTACATAACTCCAAATGCTGTGAAATATGTCGCTTGTTTGTGTATGATTTAAAAAATGTAAAATAGTCCAGTGGTCAAAAATGTCATTGAACTGTAATTTTTTTCTATCTACAGATTTAAAATCGGACAAATAATGTTTTTTTTTTTTTTTTTTTTTACAAAACGTTGAAAATTATTACTTCTAAATAAAACTGTATTTGCTATATATTTCTAATATTTCTCATTGAATTTGATGTTTTCATTTTCACAAACTGAAAATGTTTAAAAAAATATTTAATGTTTGTACTTTTGGAAATAGATCTTTATTATTCATAATTAAACTTACTATGTTGAATTTGAGACTCATTTTAGCGCAAATGACGTGCTTTGTTTTGTTAGTCTTTTATTAAATTTAAAAACAATTGTGTAACCCTAACAATCAAATGAAACGGCTACCCTATTCCAGCATGGATTTATGTTTTCTCTCTTCTCCCAACAGCTATTACAGAAATATGGGCATAATGAAAGTGATTTGATTTGAACAGCGAGACGTCCATTGATTGAGATCCGTGTTCTTTGGCTTTTTAATAGACA
This sequence comes from Ptychobarbus kaznakovi, assembly GCA_027422405.1. Lineage (NCBI taxonomy): Eukaryota > Metazoa > Chordata > Actinopteri > Cypriniformes > Cyprinidae > Ptychobarbus > Ptychobarbus kaznakovi. The sequence continues at coordinate 18,132,198 of CM049798.1, forward strand.
GTGTGAGGTCAGGTGGAAGTCAATTATGCCGAAATGAAGTCCATCCCCCGTTGTACCCCTAAACTGTGTCCAAACCAGACACGTTGCGTTTCCATCGACCTGACAGACAGTCGCAGCTAATCAGAACTTATTGCATAGTTGATATTTAATATGCAACCCATTGCAGTTGATCGTTAGCAGAATGAAATGTAATTTACCCGGAATCACCACGTGATGGCAGCAAATGGCCGTAGCAGACAAACACGTCCACCTCCTTCAGGAGCCACTGACGACTTTTAAAGCGGGGTTGATTGACCAGTGCTGGATGTAAATGAACCACAGTAGACTAGTTGTCTGTAGCCCTCGTGGATGTAAGACAAAAGCGCACACCTCTACTTCTTGCTAATAGTGTATAGGGCTGTCTCTCGGGGTGGTGGGTGTATTTGGGGGGACACAGGAATAACGTTATCTGTAACTATGGTTGCAGGTGTTAATCGAGGCTATCGGGACTCAGAGAAGGGGTTTGTCTTTTAACTAAGCTATGTCCCCTTTGTTAATGCTGCTAGGCCTGACAAGCTTTACAGAACTTCTGATAAATGATTAGAAACTAAAGATTTACGTAAACAGAGTAACTCAAGTGGTGACCGTGCTTTTGCTATCCGTGCGCCTAAGCTGTGGAACTCCCTGTCTGGGGATAAAAGACATGCTACTGTATCCTCTTTTAAGTCTCTTCTTAAGACTCAATTTTATCGTATGGCTTTTTCTTCATTTTGACGGTATTTTCTGTATTTTGTTACTGTACTGATCTTTTTATTGTAAAGCACTTTGTAACTTTGTTTTGAAAGGTGCTGTATAAATAAATGTTTACTTACTCAAGTGGTAACAAATCAATATATATGTTTTGTTTGAAATGAAATGTGACGTAAAGCGTTTAAAAATTCTTGAATCCAAGTGATTTTTAAAATACATAAAATTGTGTTTCTTCTAATACTACTACAGTTGCTCTCAACATCTAGCTGTACATTCCTTATGGATATTTTCCTGCTGTTTGTTTTTATTGTAAGTCATTGTCAGCACATTGGGCTTAATGTGCCTACAGCTGAATCACAGACATGCTTGTGTTATATCGCCTTTACTGACATTAATTCAAACAGAAGCATGTTCCTGTGGCTCAAAGAGAAGAGCGTGGCGCTATAACTCTGACAAGGTCATGGGTTTGATTCCCAGAGAATCATGACCTGATAAAATATAAACACTGAATGCAATGTAATGGTTTGGGTAAAAGTGTTTACCACATGTAAATGTGAGTTTTCTGAGAGCTTAGTGAGCCTGACTTGATTTTGTCATTGATGGCAGCGTGGATATATGCATGTATGCTCACCTTAATGTTGTTTCAAACAAAGATGAAAACGTTTCTTGTGTGCTATATTCCAAGCCGTAGTATAGCTTAGTGTGCAACATTTCAACTTTGTGTTTTAACTGCTGTGAACTGATCATAACGAAGAAGACCAACACATTTTTTCTTTGGAATAGCATGCTATGACCCATTCACCATACTATGACTCATTCTCAATTGAACCAGAACCCTGTATTAAGAAAACAAACGAATTCATACTGACTTTAACCTCAGTGACAATCACCTAGGGTGGCTGGGCCTCGGGTCTCATGGAGGCTGTGACCTGCGCTGCTTCTGTCCTTTTCAAGACTTATGAGGCCTTGAGTGCTCCCACAGTCTAATTCAACATGACAGATCAGTGAGATGGACACTGGGAGAGGACTGAAGGAAAATCAGTGAACAGAAAATATAATGAAAGTGAAGATGAAAGCGAGGTATGTTCTTAGTGTGCAGACGTGTCCAGTAATGACAATGATAAAATATTATTACTGGTGAGCTTGGGCTGACTGAAGGAAAGTAATGTAGACTCTAATGGAAATAAGAGGAAATATGCATGCTGGATTTGTTTGTGGTTCACAAGTTGCACATCATACATCGTTCAAATGTACTTCAGGTGGTGTAATTTTATTCAAATTGAATTGGATATCTCTCACATCAACATTTTTACAATTATTCATATTACGACTAAAATGGAAGCGCAATTATAATTTGATATACAACATATATTGGTTAGAAAATATATTCCTGCTTATTTTTACTTGTTTAACAACAAAAACGAATAATTTCCATATAAAAGGTGTAAGCATCATTTACAATTTTCCACACTTTATCTGAAGCGTGTAATGGATTGGTTGAACCCCCAAAACAGTATGTTTATAGGTTAATATATATATATATATATATGTGCTGTGGTCTTTAATGGCCACTGAGACACAATGGTAAGTGCACTGCACAGGGAATTTGCTTAAAACAAAAGCTACAAAGCGACTCTAAAAAACCAATGACAACATATGTAAATCAAGTCTGTGTTTGTGTGCGCTGTGGTAATATTTGATCTAGTAGCCATTCTTGTTCAAAAGCATGTTCCGTCTGAACACCGTGTCCAAAGCAAACACTAAATCCTCTGTCTTCATGTAAACTCGTTTTTTGCCCTAAACAGCGATGACCACAGATGCATATTAAACTTCAAATATGTCCTGATTAGCTGTGATTGTCACGTCACATGGCATTTTTGTTTTCAGGGGATGGAAACCTGTCTGCTTTGAGCACGGTGTAAAAGGCCTGTTGACACCAAGAACGATAATTATAATAATAACTATATTAGCGTCCACACGTCCATAATGTTCTGTTCATTATAAGCGCACACCGCAGATATGTCGTCTGCTGCTTTAAATACTTAAGCTCTTCAACATCTGGTGGATTCTGATTGGCTGTCAGTGTTTTTATCGGTCACCAGCAGGAAAAAAAATGTATGACTCCAAGTATATTATATGAATTATATCCTCTGTATATAATATGTGTGTAAATAAAACAGATTGAAGTACACTCTTAACAATAAAGGTTCTTTATTGGCATCAATGATTCTATGAGGAACCTTGAACATCCATGGCACCTTTCAAATGCAGAAAAGATTCTTTATAGTCAAAAAAAGTTTCTTTAGATTTTTAAAATGTTCTTCAAAATGGTTATTTTAGGAAGTGTTCACTGAAAGGTTCTTTGGGGAACCAAAAATGGTTCTTCTATGGCACCAAGACACCCTTTTGGAACCTTTATTTATTAAGAGTGTATGTATTGAAGTATGTTTTACAAGAAAATACTTTCAGTGTCTACTTTCTACTAAAATTTCACATTTAATTCATTGTGTTACGTGCCATTTTCTATAAATATTAATGAAAGTTACTTTCTACAATTTTTTTTGTGTACTTGTGGCGTGGACGTCACAACTATCATAGAATTAGAACCATTTCAAATGTATAGTTATCGTCCTCGGTGTGAACAGTTTTTAAGGTTATAACGGGATGTTTTGTCCTCAGTTTATAATAGGTCATCTTTATTTGAGCATAATTTGAGTTATCCAAAGTCAAATTATGCAAAGCGCGAGTTAATGCCAAGCAACAACACAAAACCTACATACGGTTTATCTTTCATTTTAAATTTACATAGATTAAAATAGCCAGCCACACGTCGTCTTCTCCGCCTGTCCGTGTACAGTCTTTTCAACTCAGTGCAATCTGTGCTTGTCTATATGACACTGGAGCCCATGCATTAAAAACAGCAATGCAGGACAAAGTCAGTTGTGGTCCGGGCTCTCGTTCTCCCTCGTTCTTCTTTGTCATCTCAGAAGTCCATGGATATGGAGTGTTGTCCTGGGTCCACTACAGTGGTGGTGTTGCTACGAGCACTGCCATGGTTTCGGATGGTAATGCTCCCGCAGCCGCTTCCAATGCTGCCCGCAGCCCCTCCTACGCTTCCACCCCTCACGTAGATTTCACAGGGGATCTCCTCCATCACGCGGTCCTCGATCACCTGCTCGGCACAGTCGTGAGTCTGTTTGTAGCCGTAGCAGCTCTTCTTGTAGGTGCCGGTGTTGCTGCTATTAAAGGTCTTCATGGGCGGTGGCTTGGAGAAATCGTTGTGGTAAGAGAGCTCCATTGAGCTGAGCGGGGTGCGGCTCTGCTTCATGCTGCCGCCCGAGGAGGCCTGGGTACCACAGTGGTGCTCGTGGATGCATCGAGACATGGTGGAGGAGCGCCGCAGCTTATGGTAGCCATCCAGCTCATCTGACAGCTCGGCCATGTCTGACGACAGCTCCTTGTCGCGGAGGGAAAACAGCTCATAGTTGGGGGGATCGAAGACCTCTTGGAAGCCACCTTTGTTGAAGCCCGCCGGCCGACGGACCACTACTTTCTTACGGGGTTGCTTCATTTGCACCAGGATGGAAATGATGAGCAAGACCAGAACCACACCAGCAGAGATGCCGATTACCGTGCCGTGCGTTTTTGAGATTTGGTGAAAGAGTCCCTTGGACGTTCTCTCTGAGGGTGGAGAAACAAAGAGCTTTTAGTCGAACTTTAAAACATAAAGAGCCATTCAAGCATACTTTAAATAATCAAAATCTAGTAATATAGCATGTTTAAGAGCACAAAGACGTTGACTCATTCAGAGATGTCTAAATATTGAAATTATTACACCTGAGTTTGCTGCTTGAATGGAATTGTGTGGACGGAAAATATGTCACAAAATAATATATATGTTTTGAATTTCATAGTTGTTCACAACAACAAAAATAGAGACCAGTTCAATTTGTGAACAAAAAGACTCGGATGGTATCAGTTTAAGTCAGTATAATTTACATTTATTCATTCAGCAGATTATTTTATCCAAAGGGATTTACAAGAGAGGAGCATAAGCAATTCATTACAGAGCCAACAATATTCACAGTATACAATGCCATATTTGTTAGAGGGCAAGCTTAAAAAAAAGAAAAAGAAAGCTACAGCAGTGGAGAAATGCAGAAAAGACAGAGAAAAGGATTTTGCTAGTGCATTGGTTTAGGGTTGTTGGGGGGGGGGGCTACCGTGCCGGGACGTGGGATGGATATTTCTCTGCGACATTGCGACGCGATTGGGGGGATAGTTAGTAGTTTTGAGGTTAGTTAATATTAGTTGTATTATTGTATAAGAATAAAAGTGCCATATTCATTTATTAATGTTGTGTGCTTGAGTCTCCTTGGCTATTGATGCCCAAATAAATAATCTTGTCCAGTCAGGAACCTTTTGGTCTCTTCTTTTACTCCTTTGACTTTATTTGGAGTGTTACAACTTGGCGAGAAATGCAGAAAAGACAGAGAAAAGGATTTTGCTAGTGCATTGGTTTAGGTTAAGAAGAACATTTGTGGTTAAATAGTATATAAATGTGTATTTTTCTTAAATGACTGATCGTTTCACTAGATAAGACTCTCATTCCTCGGCTGGGATTGTGTGGAGCACTTCGAAGCTGCATTTTGGACCTTTAACCTGTTGACCACCATTAAAGTGTGTTAAATGCTTTCCTCAAAAACCTTAATTACTTTTCGACTGAAGCAAGAAAGACATGAACATCCTGGATGACATAGGGGCGAGTAAATTATCAGGAAATTGTTCATTCTGGAAGTGAACTAATCCTTTAAGTGCTGGCGGAGAAGATGTGTCTTCAGTTGCCTCGGGTTCTGAATTAACAGACTGACTGAAAGATTACGTGAGAATGTGTCAATTTGGGGATTTACACCTTTTTTAAAGCAAATTTTTTTTTTTAAAGAAAAGCATTAAACAAGGATGCATTAAATTGATAAAGTGACAGTAATGGCATTTCTTATGATACAAAAGATTTAGTTTTCAAATAAATGTATTACTGTAAAATATTTTTCACAGTTTTCACAAAAATATTAAGCAGCACAAGTGCTTTCAACACCGATAATAAAAATGTTTCTTGAGCACCAAATCAGCATATTAGAGTGATTTCTGAAGGGTCACGTGACACTGAAGACTGGAGATGACTAGGAATGGCGTGCCATCACAGGAATAAATTACATTTTAAAAGATGTCATATGAAAATATAAAAGTTATTTCAAATGTACTTTAATTTTGCAGCATTGGTGAGCATTTCTTTTTAAATACGAAAAAGCTTACTGACCCCGAACTTTTGGTAGTGTGTATATTAAAAGATACATTTGAATAATCCAAATTATATTTAAAAAATAAACACAACAACAACAACAACACTAAAACATGCTACAAAAACCGAATGGTTTTGTTGAGAGAAGAATAGCATGTTAACCACAGACGGAGGTTACTGTTTCAGGTGATGCAGGTGAGGAAACGGAAGCTGGTGTTTATGCAGTAACTCACCCTTGCAGTGGTTCTCGTCCCAGGGGTAAACACAGTTCTGAACGCCGTTGCACACCAGTGAGTTGTTGATGCACATGTTGCTGTGACAGAAAAAGGTGCTGCTGGAGCATGGAGCTGAAAAACAGAACAGATAGAGAAGACTAAATCTCTTAAAAACAAGGCAAACCCCATCCTTTCTTCTCATAGCAGGCCGTCTGCAGATTCGTGCGCCTCATGCCTGTGCCACAGGCTGTGTAGCGGGTGTTGAACACAACACCATAAATCAAATCTAACAGCCATCACAAAGCCGAGTTGCCATGAAGCTCTTGACTGAACGTACGCTTAGCATGCAAGTCAGAGCGGAGGGCAACGAAGAATGGAAAGCGAGGGAGAGGGGGAGATAAGCTTGTAATTGAAGGTGAGTGCTGATCTTTGGGGATGAATCCTTCAGGCTGCGTCTGTAAACCCTGACACTCATCTCCTCATCGCGTCTCCCTCTTTCAGCAGCACAGCCTCATCCCTCGGTCTCCATTTTCTGCCAAAACCCTGTGCTAGAGCTTGAGTGAGGGAAAAATCTCATCCAGTTTATAGGACTAAGTGCTTCTGACGTTCATTTCCTGGCAACGGCTCCATGCTCCCACTATACTGTGCTCATTCGACATTTCTTGCCTTCCAACAGTGGCCATTGACGACGGCCAAAGTCACACCACATCCCCTGATACATTATCGCTCATCAGAGGAGTGGGGTGAGACGCCAAATGTATTAGTTAGAGAAGAAACATTAAGGGTGTTTAACCCTTACCCTAACCTAACCTAACCCTACCAGTTTGTGGTCAGTAAGAGTTAATAATACTAATACTGCTTACTACTAAATTAATACTTTTATTATGATGCATTACATTATAGTAAATCCACTTGCTACAAACTATTTTCAAATATTTTTGCTTTCAATACATCATCATCCTAAAAAATGTATCACAGTTTCTTAAAATATTAAGAAGCACAATCTGTAAGAACTGATAATAAGAAACATTTCTTAAGCAGCAAATCTTTCAGCATGATTTCTGAAGGATCACGTGACACTGAAGACTCATCTGTCATCACATAAATGACATTTTAACAATACTTCATAATTCATGTATGTTTGATCAAATAAATCCTTGGTGAGCATAAGAGACTGCTTTCAAAAACATTACACAATCTTCGTGACCCCAAACTTGAATGGCAGTGAATCTGTGGCACTGGACCAGAGAAAGCTCAAATGTGAATGTGTGTCTGAAACCAGTCGAATAAGCTGCTGTACCACATCATCTATGAGTGTTAAACACAAAAGCGTGTTATTAGAGTGCATTCTGATGTAAAAGGACACATCTTCTGTAGTGCTCAGAGTGTATGTGATGTTTTGAAACACACAGTGGAAAAGAAAGTGAAATTGTTGCTCATTGCCAAGATGGTAGTGAAGGCATTAAATGAACCAAGTAATCCAAACACAACTTGGCTGTGTCAATCTATTCACAGCGCTGCAAGGCTTTCAGCAGTTCTACGAACACAGCGATGGAAATCATTTGCATTTGCCACTGCGTTTGCACTCTAAGCAAGATTAATATTCAGATGGAGTTGACATTGAATGCTGCAATTAATTCCTCTGATTATTCTGGCATTTATTAAAAGTATTACAGACTAGAGTAAAATATCCATTTGCTTCATCGTAATTTTCCGCAATTTGCATACAACCTTTAAACAGCAACAGTCCTGAAAAGCAAAGTGGAAAGAAACTGTGACATATCATTCATACCAAAACATCTAACTCACGAAATAAAGCTTCATTTAGTGTTTTCTTTCTTTTCAGCAGGCGCAGATAACTTCCAATTGTCCATCAAGACTGATCCATTAGCATGAGAAATGTGCAACACTATAGCCTGTTATTTGATTTACTATGCAAAGGTTTGCAAAGGAACCTTTTCCAATGCAAAGTAATTGCTTTTTTGATATCATCGCTTTCTACAGAGATCACTTTAATTAACTTCAGTCCTTAAATGGGCAATTTTTGAATAAATGCCAGCTTGTCCATGTCAGCTCCAATGGATCATAGCATATTTCAGTCAATTGAATTATTCAAAATCTTTTTCTGACATTTTAAGCAACGTTTGTGATAAACTTGCATGCATGAAAAGAGCTGATTTCAATTTATACATTAAAATGTAAATGTTGACAGTTAACAATATTTAATCCCAGTGCATGTAACAGTTAAACAGAGACGTGCAGCAGCATTTTCTTGCATCATATTAAGTTGTTATGTTAATGGCTTGTAATTGTAATGAAATTTGGCTCATTATAACCTAGGTATCTGTCCTGTTTGCTTTGTTTTTGTGCTGTTTTCATACTGTGGTTAGCAAGATTGCTTTCTATCCTGGACCGGCTGACTCTGCCTAAAGCACATTACAAAATGAAATATAAATGATGCTTCTACCCAGCCTGCTGGCTCTAGCTCTTTTTTTTTGCTAGCTGATGTGGCACAGACTTCTCCAAAGGTCACATCCATCCATACTAACTTTCTAGCACCATAAAAGCCACAGATTTGCCCATGAAATGCTTCCTAATTCAATAATACCAGCAGCCACTATTAGTCTTCACTGTGTGTTTTAATGATCTGTATTTTTGGCTGTACTCACTTTGTCTATGTCATTCTGTATTAGTTACCAACACTGCACTTTTGAACATTAAGAATGTCTATACTCACGATCTACAAATGAGGTGAAGAGCATGCGGAAACGGCTGAGTCTGCTGCTCTCGTCGGCCCACATGCGCACGACGCCCACACCAGTATCCAGCATCACGTCATTGGCCACCGTGCTGCAGAACTTCGCTTTCAGGTTCTCAATGGCGCTGCTGCCGTCATACACGGCCACAAAGTTCTTCTTGCACTCATTTGAGTGCTCCATCTGGTACTCGAGGAAGCGAAGGTATATCTGCAGGGATGAACCAACATTTAACAAATGCATCAGCTAGATTCTACAAAATGCTGACTCGAACAGGACAGGAAAGAATACAGCAATATGCACAAAAGGATTTGAGCAGCACGGAAAATACTGCTACAGTTTGGTCTGAAACAAACTGAACTGTCCTGATCTATGGGGACTGCTTACTGAGAATAACAACAACAAAGCTCCTAGCTGTTTCCTTAAAGATCACAAAGAAAGTTGGCCCTCACAACTCTAATGACTTATCTTCATGCTTTGTAATCATTCACTTCTCTGCCAAGTTCTTCAGGGAGTTTTTTAGCCTGCTAAGTGTTCCGGTCTGCTTAGTGCAGGGGAGTGTGTAATCCCCGGGCCATCTTAATGCTGTATTCTTCCCTCAGTCTTACTCCTAGTACTAGCTGATTCGGCTCTACCGCCATTTCTGCATCATTGGCCTAATACTTGCTGCTGCTGCATTGCTAATTTGAGCTCTTGAAAAGTTTTCTCAGCAGAAAAAGGGTCAGGGAGGCCTGATGGTCTTGTCAGGCCCTGGGTTTAGGTGCTCATATATCTGCTCATGACAGAAGAGCAGGGTCATCTCATTTGAGGAACTGTGCAAGTAAAGGAGAATCGAAGAGGGTCACCTTGGACTGCGGAGGGCACGGATGGTCCAGATGCAGTCCAACGCGTCTCCATTTTTGATCTTATCCTCTTCTTCCACCTGACTGGAGCGGATGACTCCGTCTGTACCACTGATCTCAAACTGGCAATCTGCCGAAGAAAAAGGTGGAAGCGGGAAAATACAGGGAAGAGTGAAATAAGGAAAAGAGAAAACCTAAAGCGCCACTAGCTAAAAGAAAGCAAGAGAAAGCAGTGACTGCAAATGGGAGGCAAATGGAGGGTTTTTGGAGAAAACAGAAATGGAAAGTCCGACAAGAGACAGAGTCAGATAGGCAGCAAAAGACCAACAGAGAGAGGGAGGAGTGGAGGATGTCAGTGGCAGATAGCCTGCAGCCTGCCGCAGAGAATAGAAAGCACTTGAGATGGAATTGAAGTGGGGGGTCAAAATATTGAGGGGCTTACCTGGAATTGGATTTAGCAATCCACCGACGTGCAAATGAAAATCTGGGTCTGAAATGATAAGACAGATATCGCATTACCGAGATAGCACACGCTGGGAATTCCATGCTCCATACATGCATTAAAATCCAGTTTAAGAGAGCCGTGGGTGCTGCGGTGCAAAGATCTGCCGTTTGATCTAACACACAGCATTTGGTGTTTGTCTTATTTGACCTTAAGCACACAGAACATCTGAAAGTCTTAAAGCTACTGCATCTGAACTGGGGATTTTCATTTCGGTTATTTTTCCTAATCGACAACCGACAAATCGCTCAACCACAGCATCCGCTCTCACATTTAAGCATTCTACCTTGACAATGCAGCCTGTTCATTTATCATTATAAAAAACAATCAGTCAAACATATTTTACCTGCTATAAAAGTGTACTTGACGTGGAAACCTAAACCTTCAAGCTCCTCGTCGCTAGTGAATTTGATCCACATGAAGCGGCCCGTGGAAGTGACCACGCCTGGACTCTTTGGCCCACAGAAGCGATCAATAAGAGGGGAGAAACCAAAGGGACCATCTCTTATCTCAATATGGTCGAAGCGGCACTCGAAGGAAGGCTCGATATAGTATGTTTTGTCAAAGGCCAGCTGAATTCTCTGCCGAGGGAGAGCTGCAGGAGAGAGGGAATCGAGAATGAAAGAGCAAACATTATATTTAGTTTATAACTGTACAGTATGTGACATGGTAACCTGTGCTGGAGGAAGCCATTGTCTATTCTACAGGACGCCTTTCAGAAGTCGAGCTAACGCAATAATACTACATTGTACAGTTTTAATATGCCAGTCAAACACAGCCTCTCATGCACACACACACACACACACACACACACACACACACACACACACACACACACACACACACACACACACACACACACACACACACACACACACACACACACACACACACACACACACACACAAAGGGAAAGTTCATCAAAATGAACAAAACACAAAGGGAAAGTTCATCAAAATGAACAAAACAGATTTTACAGCCACATTACATCCAGTGTCCACATTATGAACAGACAGTCTACTACAAATGAAGATGAATTCTCTTTCATAGTCCCTTTGAAAGAACATGATAGACCATTATATACTGCAATGCACATCTCATTTGAATTCATTTTGATTTATTAATGCGAATAGAGGAATGTCCACAATAATCTCCAATTTGTGTTGTACACAAATACACAAACATGTAGTACAATGAAGCATCCACTATCCACTAACTAAATTTTGAATTTAGGTCACCTGCTTGAGGCACAACAACCATAATCATATCAGTCCCTGAAACAAATAACCAATGTCACTGCTGATTTAGGTCTGTTCGGCTGCTTGCATTGAAAACATAGACTCTGCATCTTCTACAGTTATTTATCAAGAAAAAATAGCTTCTTTCTGTTCTACATATAAAGGCATGCAAATAAATTTGCACAGGATTACTATTATCCATTCAGTTAAATAAGCTCCTAGGGTAAATTAATGTAATTTAGGCCCCTGGGTAATGTTGAACCTCCATCAACGTGTCAGTATTAAAATGCTCATACTCTATCTACATTGTCTTGTTGGTCTGAAATGACAATCACATTAAGATGCACATGTTGAAAGGGGAAATCAAACCAATTGTAGCCACATTTATTTATTCAACAAAAACACACACACAAAAAGCTTATATCTAATTTAAAACGATGATTTGAGAAATTATATATTAATTTTTCCCCCTCAAAAGACTCCCATCCGTCACAATGTATTTGAATGTATGTAAATTTGCTTCGCCCACAGGGGGCGCTCTCGCACTGCTTCAAATACTGTTAAGCCAGTACAAATTGTCATTCACACTTGTAGTGTTATACTAAGATGCACCAGCAGATTTGATGCTGCTTAGAGAACACAATTAATGTTGTATATACCATAATAATAAAGAGAAGAGTTCTTTAGTACCTAGAGGCAAAATATAACACTCCTATATTAGCAAACATAGTTAACTTGAGGCCGACATCAATCATGCTGTCATTAACAGTTACTGTCAGTTTGACATCTAACAGCTGAAGAATAGCCGGAGAGGCTTCTTTCATTTGCTTTTAGGGAGGTTACCTTCTAGGATGTACACACACTCCTTGTTGGGTGGATAGGAGTTAGGATAGTTTGGAGATGTAAACAGGCCTCCATTGATATTTCGGGTCCACTGGCCGCACTGCGCAGCGTTAGACAGAGATGCACCTGCATTCTGCGTCTCTGGGAGAACAGATAGATGAAGGGGGATAGCAGAAACAGGAATGAAACAGACAGATTATGGCATTTGTTTGAACAAAATAAGTGCAACTAAGATGATCAATCACTGAAGCAGACTGAGTCAGTATTTCTGCAGATGATAACAGTCATCAACAGCTGACCATACAGTCCGATACTGATTTGAGTAAGAATTTGTACATATTTATTTTTAGCTTATAAAGAAATACACCTAGATACACTCGTCTGATCGAAAGTAGCATTTCTTTTGCATTTTGAATGAGTTTAAAACTCTACATTTACTGGCCAGTTTACACACAACTGAAAGCAAAAGGAGCTGTATAGAAACCCTCTGCAGGCACCCAGTGCAAAAATGTGTACAGACAGGACTGTCACAGTCGACAATTACGATATGAGTGTGATAATGTGTGAGTCATACCTTTAATTTTCTGCGCCAGGGCAAATCCCTCTTCTATGACAACGAGGAGAACCCAGGCTGGAAACAAAAGTGAGCAAGAGCATGTCAAATGTTAGCAGACAAAAATAGACACGTGACATCACATTCTAGCCACAATCATGTCCTTCATCCGACACGATGTTCAGGACACCGTATACAAGACTGCAAAATGACCATACCGTAAACGACTTGGATTCTTAAGCATCCTGATACTGGTAGATCCTTAAAAACAGCACAGGATCTGACCGATCCAGTCTCGTGTCTCTCTGCCAGAAAACCACTGTTCTAACAGCACTGATTCATTGTGCAGAGGCAAAGGCCATGGGCATCGTGGGACACATTGATCACAACAAAGTCCTCTATTATTCTCCAAGCCCCACATCTGGACAGGAATAAATCTGTCAGACTGACCAAACGTCGAAGATCCTTGTCATGTCAAAACAAGTCTTGCACTTGACACCCATCTCTGAAACAAGGCCAGATGGCCAAACATTCCCTGCCTCGAAAATGTATCATTAATTGACAAAGTATCACACAGCCACATTGTTGATTTAATTATGATGCAATATTAATTTATTTCCTTCTGTGTTGTGTGGGCATTATTTATCTAGACAGCCAAATAAAGCAATGAACGGTCTCAAGTGTGTTTATAGTGTTGGTCACTGAATTGGCAGTAAATTGTTTTTTTTTTCAGGCCAATCAGATGCCATTCATTCAGTATGATACGACCCACCTGAAGACAGTAAAACAAGTACAGCGTGCCTCTGCTTTCATTCTGGTACACTTTTTACAGCCAGTGAGCAAATTTCCAGGGTTCTCAGAAGCACTACTTGTCATAGATTGGTAAACGTCTAAAGTGGTGAACAGCATAATATAGCAAATATGGAGAAATAAAATCACATGTGTTTCCGTGACTTTTAGACATAGAGAGATTGATTATAGCATTTAGGAAGGAGATGTCAAATTTATCATCACCCCCACAGACAACTTACAATTTTAATAACAGTGGAAACAGATTATCAAAGTCAGTCCAACTTTTGCTTTCTGTTCAAGAGGTTTGTCTCATGCAAGAAGAATCGTCGTTTGGCGACCCATTGTCAGGTAATCATCAACTATTTTAAAGACATTTTAATCAAGGTTCTATTTTATATATATCATGTGTTGCATTTTGTTGCTATGGTAAGGTAACCCTCCAGAGGTGCTGAGTGCCAGAGCTGGGTAGATTACATGACAAAAATTGTAGTCAGTAACGTAATCCGTTACATTACACATTTTAGGTAATATAATCAGATTACTTTTAGATTACTTTTGATTTAACTCGTTTATCACTTTGATTTAAATAGCATTATCTTGTACCATAATGATGTTAAAAATGCAAAGAGTAAGAAAACTAAAACAAACTCCCTTTTGAGGAAAGTCTCTTCACTCGGCGGTCATATTTGCAACACCTCCAGGCAGCTCGAACAATACCTATCTTAATGAATGGGGGAATCCTGAAATCTCAAAAACTGCTCGCTGAACTCACAATTAAATTACACATGTCGAATCAGCAACAAAAATCTGAAATTAATTGCCCCATGAATGTTGTTTCTCATGCTCAAATAGCATTTAAAAAGCGTATTTTTCAGGCTAGACCAGCCAATGCGTAATAATGTGTTTAACAGCGCATGTGCATTGTCTGGTCTAGTCAGGTTTCTATGGGAAATTCGGCTCTTTCATTTAGAGGGTGGGATTATTCCTCCATATTGTGCTTTGCAGTTTCTCCCATTCATCAGTATAGGAGTGAACCGTCTTTGTATTTCTATAGTCTTTGTTTTAAATAAAACACTTATTAAAAATATGGAATATTTTTATTTACCTGCATGCCATGTGATCATTACTCAACATCAAAGAAACCGTGAACATGCAAATGTGATAATTATTAAAATGTTATATTTTTTTTACTTGAAGCAAATATATTTGGTGAATAAGGTTTAGATGACAAAAAGTTTCGGAATGCCTGCATTACTAAGAAATAACTTGAATATGTGCATTTTAATTAGTTATAATTAATAATACATGGTTAAAAAACCTACAGAGTAATAATTCAAATACAAATGCATGTGTTCATCAGTAGATGATGCAATGTTGAAACAATTCTTAAACCTGAAATGATTTTTGTAAATCCAGTGGTCCGACCGGATTAATGACTGATCTTTGTGTGAATGTCCACAAAACTTGACTATATATACACACATATATAATATGTATATTAATCGGTAGGCTATTTTAGAAGGGAACATTTCAAAGATGAAAAACAGAAATTAGGGAAAATGAATGAATTCTGAATCATTTATTGCTATTGTGTGAATAATGTGTAATCATGTAACCCATAAAAAAGTAACTGTAGTCTGATTACGAGTATTTTAAAATGTAACTTACTCTAATAACAAGTACTCAATTTTTGTAATCTGATTACGTAATCCAGATTACATGTAATCCGCTACTACCCAGCTCTGCTGGCTGCATACATCGAGACGGTATCATTTCAGAAAAGTAACCATTACATTACAGTGTAGGAAAGAAATTGCTGTAATTTACGAGGAATAACAGTCATTTTTAAAGATTCGTGTTTTTTTTTCTTATGAAATTAGACATTCTCAAAGATTTCAGACAAAAACGTCCTCCAGAGGGCGCAGCCTTCAACATTTATTATCGCACTTACAATACTTTTGAGCTTGTTCAAACATTGTTTTAAAGATGAAACATCTTCATGAATACATGTAAATAAATATGAGGCCAGGGGACTCAGGGGCATCCCGTGGGGGGTTTGAAAGCATGTGTTATATGTAGCCTATCATTTCAGCTGGGTTTTCAAACATTTCCTTGACCCCAAAAGTAAGGCAGGGCCACTGATCTATGTATAATAACTCTATTATAGATTAGTGGGCAGGGCACTGACAAGGAAGTAACCATAGCAACAGTACTTTTCAGTTTTATCATTTGATTATCATCTTTCATTTGATTGTATCATTAAAAATGTGTCACAAAAATAGCGTTTAATAGAAAAATAAATATTATTAACGTTTGGCTTACAAAAAGACAATTCTGTTACTGCTCGGGCTGAACCTCAACAGACATGTTTACCTTGACCTGAAATAATAAAACATCTGCGCATGGATTCATTTGCTAAAATGTATGTTTGGCAAAGAAAAGTCAACAATCTCCTTGTGATGAAACACGGCGCTCACGCTAAAGGAGGAACCGTATGTCTTGAAGAGATGAAGAGATGTCAGAGAAACACACATGAAAGATGAACCGAAGAGCTCTCCGGGGAGCCTTTATCTTGTGTGAGATGAGATCAACATACATATTTTTAATAGCCCACAACTTGAATATAGGCTAAAGGCAAACGGAAAATGCATAATGAAAAAGTTTTAGAGTAGCCTAACTTAATTAAATTGAGTTTTGTCCTTAAACCGAGGATGGCAACAGTGGCGGCAGATCTCACATCGGATCTGATTTTCTGCATGGATTATCTTGACTGCGGTCTGGTTTCAAATGAACACACATCTGGGATGAGCCCCATGGGACGAAGCATTCAAATGTTCTGATGCGTTTGAGAAATGTGTCTATACATAAACCCAAACAAATCTCTTTATTAAAAAAAACAACACAAAAAAAAAACTATTCTCGCTTTATCATATCTTTAATTGACCAAAGAGATTGACTAGCTATTTTCCACTGAACTGTAGAGCTTAATGTCATTCAGAATTAAATGCGGCACTTTACTGTATTTAAAGTGAATTAAAAACAGGTGACACTTTGCCCATAGCTTATTACTGTGAACTATAAATGCCTCAAACTAATTATTCATACTGGTGTTAAATACTTCACGTCTCCTTCATTTCTTCACAAACACAGATTTGTGATGTAGATTTTCTCCAAGGCCACACTCACAGTAAGACAAACAGAAATAAACACGGTTAGATTAATCGTCACAGACGCATCTCGTTATTATAAGCAATATGAATTAATCTCATTGCAGGATAAATAATGTTTTGGTTGTAATTCAAACGTGTAATAGAGCAGTTGATGGCGAATGAATGTAGGTTAGAGTGAAATTTCGCCAACATCATCTTTCACATTCATCCAAAACATAGAATTGGTGAAGAGTTTATGACTTATTTTAGAGCTTGATCCTCTTCGTGGGTCTTAATTCATCAAGACGTGGTCATATTTTACATGACAGTGTTCGCCGTGCGATTGAACAAATGCGAAATAATAGTGAACAACATAAAAAATGCATACATATTTTGTAAATATGAAATATTTTAATTATATTAATTTATTATATTGATCTGTAATGTAGCCTACATTGCTATACAAAGCGCACTCGTTTGCATAGTCTGAATTAATTAGCTAACTGGGAGTTGAAAATAGGAAAAAGATCTCAATACGGCTTTCGCCACACACATTCACTGATACCTCGGTGTCACGGTTCATCAGTAGAGGGGGTCATGAGGGCTGAGGAGCAGCAGCTCGCGCTCCAGATGTGGCACGCGGGAGCTGTCACTTCAGCACTCGCGCGCCGCTTCTGCAAATGCCACGCGCTCACGCGGCGAAGTTGCAAGAGACGCTGCAGAAATGTAATGCAACTCGCCTTTTGTTCTGTGACTATACAGCTTTTAACGTCCAAATGGCCATTTCTGATGGCTAACAGTAACCCGATACATTTCCCGTCATACAATTGAACAACGATTTAATGAAAACGAAGCAAATAGAAACGAATAGAAATTGATTTGCCAGAACTGGCACATGCGATACATAGCTAATAAACAAAAGCACACCTGTAGGTGGCGACGCTACGATTAGCCCTGAACACTGTAACTTGTTATTACGGCTCTTTGAACGTTAAGCTGTATTTGTTGCAGCAACGTTGTTGATAATTGTTGATAGAACCAAACCGCGATGTTGTCAGACACGCAACAAAAAAAAAGAAGAAATGAAACTCACCTCTGTGCATTTCCTCTCGTTGGGAATTAACGCTGCTTCCACCTTGGTGAGCTCTGTAGACGAGCTTTATCTCTCCATTTTACCAGACCTACAAATCCCAACTTTTCTTCGATCTCGTTAATCCCATTCCTCAAGCTGGAAAGAAACCACTGTATTCCTCACAGAGCACACGCACCTCAAGTCCGTCTGACAGGTTGTAAATGACTGAGTTAATAATCCTGTTGAGAAATTGCTTTGTAAATCCACATGCAGTGCTTCACCATTCAAATGCGCGGAGAGACGCGCGTCTGCGGGAGTCTCGGGCTGAACTGAGGTGATCGCTCTAAACGAGGCTCATTTGAGCTTCGGGCGCTGCTCGCTTGAATGAGCAGCCTGTGCGCATGCGCACGTCACGAGAGTACGACGCGGTCAAGTTAAGGTGACGTGATTCGCCACGGCCGCAGCGTCAAGTGTATTGATTTATTCTTTATTGAAGAGTTGAGTAATTTAGTGAATGCAGGCTGTTTTTGACTAAGGACGATGAAGGCAAACAACAGCCTCCAGTCATGATTTCATTTAAATCATTTGACGATTGTCTAGTGACAACTATTAAACAGTACACTCCATGAATTCATGAACCTTGTGAATACAAAAATATTTTTTTCAGGGTACAAGTCGTGATGAACTCATTGCCGATGACTAGTATTTTCTGACTCATCTGCTATACCTTCTGGAGATGTATCCGAACTGTAAGTGAATTTCAAATCAACCCAAAACAACTTGAGGCAAACACACAAGGTAATAAAGCATTGGTCATGTTTATTTCCAATACAACATTCCAAAAGACATCTACTGACAAACAGCATTTCAACGCAACCAAAAGCATTTTGAGAGTGATTCATTAATAATTCAAACAGAGCACAGATGCACAACCTGTTAGGACCAATATGCACCTAACCAGAAACAATTAGTGAAAACCATCTGCAATAATTGCATGCCAGTTAACATGCAGGCCTAGTATGCTGCTGTATTATTGTGGTTTGTCAATTGATTTTGCCTTTGATAGTGAAATCAATTAATGTGCATATGGTGCACCATAAAAACATTTTTTTTAAAGGTAAAAGAGATTAGCATATAAATCAATGCATGGATCAGAGCACCTGTCAGATATATACAGCTAAGAACAAAACCCTTCACACTGAACATTCTTCAGCAGCACGTTATTAACTTCCAGTGTTTTAAAAACAAGTAAGATAAATAAATAATACGACTTAGAAATCAAGGAAAAATACCTAAAGTCATTAGTGACAATGGAAATACAACCCAGAGTTGAAGTATCGATAACAGTGCCTTACACTCGGAAAGAAGACAGACACAAAGGGAATTACTAGAATGCAAACAGAAGAGAGTGCATGAAGAAAAAACATCCTGCTTTATGTTGACTACAGGCAATTAAGATTGGGGACTTGACTTCCTATATAATGTTGATATCCAGTGGCAAGTTAATGAATTGAAACACTGAACTCTCTGGGCAATCATTTGGATGTGGTTGGCACTGAGTGTTGAGTTAATGCAATACTTTATTGTGAAAGACTGATGCCATTTTTAATGACTCCACACAACTAAATGCCTATTAAAACCAGTTTGCAGAGGAAACCTTTGTTAAACAGGGGCCTCATGTAGCGCTTAGATTCAAAGTGTTTATTTAGTAAAGAGGTTCAGTGATGTGAAAGAACCACCATGCAGTCACATTCATGGACACAGAGGCTGACAATTAATGAAGTCCTTCAAAACACACAACAGAAAACTTGAAACAAAGCAAGAAGAGAAAATTACCGGTTCTGTTTCTGCCCACTTGACATTTACCAGTCACTTTAACAATACAGAAAAATAAAGAGTTTTACAATGTTATCCCAAACCAAAGTACAACATGGCACAAAATACTTTTCTCTCTTCTCAATGTGCAAACACGATTATGCGTTTAGGATCATGTAAACAAACCTGACAGAAACACACCTCTTCTCATCAGAAGTCAACAGATCCACAGAGACACACAGCTGTTCAAAATATTCATATTTAGATGGATTCCTCTGATTTCAGACATTATTAAATGCATAAAAATGCTCCAGTGTGGAAAACAAAGTGAAAATAAATAAACCACCGAAATGAAAGACCCAATCTTCCCAGCGTTTACCCACAACGCTCGCTCCAGTTTCTCACATGGCATCAAAATGGAAGCGATGGGCCTCTTGTCTCTTCTCCCGGTCATCTGCTTTCTGTAACACACAAACCATCAAAGTTTGATACATGCTGTAACTTCACAGTCCTGATTGCAGAAGCTGCGTCTCGCACGTTAACCTGCCAGTGAGTTGAATGCAAACACAATACAATGGCATTTGATACATCAGGAGAGGAAAAGGACAGACACAAAGAGAGAGAGAGAGGCAGACAGAGAACTCATTACACACACAATGGCACACTTTACCACGGCGAAATACCTCTGTGTGCGATCACAGATAGAGCCAACACCAGACACTTGCTGCCCGAGACTGATAATAACACACTGCCAAGCCTGGAAAGTGAGCACGTGTGTGTGTGTGTGTGTATGTGTGCTCACTGCTCAGTGATTATCCTGTCTCGGCGATGGCAAAAACGATGTCTATTCCCAGCTAGTATGAGTGATTCACGCACCGGGTCCCTCTGTGAAACACTTGTGAATTAGCTCTCCTGATCTATAAGGGTCACTTATAAGGATGTATTTTTAGCTTTAGGTTTGTCGTTTCCCACCTAGTGACTGTGGAAAGCACGTCGGTCATAAGAAAAATGGCAAATCAGTTAAGAAAAAAAAGCAACGTGCCAGACAGATATAAGAAGGGATTATTTTCCTTTTCAAAAGGACTTTATATCTCACAGACCATGCAAAAAGAGCCTGAAGCTTTGACTGAGCGCTGTCAAGCCCTACGCTATCTGCTCAGGAGCATCCCGATGATATCTATTCACAAGATATACTGCTATATGTCGGATTTTTCCACATGATACGGTGCCGAGTCACATCAACATCACTATTCGCCGACTTTCATTGCCATAATTGAGGGTTGTAGTGCAAATACATGCCTACTAGGGGTGGCACAGTACACAGATGTCATGGTTCGATACGATTTCGATACAACAGAGAAAAAAACAACAAATCTACTATACTCGGTTTCTTTTTATTTATTTTGAACAGAGTAGTACAGTAGTAATACTAAATATTATATTACATTATATATATAATCTGCAGTACATATATACATACAAGGAATACATTCTTGAAATATATTTGATTTAGTTAACAGATAAACAAGGGAAAAAACTGTGCGACACGTAACATAGCCTATATATGCTGAGTTTTAGTTCATTTTTGTGACAGGCTTAATTTGTTCACAGAAAGCAAACTCAAATGGCAGAAAGCAGTATCCTCTTTGTTTTCTTTATTTTTTAAAAGCACAATGTTTTGTTTTCATTGTGAGTGTATAAAAAAGAATCAGACCTTTATACAGTGATACATTATTAAGACGATAAGTGTTTAAAGTTGATTCTGCCAGTATAAGGAAACAGTTAAAGTGATCGCGTCGCACGCACGCAAATCGTTCAGCTCTAAATGCATGTATCGTGCCACCCCTAAAACCTACGGGTTCATCCTAATTTTCAGGTCCATTTAAGTCTGTTCAGTGAGTCACAGGCTAGTCACAGACTCATTGATTACTCTGTCATGAGTGCTCGACTTAATTACATAGTCAGTGATAAAAATAGCCCGTACGCTCCTTCAAGCTCAGGATTACTAAATAGCAATACTTACAGTTACAGTTGTAGCATGTGTGACCGTTAGTTCTTCCAGCAGCAGCCTGTTAGTAATAGTACTGTAATAGTCTCTGTCGGATCAGCGGCCAGCTATTTAATGATGCAACTTCACATTATTTCTAACAAAGGCACAGTACCAAGGAATGTTCAGTTTCCACAATTTTGTTTTATGTTTTTGTTGCAGAAACGCATGTTGAATTCCTCCGCCACACATTGGGTTTGACGTGTGCTCTCCAACAAGCACACCTCAAGGTGCTGACATGCTTGAACATATATACTGTATGTACATAGAAACCAGGCACTGATGGAGCCGTAGGCAACATATAGTACAGGATCTATATACTGACAGGCTGACATTCACATGACCCACACACATCCGCAGTCTCCCGCATGGAGGAGGATTAAACGCAGTCATGTTGCCTGCGAGGCAATTTAATAAAGACCTCTCTATGTTAAAATCATGTTCTCCAATTATAATTCAATAAACAGATCAATATTACATTATTTATTCAATTAAATTCCAGTGCTTGTTTTGCTGTACACTTGTCACATATTTGTAATATGGTTTTGTCTAAAATAGCAATATTAAAGTTGCCATGAAATGGACTTCACCCTATTTTATAAATGCATCTTACTGTGAACAATTAATCTATGGTTGTATCATAAAATAAATAAAATAATTGGCCTTCAAATGTTTAATCATAACTGGATCTTCTGGTGAGACAACAGACTTCTCTAAACATTTAATCCACATAAACCCAGCCCTATCTTACAATTCATTGCAAGTTCACATTCAGATGAGCCTCCATCCAACAAAATCAGTTTTAAAATATGTCAAAATAGGGAAAAAATAAGATTTGTCGCTACTTCTGTTTTCGATTGCAACTTTAAAATGCTGGGCGATACCAAAAAGTCAATGCTTATTTATTTTTAATTTACTGATAAATTAAATTTTTTTTGTACAAAAAAAGCATAATTAAATACCCAGTATCAACCAATTTCTAAAGGAAACACATGGTGCAACTGTATGTTTCTCGTTCTTTTTGAGTAATTGAGATGGTGTAGCTCCTTTTGTCATTATAACCCACAAATTCAATAAAAAAAAGAACAACGCAAAAAAGAAAACGCTTTTTCTTGTCATCATGTCTTAACACAACTCTTCAGGCATTTCTTTAAGCGAGGACGTCTGCATGCAGGAAGACAAGGTGTGTTTCTGCCCCATGCAGACATGCAAATGATACAGAACACCTCAGTACCTCATCTATTTGTGTCTTTCCCGCGACATTGAGCAGGATGAAGAGAGCAGCCAGAGGCAAAACGAAATACGGCGTCTTATCTTCCTCTAATATCGTGCCCCTCCCACAGGGATGCAAATGGAACGGTCCTCAGAAATGGAGCAATCTGCTGAGTCCTCTCCAAATGCTATTTTCACAGGCACTGCAGGTTGCCCTCTCTTATCTACTAAAGCCACTTCAATTACAAGCTGTCATGGGGGGCAATGAAGATGGAGGGCAGAGACAAAAAGAGAGAGAGAAAAACGCTTTGTATATCTGATGTTTAAGCCGGTCTCATGTTCTCCAAAGAGAACATGCATTTTCATGAGGGGTCACATGTTGAAGTCAATCTGCACAACAGGACACAATGACATTACGCTCATTCCTATCCTGAAATTCCATGCAAAAACATTTACTCAAATGCAGCTCTATGACTAGAAGCAGGGCATGTTTGGGGAGCTGTGCTATATTTGGATCACGAGAAGCTGCAATAAAATGGAGAGAGTCGCAGAAAAAGCGAGCGGTAATGTGTTACAGTCTGGTAATGTCGTAACATGCGATAATAGACCACCTGCAGCCTACTACACAGCTCAGAGAATCAGTTTGTGCAGAGAAAAACCAGGCTGCGGAGCTTCTCTCAGACAGGCGGAGGAAAACGGGCCGCTTCCTGACCTTTTAATAGCTGAATAAGTGAGCAATGCTAATCGTCACCTGAACATGTGCATCAGGAAAACCCGTGCTCCATCAAGCAGTCATCAAGACAAGACAAAGAGCCAAAATACTCCCTCTCTAGGCCTTTCTTCAGCCTCTCTCTTCCCTTTTGTCAAATATATAATTGCAGGGCTGAGGAAGAGAGATATGGATCCAGCATGTTATTTTAATGCAGTGTCAACTCCAATGAAGGTCGTGTAGTGGGAAGCGCTTCCCTGAGCAGAGAGCAATTATGGTTTTCAGCGCGCATAATCAGACACCCACAGCAGATGGCTTTGAGAGGACGCCAACACCAGAACAGCTCTTCACTCCTCGCACACATGCGCACTCAGAGCACTGCCAGGACCGGCATAACGCCTTTGAATACATGAACAGCCACTCTTAAAAGAATAAAAAGACAACAAAGGTGTCCCAATAAACACTCTGAACACACCTGGGGGGTAGCGGGCAGGTGCACGGGAGAGAGCAAAATAATGAAAATGTTTTGCTATTTAACAAATATTTGCAAGCCTTCACAGTATATCATTATTTTTAACATTATAAATGTAAACATATATTTACTTCGTTTTTTTTATGTTTTCAAACATGCATCCTGTGTCACAGTATTATGTGGTATACATTTGTAGATCTACAGGACCCTCCAAAAGTTTGGAAACTCCCTAAGAAAGGGTTTTGGGCAATATTAACATAAGTCCTTAGTTTCGTGACAACTTTGCACTGATAAGAAACAACACAAATTATAAAAAAAATTGTTAACAAAAAGGAGAAAAGGAAATATGTTCAGAACAGAGAAAATCTACTTCAAATCAACCTGATCTTAGCTGCACCTCAATAGCAGCAAAAGTGTTCTGCAAAACAATATGAACACAATAAGTACATTGTACTTATTTTTGATGTAAGGACATAGCAGTTAAGGCCACCTAATATAAAGTGGGACCGGAAACTCCAACTGAACATCATCTTAAACCAGCTAAGAATGTTTTTTTTTTCAGCAGAGAAATTCTAGATCAGGGGTGTCAAACTCAGTTCCTGGACGGCCGGAGCCCTGCAGAGTTTAGATGCAACCCTAATTAAACACACCTGATCCAGCTAATCAAGTCATTCAGGCTTACTTGAAAACTAGATGGTTTGTGTGTTGGAGCAGGGTTGGAACAAAACTCTGCAGGGCTGTGGCCCTGACATCCCTGTTCTAGAGCTATTTATAAACCAACTCTAAACTGAATGACTAGTCGGCTAATTGGTCTTAAGGAAAGATGGTTTCACATTTACCCCAATTGGACGTGTTTCTTGGGGAATGTTACATAAGATGTTCCTGCACTCAAAAACACTTAAAAACGGATTAGAACAGAATGCAGCGGCCTTTAAAAGTTGGACAATTTTAAACTTGAAATGCCATCTAAAACAGCATGGATGTGATGCAATAGTCAAAAATATCTGTCTGAATGTGTACAGCTGTAACTTTTCTGAGAGAGTTACACCATGCAATCTGTCTAACAGCTAAAAGCCCAGTGTGGCACGCTAATTAAATTTTAGATCAACTCATCAACCTCAAAAATCAGTTGTGGGACAAAAAGTTGATTAGCCGACGGTTGTGACCCATCCTGAGTGTTTAAAAGGAACAAATTCACACATTCGGAGGTACAGATAGCGTACAAGAAAACAAACAATCACCTTCCCACACACAAAGACAAAAACTCACACATAACACCCTGGAGGACATGTTGTGTGGGATAATGAGGAACAGATATGATATGCTGAAAGGACAGAACAAAGCAATTAGCGGCATAACAGTGTGTGTGGAGCACCCTCGGAGAGAGCCGGAGGGCAGGGCCACACACAGACACACCCATCTGCTCAGAACTTCACACACATGTGCAGAACAAAGACCAAGGGATGAGTGTGTCAGGCCACAATCCTGGAGTGTTTCAAGCACATCTACAGAAGAAATAGGGAATCTAGGAGCGAGTGAGGTACAGTCGGGCTCAGATCAGAGGAGTGAGAGAGGGTGAAAATAAAAGGATGATATGTTCATTCTCACCTTCTCCTTCCAGTGCAGTATCCCGATGATGACGAGAATAAAGACGCACACGCCAATCAGTGCTATCGCTGTCAATAAGACTATATTACTGGGGGTTAGGTAGAGCTTTGCACTCCAGCTAGAAAAACAGAGACAGAAAGACAGAAGAAAACTTTTCAGAGCACCATCTTTAAAACTTTAAACATCATTCAAAACTCTGAAACCACATGTGAGAGAGCACATAAAGACATTACACCGAGCGAAACCTGTGTAGATCATCAAACCAGTGACATGCAGAGTTTACAGCACTGAAGAATACTCTTATTAGCTCTGTGTAACTTCATGCGCGAGCTTTAATACGATGATTCAAAGAACCCGAGAAAGCTAAATATAATCAGTCCTGAAGCATTCTCTGACAAGCTTGAAACATCAGGACATCAAGATGAGCCTCTTTAAATAACAGACGGAGCGCGAGAGGTGGAACGCTCTCCATTTACTGCAGAGAATGGAACGAGAGATGCTCTGTTTATCATTGCGAATTGTTTGAAAGCAAAACGGCAGCTGAAGGAGCCCGAGCGGGGCCTGTGGGAATAGCGGGAAATCAAGTGATCTGCTCAAATATTTATGATGAAGATTGGCGGACAGCTTCATTAAGATACATTTTGGCTGTGCTGGTAAACACATTAAATATTAATGCCTGAGGAAATACCTTCTCACGGTCTTGATTAAGGCAAGTGACTGATGCAGTGACAGTGTGAAACTGCTTTTAATTACTTGAACCAGTTTATTAGGCTTTTAAGATTATTCTCTCTAATTGGCTTTGAGTTCGCATCTCTACTGGATATTAGTAAACGAGGAACTATTTGTAAAGTGTACACACAAATGTTGTCGAAAAAATTTATTTATTGTAAAATGTAAAAGTTTTCTATGTAAAATGTATTTTTTTATACTAGTTCCTTACATTTATAGGGAAAATATATATAGTAATTAGCATATTGGCAAAAATATATATATATTTTTTTATTCATCAATAATAATAAAAGATAAATATAATGTAAAAAATTATTAATTGTTAATCAATAGTACTTTTAACCGTGCTTACAGTATTGTTTATATAACTGGCTAGTACATTTTTCCATAAATAAAAGTTAATTTAAGACTCTTTGAATACAGATTTCCTACTTAAGTTTGTGTGTGGTCCACCTGCATTGTGAGGACCATAATGAATAGTAAAACCTGAAATCTTTCATGTTGTGGGGACAAAATCATGAGCATAGTCATACTAAATTATTAGTATTATTCTTTTTTTAAAATGTAAAAACAAGATTGTTTTCGGTAATGGTTTTATGGTTAGAGGATAGAATGTAAAAATCATGTCTATTGAAAGTTCTAATAAAACCCAAAACCCAGTGTGTGTGTGTGTGTGTGTGTGTGTGTGTGTGTGTGTGTGTGTGTGTGTGTGTACCTGCGAGGGTCATTCTGTGGGTATGGTATAACGATGAGCTGGGAGTTAGGAATGATAGCGGTCCATTCCTGTTTCCTCGCGTCCTGCAGGAGAATGAATATGATGAAAGAGAGAGAGAGAACGAGCGCAAAGAATATTAGTACCATTGCCTTTATGGAAATTACAGCACATTCAATTTCTGCAGCGGTCCTTTGGCAAACATGCACTAGAGCTGATGTGCCTGGAAGATGGGGGGATTTGAAGGAGGTTGTATTATTGTATAATTGGACATTGAAGTAAGGGGTCTTAACGGAGAATAGGACATGTTTAACACATGTTTATCTTTAGTCATCATTAAATACATAATGGCTCATACACTGTTCCAACACCCCTTTAGCCCACATTTAGCCCACATTTAGACTGTTTAACTAAACTTTTACGAGCTAGAGGGAGAGCTACACTTCAGGTGCTGATATTCTCAGTGTGAAGTGAAGCTTCAGTGCTATTACTGAAGCGAGCAAGAGCGATGAGTCCAATCAGAGAATTCAGCATCACTTTAAAGTGCAGATGAGTAGATGGGAATCCATTTGCAGGCAGGTGATCAAAGCTACATAAAACAAGTTTTAAAAATATCTGTGAAGTTCAACTGTTACCTCAAACTGGCTGCAACCCAATCAAATTCTTCAGCCGCTATCCTCATGTATGATGTTCTCTTCAAATACTCTACGCAGGCCAACTGAATTGCTAATTTATCAAATATTTACTCTGCTCTTAGCGATACTAATAACAATTAAGCACTGACAGAACTAACACAGGAGAGCCAATGAAAACAGCATTATCCGTTCACGTTGAAATCATAAGTCTTTCAGTAGGAGAAACCGGCATAATTTTCAGTGCATCATGCAGTTAATAAGCCTCCAAACATGAAGCAGCATCAACATTCGTCTATTCCCCCAGCTATTTGCAAAAAAAGTTCATTAGAGGAAGGGAAATCTCTGGAAGCTCTAATGTATTATGAAGACAGTACCTCTATCAATTACAAAGGTAATTTTCCCTCTTCCACTGGTTTCTCGACGGCAATTAGTAGCAGACGTTAAATCAGTCTTTTTGAGGGAATCCTCCAGGGGTACAGATTTTAATTTCCGACAACACATTTATCATAACTCAATATTACGTATGCGCGTGAACACGCATGGTTGAGGAAGAGTGTGGGGTCTGAACTAGATATTTTTAGCATGGGTCTTTAGTGAGTATGGATGAGGCTTGCAAATGGAAGGGATGGGGTGGTTTTCGGTCTCCTTGTAGGGAGTCGAGGCTCTGCTTACTGCGGAGGTCAACCGTGGGCACCGACGGAAAGACAAAGATTTGTTATAGTCAAAGAGCCTCTACTGCTGCTCTGAGCATTAAAGAGGGAGGACAGCTCAAGCCCACACATTTAAGAGTTACAGTAACCGACAGGCCCTGGCCTTACGATTATGCAACAGAGAGAACGCAATGGGGCTTTAAAAAATAGATGGAGGGTATTGCAAATTTAAAGATATGAGATGATTTAACATAATTTAAGAGTGCAACTGTTTAATATGTGGGAAAAACAAACATTTAATTTCTTGTGCTGACTGCTCAATGCAAGATCAAGCAAACTTTGGTTTCCTTTAATTTATAGTTTACGTGTTACATTGTAATTACACAAATAAGTATGAGTAATATTAATTAACAATATGTACTTACTGTAGGGTCAGGATTAGGGTTTGGTTTAGGGTTTGTTACATATGATTTACTGTTATTAGTACATGTAACGTGCAATAAGGACACTGTTATCCAAATGTCACCAAATTTTTTCAAATTCAGTGTAATAAAATGAAGCTCTGATTCTGCAATATTGAGCCATGTGTTTTTCCACAATGTTTTTCTGACGTGGTAGCTCATGTTGTTGAGAGATTAGAGATATGAAAACGATAGAGAAGGCTGAGCCGCTTTCCCTTCTCCACATGAGCTCTGGGAGTTCAGAGCCCAAACCGGAGCTGTCAGCAGGAACTGTAGGTATGCTGTATAGAAACATTCATCTGTGTCAGAAAAACAACCACATATGCAGAGCCTTTGTGAGGAAATTCTCTGGCAAAGTCTCTTATTCCCTCCAGTGTTTGTAGGATAGAAAAAACTACTTTAGGTCAAATAAAAACTGTAATGAATATGCAATTAATCACATATATCAATATTTGCTGAGAAAAGCCCTCAAATCAAGATAATTAGTGTAGCAGAAGAATAAAAATCGAGCAAAAAGCACCTTTAGAAATCTATATATCGTACTATTTCCAAATACTAGACGAACATTATTCAGCCGTTGTGTTGTCTTGTTTTTCCAGTGTCTTGCATCATAAGCGCTGAATTTTAAAGACACAGAGTCAGGTTAAAAACAGTTCAACTTTTACAAAGCATGCCTCAAGACTCCCGTGTTTGATTTCATTCTGTTCTGTGCTTCATGCAGCTGTTTGTCAATGCAAGCTGTGTGAACAGCTCTCAGTAAGTGTGGTTTGGCGAGTTGTTTTGGCTGTAGTAGCATATGGGTTAGAAGGCATAATTAAACATGCCATTTGTTGTGTTATTTTTTACAAATAATTAATTGCACTAAATGAATGTGTCAAATCGCCAGCCCTATTAAAAACACAACAAGGCAAATTGCTGTACACGAGGCTCGCTCATGCACAAGTTTTGTGTTATTGTGAATGTGCATGCATGTGCATGTATTCATGTGTGAGTGTGTGTTGGTAAATCAAATCTGCAATTCTAATCACTGTTTGATAAAGACCTCGGTTTAGCTCACTGACAGAAGAGGAAGCCGACGTCTTAAATTTAAATGAGCAGCACTGGGGGGATTCTAGAAGAAGAGGAGGGAGGCAGAGATTTCAAATCGCACTTCTTCAGCTAAAACCAGACAGACACGATGGAAAAAAAGAAACACGATGATAATTTGAAAACCTGGAAATGATAGAGAGATGTAAGCACTGCCTTGGCTATATATCTCTATAATACAATGCAGGATATATATTAGTCACACATTATTTTAAGGTCCAATTCTCACCATTAACTCCTCAATAAACGCCTCAAACTCCTAATTTGCTGCTTATTAATAGTTAGTAAAGTAGTTGTTAAGTTTAGGTATTGTGTAGGATTAGGGATATAGAATATGGTCATGCAAAATATGTGCTTTATAAGTACCAATATACAGCTAATATGTTAATAATAGACATGCTAATAAGCAACTAGGTAATAGTGAGAGTTGGTTGCTATACTAAAGTGTTAACCTATATATTCCTATATAGGAAACATTGGGTCTGACATACTATATATATATAGTATATCAGACACAACGTTTCTGTTTTCAGACACAGAAAAAGAGCAGGTAGAAGTAAACCAGGCCATCTGCATGCTCTTCCTCTCCCGGGGCCTTTCTACCCATGATTCCTCCCTCCATATGGCGAGTGTCTGTGAGCATGTGTGAGTAGGTATGTCTGTACCTTCCCTCCAGGGGGCCGGGGGATGCCCACAAACAGGTGATCCAGGAAGTTGGCGCTGCGCCCCAGACCGAGCAAGGTGTAGGGCAGCTGGAGCGCGAGATGAGCCGACTGGCTGAGCTGCCCCGCTGCAGAGAGAGAGAGAGAGAGAGAGAGAGAGAGAGAGAGAGAGAGAGAGAGAGAGAGAGAGAGGGAGGGGAGAGGATGTGTGAGGAGGAATTGTGGGAGGGAGAGAGTGGGATTGAGGGTGGAGGAGTGAGAGGTGAAAGAGAGAACAGCCGAGTGTGAGGGGGAGGGGAGCATAAGGTATGAAACAGGACATGAACAGGTGAGGGAGGGGGAGGAGAAGATGAAAGAGGAGAAAACAGAAGAAATAGCTGCCATTAGTGTCATCCATAAATAAGGCTTTTTATAATAAGAGATCTCAGCATATGAAGGGCTCTTGCTCAGAGCTTTAAATCAACCTTAAAGGGAACCCCGGGTATTAAGACTTGCATAGCTTAATATAACGTAAATTATGTCTCTTATTTAAATGTAGTAGAAAACCCATGAAAATGTATGTTATTTAAAAAAAATCTAAATCATTTTTGCACCATTTTTTTATGTGCACAGTACATTCTGCGTCGATGACGTCAAATGGTTGCACTTGTGAGCTACTGGCGCTTTTTACCGCAACACAACTCAGAATACACAGCTCAGAAAATAAAATACTGATACGATACCACATTGTGTGGATTTTGGTTGTAATTTTCAGTCAAAGCTGCAACAAGAGAAGCAATGTAAGACTTCGCTGCTTTCCTATCGATAAGAAGAGGAGAAAAGAATGGGAAGATGCCTGTGGACGAATGAAACTTCCTAAAGACTCACTTCTTTTTTCTCTCCACTTTAGCCCTGATGCCTTTGAGTATTTTAGTAGACCACAGCTACTGAAAGAGCGTACAAACAGCTGAGACAAGAAACGCTAGATGCCATCTGTTAGGATGTAAACTTGCTGACGCTAATCATAATGCATGGCCGCTAGAAGAGTTTCTCAGCATGGATTTCCCTCGATATCCAGGGCGTTTAGACTCCTTGTGGGGAAAAATCGATGGTACAGCATTTGGTTTAAACCTATACTTAGCCTATATCCATCGCCACCTCTAAGCTCTTTCTGTGGTCATCATATCAGTATTTTATTTTCAGAGTTGTCTATTCTGAGATGTGTTGAGGTAAACATAGCATCAGTTAGCACTAATAACTCAACGAGTGCTACCGTTTTACGTCATCAGAATAATGGCGCCACCCATAGTCCAACATATGTATAAAACGATATGATTTTTTTAAATAAAAAATCTTTAATGTGTTTTCTACTACATATTTCAGTAAGAGACATAATTTACGTTATATTAAGCCATTCAAGTCTTAATACCCAGGGATCCCTTTAACAAACTACTGCAGAAACCTGCATACTAACATATTTTACAGGCTACGATTACGATTTAAAGGGGTAGGTAACCATTTTTTGGTAACCAACAAATAATTTTTTTGGTAGGTAACCAAAAAATGTAAATGAAAATCTGTCATCATTTACTCATGCTCATGTCGATTCAATCCAATATGACTTTCTTTCTTCTGTGGAACACAAAATAATATATTTTAAAATTGTTTTTGGTCCATACAATAGAAGTCAATGGTCACCAAAACTCTTCAGAAACCTTCAGAATACATTCTATGTTTCACAGAAAAAAGAAAGAAAGGTTTGAAACAATGAATATGTGAATAAATGGTATTTACAATTTTTATTTTTGGCTGATCTATCCTGTTAAAGACGCACCACTTAAGTTTTTGTTTTGCAGACTAATATGACGGTGGTCTTTAAACTAACATCTGTTGATGTGGCTGCAGCATCAGGCAAAAACAAATGCTTTTTGTTACTGATGCCATAATAATAACATGTATTGAAGTATTTGTCACTTATGAAACAATTATTCTTCATTCTGAAAATGTCAGATAGGAATAAATTATACAGTAAACATATTAACAGATAATAAATAATAAACACTTATTTTAAATTATAATAATATTTCACAATATTTATGCATTTACTGTAGAGACTACTTTCAAAAAACATAAAAAAATCATCAATTTTAATGGTGACTTCAATTCACCAATAAGTGAACTGAACTGTTGTGACCAGACCATTACAGTAGGAGTTGAAGTTGAATTAGTGATTCGGGTAAGTTTGATTAACGAATCAGATCAAGCAACAGAGCCGGCTTGTTCAGGAATCCCTGACATTTTCACTAAAAACTGCTGTTCTACAGAAAAAAAGCAGCTTAAGATATTTTTTTGTGTGAAAATAACAGCATACATGTTTTAAAAACATCATGAACGCAAGTAAATAAATAATGACAGAACTCATTTATAAGTGTACTATCCCTTTAAGTATTAAGAAAGAACATTAACCCTGGCTACAGTGACCCTGGGTTTTCTCCAAAGAGATAATTATTACAAAACAAGAACTGTGAAAGCATTGAGCAATCTGCTACACAATGACATGAGTGCAGACCTTAACACAGATATGAACAAAACTAAATATTTCTTTGAAGAGCACATGCCTCTCCCTCACTGTGCGATCTGGATTTGTAATAGCCCAAACGGTTAAAAGCACACAAATACAGTATAAACAGTAAATTGGTTTGTAAAATCTATTTTTTAATGATTTTGGTCAAAGGACACTTGAACTAAATCTGAACTAACTGATAGAGCACTTTATGTGTGTCCTGCTGAAGTACACACAGTCCTCAACCAGGGAAAGGTCAGTCCATTGCTCATGTGTCATGTGTCTGACTTAATGATGCCATTAAAGAGAAGAACAATTAGATGTGTATAAGCTGATTTCCCATTATGCGTCAGAGAGGAGAGAGAGAGAGACAGAGATCAAGGGTCTCCTAATAACTTCCCTTTGGCACATAATAGCAGTACTGGAATTCTGGATGCAATCCGAGGATCAATTAGACAGACAGATGGAAAATGTAGAGCAAGTCTAACTGACCAGGAACAGATCCTTAGCTAATATAAAACAAAACAAGAATTATCTTTTGTAGTCTTGCTCTAGTAGTGTTTGTGTATTGCATTTAGTCAGAATTTTAAGGCCATAATGAGATGGCCTTAACGGTATGAGAGGACATTTTTTAATAAATGAAAAAAACTAGACAGGCCTACACATGCTTTCGGTTTTATAGACCATGTCGCCCTCATGGTGTAAGAGAGTTTTCATTCTGATGCAAAAGACCCCCCAAAAATGATGCTCCCTTTTTCTATAACATAAAGGCAGCAATGCAGCATGGGGCTATTTACACCTGGTCACTTCATGCATTTTTTCTGATCGGATAGTTATCCAATCCTGAAAAGACCAGGTGTAAAATCCCTCCGAAGCGCTTTCGAGACCGATATAAATCCGATCGCTCAAACCACTTCAGGAGGTGGTCTGGGCCGCATTCCAGACGAAACTGGACAAGTGTAAATGCATCTATCTGGTTGTTAAAACCACATATGCTGATTTTACTCCTCCCAGTATATTAAAGTAATAAAGTAAACATGTGAGAGCGTTTTATAGGATATATGGCATGTTATAGTCAGATAGGACAGCGCTAATGCAACAAGCGTCACCGCGGATGAGTAGCTGAGTATCCCTTCAGCAAGCCATCATGCAAACTGCCACGAATGAAACTGAAAGTAAGTCACAGACGCTCAACACACAATCATCTTCATTAAAAGTAGTGAGACTAACCTATCTTTCCAGTGCTGATGCCACACTCTCTCCTGTTGCGGTCTCTGATATTGAAATTAGCTGATCATGAATAAAATGCAGCGCATATCTATTGTTTTCATTGACGTGAACTCCGTTAAAGTTGCATTTAGCGCGGGACTTGACGATATATATCCGACACAAGTGTAAATGGAAACGTTTTAACAAATCAGATATATATCCGATCAGAGAAAACGCATGAAGTGACCAGGTTTAAACAGACCCTATATGTTCATGAAGACCCTTTACACTGCGCACACACACAAACGCACACACGCATTTCTTATGTAATGTATTCCTGTAAGCACAGCTGAATTTTCAGCAGCTGATATTTTAGTCCTCGGCATCACATAATCCTTCAGAAATCATTATCATTAATATGTTGATTTGGTGCTCAAATCATTCTGATTATCGTCAAAGTTGAAAACAGCTGTGCCGTTTAATATTATTGTAAAAACTGTAGCATTTTTTTCAGGATTCTTTGATGAACAGAAAAGAAACAAAGGACAGCATTTATTTAAAATAGAAAGTTTCTAAATGAAAATTTTCTTTACTGTCACTTTTGACTGATTTGATACATCCTTGCTGAATAAAAGTATTAATTTATTCCAAAAACAAAAAAAAAAAGTTTTTGTATAAATCTAAAGAACAACATTTCAATTAAATTAATTCAATTCGTTTTTTTGAACAGAACATTTTACAATCAATATAATTTCAAAGCAGTGTTATTTTTTTGTGTTAAACATTTAATAAATAAATTAACAAATACATTAAATACAGTTTGAAAAGCCCTCTCCAGTTGTCTCAAGCCTTCCACAGACCCCCTGGCATCTCTGTGACCCTCTGAGGGTCCCTACACACCAGGGGTTTTCAAACTGGGGTTCAATGTCGTTTAGATGAGGGAAACCACATGCACATGCACACACACGAGCGACAGCATCCACAAAACAAAGAGGACTGAGATTCAGCTAGCCGAGCACAAGCTGAAGACAAGCTAATAGAGCTGTAGCTCGCCTCCTACACACACACCTACTCACACGCTCACTCAACCACAGTCCACACAAGTGCAAGGGCACATATTCTCTCGAACTACAACTGTAGGACCATTTCGGTAGAGCATGTAATCTAATGCATGCAAGGCAAAAAGAGAGAGAAAATAGCTTCAATCTGACAAAAAACAGGCAGGTGGAAGGCACTCTGGAGAGCGAGTGGGAAATAGGAGAAATGGTTTACAAGTGTATCTGTCTCCAACTTAAAAAATGGACCTGCTAACCACTATACATACTTCATAAGTAGATGGAAAGAACATGAAACAGTATATTAGAAGCAAACATGGACTGAAAGCAGATTCTGGTGTCCACACAAACACACTCTCAGCCTAAACCCAACAGTCGAGATCATCTCCCCAAGCAAACCTGTTTGCTAAATTATCTTGGGTCTAGCGTCGCTATAGAAACCATTCTTTGCCCTGTCGATCGGGCGCTTGTGGAGCGATAAAAGGAACAAATGGTGGCGATGCTGCCTGGGCCTGAGGGATTAGAGAGGTTAGAGAGGAACAGCCGCTCGCCGAGCCGCAGAGCCAAAATGGCGGCTTGATCCAGACACTGATTTGTGTGTAGCGACACGTGTCTGCGCTGAGGGAGATAAGTGGAGTCTTCCAGAGGCATTTCCCATCTTATCACGCTACCGTCACAGAAAACAGCGGAGCGAAAATATGGCCACTCAAAAACAGAATGACATCAAGTGTGGAGAGAGGGAAAGAGAACGAACCTGGAACGACTGAATGACTCAAAGACAAAATGTTCGCAAACAGTTTTTTGTAACCAGACCTCACAGAGAGCCCAATGTCAAATTGTAGTCAATCTCGCCACAAGTATGAATATATGAATGATAAAAAAAGGAAATAACAGATCGATATTTTAGCACAATCACAGCACAATATATTTGGCTTGGCAGGCAGGAATTCCAAAAGATGTAAAAAGAGAGTTGTCATGCAGACTGCAGAAGGGGAAAAAGACTTGGTGCGAATAGGCCTTGCTACGAGGTCAAATGTATTCTGTGTGCACATTATATGTAAATATTGTTCCCCAGCAATGACCCTATAGCAAAAAAAATTTATAAAAGACAAAATCAACCATTCCAAACTGATGACTCACTGATATGTACATATATAAATCAATATCATAGTGTCTGAAAAAAACACTACAATTAATCACATTAAAATTCATTTGAATTTAGGCATCCCAGCATTATAATGACACCTGTTATGAAAAAGGGGTGGCAAAATTAGCTGGCTTTACCCTATAATTTTTTTGGTTCATGGGTAAATTGTTTAATTATGAATTGTTTTTGATGAAATTATTGTTTGAAAATGGATATGATGACTTGCTGGATCAATCTTGCTAAAGATCACATAGAGTTTTTTAAACATAGTATTCACTAACATTACACTAACACGTTTAATTCAGTTATAATTTGAGATATTGATGTATTTATTATTAAGATACCACACCATTAAAAAAAACCAAACCAGAACTCAGACACTTCATTAAGTCCGAACCTACCAAGAGACCTAGAGAGCAGCGCCAACCAATTTACCTGAGCAGAGGACTGATAGTATTAAAAATATATAAACCAGTATAAACAGAGAAGGTAGAAAATGGGAAATCAACACATAATTTTCAGTCCAAGTAAATCATATTTGCAGTGTGAAACCTCATAAAGTTGGAAGGTGTGCAACATCTTGCCATTAGAAAAATGGCAACCACTGAAACAAGACACCATACATGTAAACTACTACTCCTTGTGATCCGTGTGACTCTATTCAGTTATGTTGATATGCAAAATTAATTTTATATTCAAAGTTATGTTGTCATTTATTTCTCTATTGTGTGTGTAAATGTAATGATTACTAATGCATGGCCAACATATAGTTCTGTTTATCCCAGCAATAGAGTGGCTTTGAATTTTCAATCTTGTAAGAGCAAGACAGAAAGAGAGACAGCAAGAGTGGTAATTATAGAAGAACTGCATTCGTTCAGATGTCTCTCTCTCTCTCTCTCTCTCTATATATATATATATATATCTGCACTGAACATAATGAAAGAACTTCAAGCTGTCCTAGCGGAAAAAAGAAGGCGTTCAGATCAATTACTGAGAAAAGAGGCTCCAACAAAGGTCATTATCACAGTCATTCCCTCTATCGCTCTTCATGGGGAGGAAGCAGATGATACAGTATATGTGATGAGTGTGAATGTGCTCTCTTCGTGATTTTGATGGATTGGAGTGATAATCAGAGACATAGAGGTGCTAACATCAGCAGAGATCCTCCCTTTTGCTCCATCACCATGATGATCCAGATCACGATCATAAAGATATATGTACTTGTGGTCGTCACGAGCATGCCTACTTATATTTTAATAATGCATGATTTAAAACAGAGTGTTTTCTGATCACAGGAGACATTGGAAAAAGACGGCAGGAAAGAGGGGATAATCTTGTTGGCTTGTGAATGGGTGGATGTCTATATTTGCTCTGGGAGATTCAGAAAGGGACAAACGCTGTGATCAATACTAAGTGTACCTCTCACTCCAGCTGCAGGATAAACTACACTTCACTGCACATATATGAGAGCTTGAATGAGGAAGAAGAGACAGAGGAAGATGGTGAATGGGCTCGAGAGACATTAGACTTCACCTAAATGTGTGAGAGACAGAGACAATGAGATTCTTGTCATTTTGGAAAAAAGCAAGTCTACACAGAATCTGTACCTGCAAAATAAATCAAATAATTCAATGGAATGGTGTAATTCATTCACCAAGTTCTAGAAATCTTCTCTTTTTTAAACTGAGTGGGGACCAAAACTCTTAGACAAAACGGTTTATATTTCACTTTTTTCTTTCCTTTTTCTTTTTTGTTTAATTCAAGATTTATTAAAGAGTATTAGGTGAATAATTTGAATAAAAAAGTTTAACTGAAACATCATTGTTGATGTGTCCTTTAATGACTCCTCAATTAAAATATAGATCCTAGTCATTTTAT
This sequence comes from Ptychobarbus kaznakovi, assembly GCA_027422405.1. Classification (NCBI taxonomy): domain Eukaryota; kingdom Metazoa; phylum Chordata; class Actinopteri; order Cypriniformes; family Cyprinidae; genus Ptychobarbus; species Ptychobarbus kaznakovi. The sequence continues at coordinate 18,170,817 of CM049798.1, forward strand.
TATTTCTTCAGCATGAAAATGTATTAATAAAACTATAAGTGAAAAAGAAAAATACAATTCACACTAAACAAAGGCACAGCTAAATGTATTATTCATTATAATGGGTTTGTGAGGCAATTGTTATTTAAATTTAAATTAAAAGCTGCTATACAATTTAGATTAGGGAACACATTCACTATTAAGCACTGTGGAGAATCAACAACTGGCATGAATGAGTTCTATTGCAGGTTTGAAAAAAAACACCATTCACACCTCCTGCAACCCCCACCTCCCCCACACCTGCACTGCAGATAAGAGAAGACGACGTGCGCCAGGTCTTCAAAAAGAGCAAGACAAGGAAGGCACCAGGCCCAGACGGTGTGACACCAGTCTGTCTGAAATCCTGTGCTGACCAGCTGGCCCCCATCTTCACACAGATCTTCAACAGATCACTGGAGCTGTGTGAAGTCCCCTCATGCTTCAAACGCTCCACCATCATCCCCGTCCCAAAGAAACCCAAAATTACTGGACTTAATGACTCACCATCATGAACAGCACTGTGACTGCAGTGGAGTCATTCAGATTCCTGGCTAGGCACCACAATTTCTCAGGACCTAAAGTGGGACAATCACATTGAGTCCATTGTGAAAAAGGCCCAGCAGAGGTTGTACTTCCTTCACCAGCTGAGGAAGTTCAACCTGCCACAGGAGCTGCTGAAATAGTTCTACTCTGCCATCATTGAATCCGTCCTCTGCACATCAATAACTGTCTGGTTCAGCTCAGCTACCAAATCTGACCTCGAGACTACAGAGGATAGTCCGGATTACTGAGCGAATCATTGGCACAACCCTCCCCACTCTCCAGGAACTGTACTTATCCAGAGTAAGCAAAAGGGCTGGCAAAATCACTCTGAACCCCTCACATCCAGCACACTCCCTCTTTGAACTGTTACCGTCTGGTCGACATTACAGAGCTCTGAGAACCAGAACAACCAGACACAGGAACAATTTCTTCCCTCAAGCAATCAATCTCATGAACACTTGACAATAAACGTGGAACACACAACACTATTATACATTACTTATTCACCACACATACTTATTTTTCATAAATTTGCACGTTAGACCTGTACACACATACTTATATAATATATATATATATAGTGTTTTTGCTTTTTTGTACATTGCCTATTTGTATATTATTCTTTATTAGCTGGGTCTTGTCCTGTCACTGTCATGCTGTTGCACTGTAGAGCTTCTGTCACTATAACAAATTCCTCGTATGTGTAAACATACCTGGCAAATAAAGCTCATTCTCATTCATTCTCTCATTCTCCTTAACTAAGAGTCTTTCTCAATAAACTTCTGATTTGCTGATAATTGATAGGAAGTAAGGTAGCTGCTGTAGTAGTCATGTTTATAGAATAAGGCATTACTATGTGTTTTATAAGTACTAATACACAACTAGTCTCAGCCTCAGACGTCACGCCCATGGACCTTTGGCTGAACGTCTAATGCATATGGCACACAAAAATGGAAACACTTCAGGAGTTTCGAAGTCTCATCGGATTGGTTGAATTATGTAGGATTTCCAGGAGACGTGTGTGTCGCGGTGTTGGGAATGTTCTTTAACATTCTGCCAGGAAACAAAGATGCCGTGATGCCAAACCCCCCCCGTAAAAGAAGAAAGCCGTCGTGTTTACAACTGTGACGACAAGCACTTATCAGGATCAACTAAATGCTGGATTTTCAAAAGAATGTGAAATATTTAAAGTTTGCGGCATAGAATTTTTAAAATGTGTCCGAGAGTGTTACACACCGGTCTGTTATTGTGGCGATATTTCCATGCCCCAAAACGTGACACTGAACGAAACAAACTGTGATTGGTTGTTTGACATGTCGGTCAAACGGCCTAATAGGCGGGCCTTGGCCAATGAAAGCTGCTATGCATTCCAGACCTTCAGACGTCAGTCTGAAGGTATGTCTATGTGAGACTAATACATAACCAATAAGTAATATGCATGGTAATAAGCAACTAGTTAATAGAGAATACTAGTGTTCCTTAATCTACGGTATTACTATTTTAATTGGGTCACAATGCAAATTATAACAAACATTTTAAACTTGACTGATTTAAATGTCAATGACAGCTACCAAAAACAGAGTGGAAATCTCAGCTCTGTTTAACATATCTGATCTAGTTTAAAATCAGTCTGCAGAACTCTGCAGATATTCCTCCCTAAAATCAATGAAGAGAATGCTAAAACGTGAGCAGATTCCATCCGTGCCTGAATATGAGTGTGCAGGGCATGTAAGAGTGTGTCTGTGTGTGTCCCTCACTGTGATGATTCAGAGGGGCTGTTCATTATACAGCACATTCATTTGGCTAATTAATGAGAACAGTCTCAAGCCCCATATTGATCTGCATCTTCTCCTCCTCGTTCTGCGTCAGCCTCCCCTCTCCCTCGTGTCTGCCTCCATACTTCACCTTTTTCTGCTCACATTCTCTCAGTTTACTTACAACTCTCATTCATTAGCTTAGTACTGCAAGGGTCAGTCCAATTATACAGGCATGAAAACAAAACTCTCTAAGAAAAAGCCCTAAGTACCTACAAGGAGAGACAACCAGCAGAGCGGAGAGAGCGAGAAGGAGTATCATTCCTGATATGATCACCCTCATCCAGCCCTCTACAAATGCACATTTACCTACAGGCTATACAAATATTCACACATAAACAAATTTCCCACTCACACATTACAAAATGATTAAAAAGAAAAATGCAGTTGATGCTAAATTTAATACACATACAATACATTTTGTGTTATATAGTTTTTGTATTAAAATATTTTAAATTTGGGATGATACACAACACATTTTTAATTGGTAGACTAATGAATTTGTCACAGGTTGTTTGAAGCACAGTCCTAATTAACTTGTAATTGGTCTGAATAATATTTCTTGCTGGAAGAGATGTTAGCTTAGAAACTGTAGGTTGCTCCTCAATTAAACCAATTGAGAAAAATCAGGTGCAATTTGTTTGGTTTAGTCAACTCGGTTCAGTTCAGATAATTTTATAGCAAGATAACTCTTGTGGGGAGTGCAAGCTGATTTAAAGGGGACCTATTATGCAAAAATCACTTTTATAAAGTGTTTGAACAGTTGTATGGCTGCAGTGTGTGAAAACAACCAGCCTATAATGTTAAAAATCCACCCACTCATTTTTTTAATAAAACCAATAAATCATGAACAGTCTCTCCAAAAGAGCCATGAAAGAGGCCTTGTAATTCATAAAAGCGAATTTATTATGCACAGTATAATCAGATGACTGACTTTAAAACGGAGTATGTTTTCTGTAAAAATAACAGGCAAGTACTAATAGTGGAATGTTTATTTGCAAAGGCTAGCACTGCTAATGCCGAGTTTGAGTTCTTGAAGCTCCGCCCTCTTCTCCGGAAGCAACAGCTCATTTTAATTCAAGCAACATACAAATCAAAATCAGCGCGTTTGGTCTCATACCCTAAAAGTGGCAATTTTAACAAGCTATAAAAATTGATCTGTGGGGTATTCTGAGCTAAAACTTCACATATACGCTCTGGGGACATTAGATACTTATTTTACATCTTGTAAAAAGGGGCATAATTGGTCCCCTATAAAAGTGAGTTATTTTCAATTATCCAGTTAAAGTAGGTATTTTTCTAGTTATTTTAAACTTATCAGGACAGCACATGAACAATGTTGCCCTTCATGGGATCTGAGGTTACTTTGTCCTCAAATAGATAGAGAGAGAGCGAGTGCAGACAGCAGCAGAAATACCGCCGTCCCCATGTCCTGAGCTCCAGTCTTGCTAAACGTGCAATAAGTCTTGCTGTGCTGTGTTTCATTACTGGCCAATGAGAGCCTGAGGGAATAAGGGCCCTAATACAACCTGGCCTGTTCTCCACTCCGCGTACAACATGCACCCCATTACTGTCCTTCAGCTGACCCCAGAAACCCTGCCACAATCTCTCCAATTACAGCAGGACATTGATCACAGAACTGTAGTTAGAAGTTCAGCACCGGAGCACCGAGGGACGATGGGCCACAGTGTCACTAAGCTCTACTTACAGTTTCTGTGCTGAAATGGTGATTGCTTTTATTTATCTATACCTCTGTGTTTTCTGTGGGAGTGCCATCAGCTCCCTGTCACTCCCCAACTCTTCATATGGTAAAATGTGTGTGGGGGGGGGAAGACAGATAGAACAATAGATAGATAGAACCGTAAAGAGATAACCACAGATGTATAGAATGATACAAATATACAGAAATAAAAGAATGATAAAAAAACAGAAATATATAATGATAGAACAACAGCATGACAGAACAATAGATACATGGGATGAAAGATACACAGAATGATGAATAGAACAATAGAAAGATAGAACAGACAGAATGACAGACAAGACAGACAGAATTAAAGATGGACATAACAACAGTTGGACATAAAACGATACATGGACATAAAAAAACAGATATAAAATAATAGACAAACTGATGAAGTAGAATGATAGAATGATAAATAGGCAGAAAGATGAACAGAATGGCAGACAAGACTGACAGAACGAAAGATAGACATAAAACCATGCACGGACATAAAACAACAGACATAATCTGATGGACAGATAGAACCATAGATAGAATGACAGAAATACAGACAGACAGACAGAAATAATGATATATATATAGTATCTCACAGACGTGAGTACACCCTTCACATTTTAGTAAATATTTTATTATATCTTTTCATGTGACAACACTGAAGAAATGACACTTTGCTACAATGTAAAGTGAGATTACAGCTTGTATAAAAGTGTAAATTTGCTGTCCCCTCAAAATAACTCAACACACAGCCATTAATGTCTAAACCGCTGGCCACAAAAGTGAGTACACCCAAAGGCTGTATGGGATTTTTTCTTACCGCGGTGAAGCAGAAACCAATATCGCGGTTTGGCGGTTAATTGCACGATATCTTCTGAGTTCAATAGGAATTATGGAACAGTCTTTGTCATCGTTTGTAACCCATTCTTTATACAATAAATTAAAAGAATAACAACCTGAGCAAGCTGCAGAAACAACAAGCCGAGCTCAACATGCCCCGTGCTTAGTTCTGGTGAGTTGTGCTAAACTTCGATTCCTATTTCTTTAGATATTGTTTTTCGGGTACCAGTCCGTGGATATAAATGCACTTGTCCAAACGCAACTTGTTGAAATATGTTGAAACTGCAAATTAGGATGTCATTAATATTATTTGATGATTCGTTAGGCTACATTTATAATAACAACATTTTTAAAGTGCAACATAAAAGAGGCTTTTTATTTTATTTGGGTTTTTCAAAGGCAACATAACTGTCTTATAATAATTTTCTTCCTGACCTGACCGGACAGGAATAGATCTCATTTCCAGAATCTCACATTTAAATTCCCCCTACTGAAAGAGAGAGTGAGATAAAAATAAAAATGTAGTCTGCACAAAATGTATTTTATTGTAGGCTATTTATTTTATTCGTCTTGTCCAGAATCAAATTAGTTTTACATGTTGTTGCCAACACAATAAAAAGTGTCGCAGAGAGAGAAAAAAAAATAGTTATAATTTAGGCCAGTTTGTAAAAAAAAAAAAAAAATAGCATATTTGTTATTTTTATTCGTCTTGTCAAAATACTAAATTTGTTTAACCTTTTGCTGTCAACACAGAAAAGTGTCGCAGAGAAAACAAAAGACATCTGTCATTTAAATTTATATGCAAAATATGAACAAAACCGTTGGCTTAGACATTGCAAAATGAAATCTCTTTTTCATGAAACCAAACAATTTAACATCCCTGAGAAGAATGTCCCGAGTCAGACTTGCCTGACGTGGGTTTCTGACCATTTCCCAGTCCAAGTTGAACGTCCTTCAAGGACAGCGCATCCACACTTTGCTCCATCCTTATACTGCTCTGTCACTCATCGACAGGGCTCTAGACACAACCCTGCCGTGCCGCCCCCACTTCACTCAAATACCGATTGCCGTGCCGCCCCACTGGATCACTCACAACTACATTAAATAAAAAGACACGGGCATGAAAGTTGGATCTGATTATGATTGATTTTTTAAAATAAAAGCAGACACGGGCATGTTTTCTGATTATGAAACATAAAATAAATCCCTACTGCAACATAAAATAAATAAATAAAAAAAATAAGAATAAATAAATAACCACTAGTAAAGCTGCAAACGCAAATTAAGTGTACAACACTGAAGTGGCCATGGGAAGATTTGGGACAATCCTCAGTGAGCAGCACTAAACAGCTGGTGTGCACAGCAGCAGGGCTTAATAACAACCCGGTCCGGATCGGCGTAGTCAGGGCTCCGAACTAACCTCATCTGGCGGATCCTCATTTCATCTGGCGGATCCTCTTCCTCCAGTGAAAGACGTTCGTGTCAGGGTTATTGTAGTTTTGCATCTTGAAATTCGTTTTTATTTTAATATTGCTTTCAATTTTCACTATAAATTTCAGTTTCGTTCTTATTTTTTAATAATTTGGTTAATTTGTGTAGTTTTTTTTGTGAAGTTTTCTACCCTATACAGGTTAGTTTCCGTTTTAATTTTAGTTTTAGTAATTAAAGTTTAGCAGAATTGACAGAACACTTCCAGAGCACAGACCAAAGACATTTTAATTTAAGCTTATTGAGGCAAACCACTAGCGACACTAAATTAAAGCATGCTGAGATTGATTAGAAAATGATTTATTTTTGATTATTTGATTTAGTTGCTGTTGGTTTCATTTTGTTTTTCATCGTTTTTTTTATTCTTTCTTTCTTGTCTAAATGCCTTTATTTTTGTCAAATAAAGTTATTAATAGGCCTACAATATATTTCACCGTTTAAACATGCATACAACATTTCTTATATATAAACTCGTTTAACAAGCATTTAAGAAGTAAAAATAAAACATTTCATAGTCTCAAAAAGACTGATGCGGCTCGTTTAGGTGACTTGGTTTGCTTTGCATAAAATAAAATAGTTTACTGTTTTATAGATTAAATGAAACAGACCTATATTTGACCAAAAAAACAAAACAAATAAGTCAGTGGCACTGGGAACTGCTCTCACTCGAAGAGAATATTTGACCAAAAAAACAAAACAAATAAGTCAGTGGCACTGGGAACTGCTCTCACTCGAAGAGAAGGCAAAATATCTGCATGCACTCAAATCAAATGCAAACTCTGGGTTGCTGCGACTGTCCTATGATCTGGGTTACACAAAAACTACCCAAACATTTAATTAAAAAATAATAATAAAATAACCGTGATTTTTAGATTATATGTGCACACTATAAAAGCAACTGGTGCAAGCTGGTAATCATTTAAGTGGGTCAACCAAGCGATTACGCAAATTATCCCTTACCTCTCCATCCTCTGATGCCGGATCAGTCACCCCGCTTTATTCCACAAATTAAACACTGTAGGCTATATGATAAAATAATACATACATTAGGCTATAATCTTACCTTTCAGAAGCGCGTGTCTGGCTTTAAAACTCATCAGACATCACCAGCAGCAAAAGGAATTAATGTCTGGATAGTTTTATTCGTTTTAATGACATTTATGAATGTATATTATGATGTCTTGCATGTAGAGTAACCTATTGACGGGCGCGGGAGCGGCTTTACTATGAAGTTAATTTAGATTTAGAATATCTAAGGGGTGATAACGAATGCCCAAAAGATCAACTACAAATATCTGTCCTTTTTTGCCGCCCTGACTGTGCAGCCGCCCCCTAGGCGACTGCCTAGTTCGCCTATATGCATGCATCGGCCCTGCTCATCGACAGCCTGCCTGTTCTGTCTGAGGGCCATTATTTTTAACATTTAATAGGCTTTGAAAAATATAACAACTTTTTACAAGTGAACTTAATCATCACAAACGAAAAGTTATATGCATAAGCTGTATTGATTATTTATTCAAGCTACAAAAGTTAATCAGCAAGCAGAGCAGTCAAGTGATTTATCTTAGACTTCAGCAGGTTTCACTTTAAAAGCAGCACTGTTTCTTTAATAAAACCTGATGCATATGACGCGGATGTGACATGTATCCAATTTTCTCCCAACACTTTACGGTCATTTAGGATTTTATAACTGATTTAAGACAAGTGTTTATGTGGTAACTCGCCAAAATCACGTATTTTTACATTGTGTGTGGATTTGTTCATTGAAGCGGTATCGCGCTTGTCTGAAGTGGCTAAGTTTATGAGTACAGCCAAATGCTTCCTGCTTTGATAAAAATCTGCGTCCGATAACACTATCTTTAAACTTGTTTAATGTTAGAATTGTGGATATCTCATAACTCCCTCACATAAGCGCTTGTCAAAACTGCCATCTACTGATGTTGCGGTCTCCGGTACATTGTTGTTATTGCATCTCTCCCTTTTTCCTTTTCTCTCTCTTCCTTGGGCCAGATGAAGATGATTGGCAGTCCAGATTGGGCCAGCGGACCGCCAATTTAATAGCCCTGGCATAGGCTATAAGAAGATTGGCAAGACCCTGAATCTGAGCTGCAGCACGGTGGCCAAGACCATACAGCGGTTTAACATGACAGGCTCCACTCAGAACGGGCCTCGCCATAGTCAACCAAAGAAGTTGAGTGCACGTGCTCAGTGTCATATCCAGAGGTTGTGTTTGGGAAATAGACATATGAGTGTTGCCAGCATTGCTGCAGAGGTTGAAGGGGTGGGGGGTCAGCCTATCAGTGCTCAGACCATACACCGCACACTGCATCAAATTGGTCTGCATGGCTGCCGTTCCAGAAGGAAGCCTCTTCTAAAGATGATGCACATGAAAGCCCGCAAACAGTTTGCTGAAGACAAGCAGACTAAGGACATAAATTACTGGAACCATGTCCTGTGGTCTGATGAGACCAAGATAACCTTATTTGGTTCAGATGATGTCAAGCGTGTGTGGCGGCAACCAGGTGAGGAGTACAAAGACAAGTGTGTCTTGCCTACAGTCAAGCGTGGTGGTGGGAGTGTCATGGTCTGGGGCTGCATGAGTGCTGCCGGCACTGGGGAGCAACAGTTCATTGAGCGAACCATGAATGCCAACATGTACTGTGACATACTGAAGCAGAGCATGATCCCCTCCCTTCGGAGACTGGGTAGCAGGGCAGTATTCCAACATGAAAACGACCCCAAACACACCTCTAAGACGACCACTGCCTTGCTAAAGAAGCTGAGGGTAAAGGTAATCTTTGGGGCATCCTCAAACGGAAGGTGGAGGAGTGCAAAGTCTCTAACATCCACCAGCTCCGTGATGTCGTCATGGAGGAGTGGAAGAGGACTCCAGTGGCAACCTGTGAAGCTCTGGTGAACTCCATGCCCAAGAGGGTTAAGGAAGAGCTGGAAAATAATGGTGGCCACACAAAATATTGACACTTTGGGCCCAATTTGGACATTTTAACTTCGGAGTGTACTCACTTTTGTGGCCAGCGGTTTAGACATTAATGACTGTGTGTTGAGTTATTTTGAGGGGACAGCAAATTTACACTTTTATACAAGCTGTACACTCACTACTTTACATTGTAGCAAAGTGTCATTTCTTCAGTGTTGTCACATGAAAAGATATAATAAAATATTTACTAAAATATCTGGGGTGTACTCACTTCTGTGAGATACTGTGGATAGATAGAACAATAGATGGAAGGATAGATACATAGAATGACAACGATAGAGCAATAGAAAGACAGAGTGATTGGCACAAATAATGATAGATAAAATAGATGTAACAACAGATGGACATAAAACGATAAAGACAGACAGACAGAGAGACAAAGACAGACAGCTAGATAGACAGAATGACAGAAAACAGACAGATAGACAATAGAACATCAGATAGATAGACTTAGGCAGATAGGATAAATGACAGACTGGCACAGAAAGATTGAACGACAGAATGACAGAAAGACAGAGAGACAGACAGGGAGACACATAGATAGACGGACAGAGAGACAGACAGAGAGCAAATTTTTAACAGACAGATAAACAGCTCTCTGAAACATATTAGCCCCTGACCTGAACATCAAATCAAACCTGACACACAGCAGGTGATGCCAGAGATTCATACTGAATTTCATACTCAGACTATTAAGAAGCAAAAATAGGCAAACACTTCTGCTCATTTGTATTCTGCTTCAGCAGGTGTACAAGACGACAAATCAAGAGCATTATTACTGTGACATTTCATTATAGACCACTGTCAGCATATACCATTTAACTGAGACAGTTTTTTCTTAATGCGCAACAGTGACAATAAACATTTATAAATGCTCTGTCTGTGTATAGAGGTGTCTTTTATCACTTATGAATCTCTCCTCACATAAGAGAGGAAAGAACAAAGATAAAGAGGACAATGAGAGAGTGGAGATATTTAAGATAACAGAAATTCTTGCGGTTTCCTGGCTAGTGAAAAATTGCTCAACAAAAGTGAAAGAAGGGCTATAATTTTATTGGACAGAACTCAAAGGCAATTTCAGAAGCTCTGGTCGGGCTTTTAAAAGCAGGACATAATTAAATTTAAAAAAAAAGAATATATCAGTTTCTTCTACAAGCATGGAGCACACAAGTTCTCTAAAATCCATTATTTCCAGTTATCCGAGGATCATTCTTGTCCTTTTAGCCATTTATCTTTGAAATGGCTCTGTCACATTCAGGTCTCTGTTCTGCTGAGGATCTTTAGCACAGTACACACACACACACACACACACACACACACACACATCCACACCCATCATCTTCTGTTTCAGAATGTGCCGAACGGCAGTTTTCCAAAATAATAACCACCCCAAACACACCGCCAAGACGACACTGCCTTGCTGATGAAGCTGAAGGAGAAGGTAATGGAGTGTCCAAGTATGTATCCAGACCTGAACCCTATTGAGCACATGTGTGGCATCCTCAAGCGGAAGGTGGAGAAGCAACATGTGTCTAACATCCAGCAGCTCCGTGATGTCATCATGGAGGAGTGGAAGAGGATCAGCAACAACCTGTGCAGCTCTGGTGAATTCCATGCCCAGGAGGATTAAGACGGAGCTAGATAATAATGGTGCCCTTACAAAATATTGACATTTTTGACATGTTCACTTAGGGTGTACTCATTTTTGTTGCCAGTTATTTGTACAATAATGGCTATATAGTTCAGCATTTAACACCATAGTGCCTGCCACACTGGTTGCGAAGCTCCAGACTCTGGGACTGAACAGATCTCTGTGCAGCTGGATCCTGGACTTCCTGACAGGCAGAAGTCAGGTGGTCAGAATGGGCAAGAACACCTCATCTCCCCTGACCCTCAACACTAGTGCTCCACAGGGCTGCGTTCTCAGCCCACTCCTGTACTCCCTGTACACACACGACTGTACAGCAACACACAGCTCCAACGTCATCGTCAAATTTGCCGACGACACAACGGTGATAGGCCTGATCACCGACAACGATGAGATGGCCTACAGAGAGGAGATGAGTACCCTGACTAAATGGTGCCAGGAGAACCACCTCTCACTCAACATTGACAAGACCAAGGAGCTGGTGGTGGATTACAGGAGACAGAGCAGAGTACACACACCCATCACCATCGACGAGACACCTGTGGAGCGGGTAAACAGCTTTAAGTTCCTCGGCGTTCACATCACCGAGGATCTCACATGCTCTGCTCACACAGATGCAGTGCTGGCGGCAGACCAGCGCCTCTTCTTCCTGAGAAGGCTGAGGAAGTTTGGAACGAGCCCCAGAATCCTCAGATCCTTCTTCAACTGCACTGTGGAGAGCATCCTGACCGGCTGCATCACCGCCTGGTTTGGAAACAGCACCGCTGGCAACCGCAAAGCTCTGCAAAGGGTTGTGCGAACTGCCCGCCACATTGTTGGAGGTGAGCTTCCCTTCCTCCAGGACATCTACACCAGGCGGTGTACAAGGAAAGCCCGGAGGATTATCAAAGACTCCAGCCACCCGTACCACAGACTGCTCTCTTTGCTGCCCTCAGGGAGACGTCTCTGCAGCATCCGATCCCGCACTAGCCGACTGAGGGACAGCTTTTTCCCTCAGGCTATCAGGCTAATGAAGAGTCAGAAATAACTCACCCTACATCACACTCCCACTCACACAACATGCCATGCACTGCACTTTAACACAGTTCTACCGGACCACACGCACACACTGCACTAACACATCTGCTATCACTGGACACCATACAAAGCACATCCACAACATTGCATATGCATAATCTGTTGCACCTTTGCACAACTATTTGTTGCACAACCAATCTGCTGTAAATTTATAATCTGTTGCACCTTCACATATTACTATGTATAGATGTGTACATAATGTAGATGTGTACATACGGTGTATAATGTGTATTGGTAACTAAGTATGTCTTTATAGTACACTGTGTGTACTGAGTATATGTATGTGTATTTTGCACATTGTCTTCTGTACAGTCTGTAAATATGTACTGTCCATATGTAAATTGTTGTGTTTTGTTTTTTTGCACTGTCTGGAGCACGCTCGTAAGAATTTCACTCACCAAGGCACTTGTGCTGTGGTGATGTGACAATAAAAGTTATTTGATTTGATATGTTGAGTTATATTTAGAGGACTGTAAATGTGCACTTCTATACAAGCTGCACATTGACTACTCTAAAATATATTCAAGTTTAATTTGTGTGGTATTGTCCCTTAAGAAGATATACTAAAATTATTGCTGAAATGTGAGGGGTGTACTCACTTTTGTGAGATACTGTATGTCATAACTGTGTCATTATACACATTTATGTCCTCTTTTTATCATAAAAACACACGCACACACGCACGTGGCCCAGTGGAGGCACACACACAGAACCATAACATTCACTCTGTTTATGTAATGCTTCCACTGAGAGCTCAAGGTCAGTGATGTATTTCAAAAGAAACTTCAGGAAAACAGCCATTTACACCAAAGTGATGGGGTTCTGTCAATGCCGTGAGGAATTTAATCTTATCTGCTCTTAGAAAGGTGGAACAGGGTCATTCGTCGCTGCGTCTCTGATCTTGAACTTGGTCAATCAGATATCCTTGAGGGCCAAACAACACACGAGGCACTCGTATAAAAAAACACTAAGCAATCAAGAAATAAGACATTCGAGCCTCAAAACTGATGTGTGCCTAGTCGCAGAATCTCTAGTTTGCTCTAGATAGTCTAGTTTAATTTGAGATTGGTTTGATTTTTTGCATACAATGTACCTCATTACTACAATAAAAATTGGAAAATAATATTTTAGGCATGTCATCTATGGAACATTGAATGTGCGACGTGACAATAGATAAAAACGAACCAAAGACATACTATATGATATTTTCTATATTGGCTGCATTCACAGTTTTCACTGCAATCCAGTGTCACAATGTGGCTCCCAGGCAAGAAACACATTTATGCAATTCCTTATTTCAACTCAAACATAAATACGGATTTTTCTTAAAAATAAAGATTTCTCACTAACAAATGCAATCATCATAAACAAATCTAATTTTTGGAGTGATAAAAGGGCAGTTCTCTAGACTTCACACAATGCACAATGCCAGAAGAGATTTTTAAATTAACACCAGAGTAAAGTTTGGCCAAGAAAAAGCTTTTCATTGGTACATTCAAAATCATCCTAGTCTACTTTAGTCTGATCCCTAAAGAATAGCGAACTAGTCAAGTCAAATGACTGCAGAGTGTTGAGGTTGACTTATCTTACCTCACTGAGACGGGATATGCTGGGCAAAGAGATATGTGTGATGCCTTTCCCATCTAGTGTTAATCTGTTCTGAGCCGTGTACTCACCAGACGAGTTCTTCAGATAACCGTTCGAGTCCACTGACGTGTACATGACATACGGGCCAGGCTGGTTCACACCAAAGGGCTGTAGGATAGATACAAGTGATTAACAATAAATGGAATATACATACAAAGAAAAAATATTTGACAAATGCCATTAAAATCATAAAAAACTATTTCTAAATGTGTTGTCAAATTAGAAAATTTGGTGAAATTTTGCAGGCCAAAAAAAAGTGATGTATGAATTATGAATCACTCTCAAACCAAGCAGCTTCGTGTAACCAACTTAAACCAGCTGCGAAATCTATGTGGGGAAATCCTTTGCCCTCATATAAAATTCCCAAACACATAAATGCCTATTGAAATGACTGAATATCACCCGTGAAAATTCACAGAGCCCTAAAGTGAAGCGATTCAACCATATATCCAATCATATCAATAAAATCTTCCTTGGAAAGGCTCATTGCAGTAGCCTGGTAAATTGTAAATATGACATTGTTTCTTGGCAGACTGCTCTAATCCAGTACATGGGAGCTCCTCTGACCTCTGATATTGGCCTAACGGTGATTATGTTGACCCGGACTGCTTGTATGCAAGTGTGTATGTTTTTAGTCTCGAGTCCACACAGATTACCACAGGCTACACAGGCAAAGCTCCAGCCTCCTACAAATACTGAGACACATGGGAGATGTCTATCAGCATCCAGGAGTAATGCGGGGCCAGCACTGGCTCAGCACCGGGGAGATGGGGCAGACCTGCTACATGCCAGCTTCTCAATTATGGATACTTTTCTCTGTGCAGACAATAACCCTGGGAACTGCAAATGAACAGCATGCCAGGAACAAGAGGGCATACATTTTTAAACAGATGTATTTGTGGGGCATGATTATGGGTAGGGAGGGGTGAAATGATTCCCTAGTTGTAAATTATGTTCCACCGTTGCTGATAAATCCAGCCAATCGACAATGTTGACAGGAAGTGAGACAATACTGGAGCTGAAGCTCTCAGTCATCCAGTGTCAGACTGACATAAATGAGGGAAAGGATGACCTGGCAGAGTCAGATACAGATGAAAAACGTTCAGACAAACACAACAATGAGGGCAAACTACACGGCCAGAGAATCTGACGTCAGTGAGACCTGAAGCCCCACACACTTCTTTGGACCTGACAATCTACCCCATCGCCAACATCCATCACAGAGTGTATTATCCCACAAGGAAACCAGTTTGCAAACCATGGAAGCCTGTTTATTCTGACTAAATATGCTATTCTTCAAAAGTTTGGGGTTTAATCTTTTTGTCTTCACGGCTTTGTTTTATTAAAAACAGTAATATAGTTAAATGTTATTACGTTTTAAAATAACTGTTTTCTAATGTATTTTGAAATATAATTTATTTCTGTGATGGCAAAAATATATTTTCAGCCTCATTACTCCAGTCTTCAGTGTCACATGATTCTTCAGAAATCATTCTAATATGCTGATTTTCTGCTCAAGAAAAATGAATTATTACCAATGTTTAAAACAGTTGTGCTGCTGAATATTTTTTAAAGAATGAACAGAAAGTTCAAAAGAACAGCATCTATTAGAATTAATAAATAAACGTCTTTACTGTAACATTATATATTTAATGCATCCTTCATGAATACTGAAAACTAACTTGTTTATTTAAAAACGCATTGATCCCAAACTCTTCAATGGTAGTCTAACTCCATATCTTGCAACTGCAATTTTGTTTTCTCGTAATTATGAAATTTAAACCTAAAAAATTCCAGCTCACCTAACCTGGCCCTGAAAGAAATGGAGGTTACTTGTGGCAGAGCATGAAGAGCACCTATTATCAAGACCTGGATAACTGAAAAAGCAAAACTTAAATCGCACATGAAGACAAAATCTGACCCAGACATGATTGCCAAACATACTGTCTGCAACTTCAGAAGCCAGTTACAATTTCAGTTTCCATTAAACTCTTCAGATTGACTGAAGCATAATAAACAGCTGGAGGGCCTTGGGCTATATCAACCATACAAGGACAGGTGGATAACCCATGATCTCCCTGATGAAAAGACCAGACAGCAAGAGGCAAAAATTGAGACTGAGCAAGCCAGAGAACAGAGAAACAATGTAAACGTGGGAAGATAGAGCATCAGAGGAAACAAAGTGATGCCTAAGACAGCAGAGAGGCGAGAAGCAGCTAAAAGGAGATAAATGGATACGTCACAAGAACTGGATTGGGAATAACAAACATCTCCATGAGTGACTGCAACAGAGGGCCAAATATTTGAACAAAGAACCCCTAAGAAACTAACTAAGACTTTCTCCAAACAATTCTTAAAGAGTTCCAGTGGGTCATTTTTTTCAAGCAACATATAGAAAAGGCAAATATTTCATTGTATTTTTACATGAATCACAGGCTCCAAATGAACTAGGCATAAACACGAACACAATCCTTTGTTTTAAGTAAATAGTTCATTATAACCTGACAGCAGACTTCAAATTGCCTATTTCCCACTACCTCCACATTGCAACTTTAAAGTTGTGATAAAACAGAAATAGCAGCAGATCTTTTCTTCCATATTGTGACAGTATAATGGCTTATAGAAAATAAATAATGTAGAATGGAGACTTGGTTCTGTAAATTGGATTTTGGGATGTTGGTGTTTCACTCAAAAGTGGAGGCAGATGAACGTGAGCTCACAGGGGCTGCATGGGATTAAGCAAACTAAATGATCAAAAATCCAATCACCAAAAAGATGTCTGTTACTTTTACCAGAAAGGTCCAGTTATGACATTTCCATTAAACATTACAACAAAAAAAGGAGAGAAACATGCATGCTTGATATATTCGCTGTAAGACCTATAACATGCATTTAAATGAGGTGATTTTTAATTTCATGCCGAATTCAAGGAAACCCACAGTATGTGATCTACACTGGCTGTGATCAGGCATGATGTGCAACGGTGTTTATCAAGCAACATTGGAAAAATGCAAATGGCTATGATCTAGAACACATGAATTCATCTGAACTGCACACTTCTACAACTAGCATTCCTGTTTCCGCATCTGAATATTAATTCAGCATGGGACTGTGTAACATGTCAGAGGACCAGTTGGAGCGAGACAGGAGTACGGCCCATCTTAAAGAGCTCTTATTTAATCATAGAGCCCTCTGCTATCCACTGGCCTCAGGGCAAACTGTCTGCACTCGGCATATCACTAAGTTAGAGAACACATACGACGTGATCTGTGTGTCTGTGTGTGTTTGTGCGTGTCTAAAGTAGAGGATGAACGGCTGGGCAGAAGCTGTATTATCTCTTCATAACAAAGGATGACAGTTAACGAACAGAGATCTCAGTGTGTATGTGTGTGTCGCTCATGTATTAACAGAGTAATGAAATGCTTTGGGACCCTGCCAAGGGCACGGTGCTGCTCTGAAACACATAAACCTCTCTTTTACAGCTCTGTAGCTGTCTGAAATATATTTGTAAAATGTTGTACTATATACGCTGTTATATATTCTGTTCATTCATTGTTTGCATTATCTATGTGGCATTCACTATATCTTGGGAACAGTGATTCAGTGAACAACTATGAGACACCTCTAGCATAAAATCTACAAATAATGGAGAAAAGTCAAAGAGAACGTCGAAAAACACAATAGATGGCAGGAGAGGGTGAACGATGGACTGACAAACGAGAAGAAAGAAGAATATGTGAATATGAAAAGGAAACAAGGTACAGAAGAGCTCACAGACAAATGGAGAGACTGTAGAAGAGAGAGAGAGAGAAAAACAAGAGTGAGAACATAAAAGCCGGTCTTCGCATCAGAATGAGGACAGCTTTGTGACACACTTGTCCCCGACCTTAACAGCTAGTCAATAACGTCAGAGGAGCAAAGATAACAAGACAGAAGTTTTCCTGTTTGGCCGATTAGTGTCTGAAGAGAGACTTTTGTTTAGACAGTGCTGAGAATTTGCTATATTGCAGAGAGAAGTTGGCAAAGCACAACTTTTTACGTGTTTATTTTTTAACGAGGTTCAATTTTTCATAAATGAATTGCTTTAGTAAATGCCATGTAAAATAATAAAACACACATATTCTTTAAACAAAATACTAGTAATATTATATTATACATTAATTGATTTGATCAAAAATACAGCAATATTGTGAAATATTATTACAATTTAATATAGCCGTTTTCTATTTTAGTTTACATTCAAATGTAATTTAGTCCGTGATGGCAAAGCTGAATTTTCAGCAGTCATTACTCTAGTCTTCAGTGCCAAATGATGATTTGGAGAAAAATAAAAACAGAGCTGATGTTCTTACTGTTGAAATTCAGCATATTCAACTCCAATTTATTAACAAAAAAATAAATGAAAACATGCTTAAGCTAAAATGCTCAATCAACAAACATGCAATAGACAGGGATTGTGTAGAGCACTGTGAATGACGGGTGGTTGGATTCTTCTGAAATCTGCGGGAACAGATTGCATGTGGACACGGTGATGCCAAACACATGCCATTCCCATTCCATTTGAGTGACTTGCATGAGAGAGAGAGAGAGAGAGAGAGAGAGAGAGAGAGAGAGAGAGAGAGAGAGAGAGAGAGAGAGAGAGAGAGAGAGAGAGAGAGAGAGAGAGAGAGAGAGAGAGAGAGAGAGAGAGAGAGAGAGAGAGAGAGAGAGAGAGAGAGAGAGAGAGAGAGAGAGAGAGAATAAAAAGATCAGAACTCACCTTGACATTTTCTGGACAGTCATTGGAGCACAGGCCACTGAGCACTACAGAGAGAAAGAGATAAAGACAGAGAAAGACAATCATAACTTTGTCCCACACATCTGGTTCTCAGATAAGACAGGTTGATTGCAGTGTCCGTATCAAATCCACTTCACAACACTCTGCTAAACACAGGCAGCACTACATTCACCTCCTCTATTATCACACAATTTAACAGCAACTCTGCTCCCACACACATCTTCAGCCGGGAATTATGCCTAGAGAAAATGAATTGGGCAAAATGTGCACTAAATTCCCACTAATGGTGTGAAATAAGAGCCAGCCTGTGCTTCTCTTGAGGCCAAAATTGACTGTGCATAAGAGAACAGCACATATGAAACGGAAAGTAGAAAATAATGAATTGCTCATTAGTGGCACACAAAGAACCATCTGTGTACTTGTGCATCTGTCTTTATCTAAACGCAGCATTAGATTTTTAAACTGGCAGTGACAGGCAGCGCTATTTACAGACACGGTGAATTAGAAAGTTCAGGGTGGAAGAACTCCAGCAAAAATTATATAAGGGAAAAGGGAAAGGACAAAGTCTGAAAGTCTGTCTTTGAAAGTCTGTGATGGAAAACAAATTATGAAAATGTTTCAATCACTTCTCATCCTTTGGAAATGTATAGATTTCCTTATTTGGTCTGCCAGACAAATGTTCTGCATGAGTTATTAGGATTGTGAAATCAAATATGTGGCTTTGCTTTTCAAAGTGAATGTACTGAGGGGTGAAAGAGAGGTGCGACATGAAGCCAGAAATCATTTTTCATTCATGCTTGGTCTAACAGTTTTGTTTTATTTTTATATATTTTTTTGTGCTTGAAAGACAAGAACGGAGAGATAAAGTGCCTCTTCCCAAGTCCTCCATGAATGAGTGAACTTGCTACAGGACAATATGACTGACACCCCCTCTGCAATGTTTGATAGATAACCTTCTAGCACAGCATAGTCTTCTAGTAAGGCTAATAGGTAATGAAGGAATTTGGGCAACAGAAAATAGTGTAAAAATGTTCTGTTTCATGAGAAAAAATATTGAAACTCAAAATAATATATGTTATTTACTGGTTAATGGGGTTTAAAAATTACATTTTCATTTTGGAACAACTGAAATTAATTTGATTCCCATTTTCAAATACATTATGGAAAAAAAATATTTATATTTTTTTTATATTTTGAGTCCTTGATTCTTATTGAATAAACAAATACAGATATAAATTCTGCAATGCAAATATTTATACTATACATATATTATACTATAATAGTTCTGCCAGTGCCAAAAATAATATATTTTATTTTTTCATTGAAGTATGAAATTGACTTTATGTACATGCCATAACTCCCATAAAAGCAAAGTACGTTTATTTCAAATCATATATATTACCTTTCAAATAGTCTGGGGTCAATGTTTTTTTTTTTTTTTTTTAAAGGAACTCTCTTATGCTCACCAAGGCTGATTTTATTTGATCAAAAATACAGTAAACGCAGTAATACAGTAAATAAAATAACTGTTTTGTATTTTAGTATGTTTCAAAATGTAGTCATGTGGTAGCAATGCCAAATTTCTAGCAGCCATTACATCTGTCTTGAGTATCACATACTCCTTTAGACATCTTTGTAATATGTTGATTTGGTGAATTTTTTTTATTATTATTATTAATGTTAAAAAAGTTTGCAGTTTAGATACCATACATTTATTTCCAATATTTTTTTTGATGAATAAAAGGTTCAACAGAACGGAATTTATTTGAAATAGATTTTTTTTGGTTACGATGTAAATGTCTTTATTGTCCCTTTTTATACATTTTATTCTTCCTTGCTGAATAAAAGCAATAATTTCTTAAGAAAAAAAACAAAAATCAAAAACGTACTGACCCCAAAATGTGGTATGGCCATTCTGCGTCCTGCAACAAACAAGCAGCTGACATCTAGATGAACAGGAATGCTAACAGATAACCTTCTCCAGGTATTATAAACCTCATTCTGGCAGACATCCTGGTGGCCTGAAGCTGTCAGATACATTTTAAATCTCTCAGGCTAGTGTTTGTGAATACGTGGCTAATATTGAACAACATACAAACTGACATGCCTGCACATGAACGCTAAAGGATAAGGAAATATGCACACATAGTGGAAATGTCTCTATCAATGACAAGCTACCAGCAGGGCTTGTGCACTGAGCTGAAGCATGATATGCACGGTCATGACACGCTCCCACTGTGTGTGCATGTACTGCTGTGCAGTGCCCACCTAAGAGTACAGCATAAAACCGTTAAAAGACAGAAGGTTTAGCACTGAATACATCTAAACGTGCTTAATCCCAATGAAATGCCATTTTGTGAACTCACTGCATGAATAATGCGCTTGTTTACTGTCAGAGCTTAGTGTGAGCCTTCATATATGGATAAGACTCGACATTTGTCTCTATTCCTCCCGTAGGCTCTGTTTGGAGATCCTGGAAACGTCTCTAATACAAAGAAATTTAAATAATTACACAGCGACAGGCCTGTCATCAGACATCTACAATAAACTGAGGGGAAATACAGAGCGGTAAAGTGGACAGTCGAAAAAACAATTCAAATAAAAGCGTACGATGGTTCATTCATCATGATGACATCTTGATAACTTTATAAGGTTACGTTAACAATTTTCCAGATTAACCGCCTCATCCCAGAATGTCTGACATGATTGTGTTTGAACAGCTTCGACTGTTTTTTTTTTTTCTTTTTGATGAGACAAAAGGACCAGATCCAAATTGTGTTGCAGTTTGTTGTTCCCAGGACATTGGGAGATTCCACGGAGTGAATCTGCCGGGAGTTCGCAGTAACAATGGAATAGCTGTGATGTGATGGCTGTGAAATTGGACATGAGGCCTACTGTTCTGTTCCGCACTGGTAAACCAGATGCCACCAACGCTCTAAGTGACTGTGTCTCATGTCATTCATAACAGCTGCCCCACACATACGCTCACACATCATTACACCACCAGAGGTGGCGGTGCACTACTTCATAACTCTGGAATATACTTGTCACTCTTAATCTAGTCCAAGAAACTGGTGACCAGGTGCTTTCAAAGTTGTGAGATCACAGCCTGGAGTCGGGAGATTACATCCATTACCTTACTCTAACTCAGTAGCAATGCAGACAGCTTTATGATTGGCTCTCAGTCTCGGTTGAGGTCAGGCAGTGATTACAGTAACAAGCAGCACTCTCAGTCCCTCATCACCTAATCATTCCACCTCAATAAAAATAGAAAATAATAACATCTCACACTTAAAGCTGCAGTGTCTATGCTCAAATACTACTAATCCAGCTTAATGTGCAGAGAGAAGTAAACTGTCATTTTGCAGAAATAATGTGGCTCTGTTTGTTTGAGCAGCCAGACATAGAAGCACTGACAAATGGCATACCTTTGGGGCATGGCTATCTGTTTGGCTGACCAATGCAAGACAGGTGGAGAGCAAGGATATTACAGTTTTGAATTTTTAAATTAGTTTTTATTTTAATATCGTTTTCAAATTTCCTATAATTTCAGTCTAGTTTTAGTTAGTTTCATTAATGGGTTTGTTAGGTTTAGATTCGTTTTTATTTTGTGAACACATTTCTATTTAGTTTTTATATACAGGTGCATCTCAATAAATTAGAATGTCATGGAAAAGTTAATTTATTTAAATAATTCGACTCAAATTGTGAAACTCGTGTATTAAATAAATTCAATGCACACAGACTGAAGTAGTTTAAGTCTTTGGTTCTTTAAATTGTGATGATTTTGGCTCACATTTAACAAAAACCCACCAATTCACTATCTCAACAAATTAGAATACTTCATAAGACCAATAAAAAAAAATTTTTTTTTATTTTTTGTGAATTGTTGGCCTTCTGGAAAGTATGTTCATTTACTGTATATGTACTCAATACTTGGTAGGGGCTCCTTTTGCTTTAATTACTGCCTCAATTCGGCGTGGCATGGAGGTGATCAGTTTGTGGCACTGCTGAGGTGGTATGGAAGCCCAGGTTTCTTTGACAGTGGCCTTCAGCTCATCTGCATTTTTTGGTCTCTTGTTTCTCATTTTCCTCTTGACAATACCCCATAGATTCTCTAGATGGGGTTCAGGTCTGGTGAGTTTGCTGGCCAGTCAAGCACACCAACACCATGGTCATTTAACCAACTTTTGGTGCTTTTGGCAGTGTGGGCAGGTGCCAAATCCTGCTGGAAAATGAAATCAGCATCTTTAAAAAGCTGGTCAGCAGAAGGAAGCATGAAGTGCTCCAAAATGTCTTGGTAAACGGGTGCAGTGACGTTGGTTTTCAAAAAACACAATGGACCAACACCAGCAGATGACATTGCACCCCAAATCATCACAGACTGTGGAAACTTAACACTGGACTTCAAGCAACTTGGGCTATGAGCTTCTCCACCCTTCCTCCAGACTCTAGGACCTTGGTTTCCAAATGAAATACAAAACTTGCTCTCATCTGAAAAGAGGACTTTGGACCACTGGGCAACAGTCCAGTTCTTCTTCTCCTTAGCCCAGGTAAGACGCCTCTGACGACAACTGTAGCCAAATTCCTTGACACGTCTGTGTGTGGTGGCTCTTGATGCCTTGACCCCAGCCTCAGTCCATTCCTTGTGAAGTTCACCCAAATACTTGAATTGATTTTGTTTGACAATCCTCATAAGGCTGCGGTTCTCTCGGTTGGTTGTGCATCTTTTTCTTCCACTTTTTCCTTCCACTTTTTCCTTCCAACTTTCTGTTAACATGCTTGGATACAGCACTCTGTGAACAGCCAGCTTCTTTGGCAATGAATGTTTGTGGCTTACCCTCCTTGTGAAGGGTGTCAATGATTGTCTTCTGGACAACTGTCAGATCAGCAGTCTTCCCCATGATTGTGTAGCCTAGTGAACCAAACTGAGAGACCATTTTGAAGGCTCAGGAAACCTTTGCAGGTGTTTTGAGTTGATTAGCTGATTGGCATGTCACCATATTCTAATTTGTTGAGATAGTGAATTGGTGGGTTTTTGTTAAATGTGAGCCAAAATCATCACAATTAAAAGAACCAAAGACTTAAACTACTTCAGTCTGTGTGCATTGAATTTATTTAATACACGAGTTTCACAATTTGAGTTGAATTACTGAAATAAATGAACTTTTCCACGACATTCTAATTTATTGAGATGTACCTGTATTTTAGTTTTAGTAATTATAGTTTAACAGAGTTAATGGAACACTTCCAGTGTAGACCAAACCAAGATTGAATGTTTGCAGTTTACAGTTAACTCTCTTGCAAACCTCTTAATAATGAAAATAAAATTATTCTTTACAATTCAACAAAAAACAAAAAATATGCAACTTATATGTATACAATTTATTAATTCATGTTCATGTTCATTCATTTTAAAGATGTAATCTTGTTTAATATTCCAATAGTTTACAAACAACAAGCTAATCAAGGTTTTCAGAGTTACTAGACAGTATCAGGCAGTTGAGCTTTTATCAGGGTTGGAGCTAAATTCTGCAGGACAATGGCCCTCCAGTGCTGGATTTGAGGAAACATGCCCTGCGTCCTGATGTGCATACTATGCCCTAAATAGTAGGGCTATTAAAAATGACTAATATCACATAGAATTTAGCATGGACAGTGTGCACATTGGGACGCAGGCATGTTCTTTGTAATCATCTTTTTGTCTATCTGTGTTTTCAATGCATTAATTTGTTGGATTTTTTTGCACGAGCGACACTACTGTATGTCCCGTCTCTCCCTCTATGAACATACACAATAAGAAGAAACAATCTAAAATGCTTTGAAACAAACTGCTGGTTCGTCTGGCCGGAGGGGAACTGGCCCCCCGACTGAGCCTGGTTTCTCCCAAGGTTTTTTTCTCCGTTCTGTCACCGATGGAGTTTTGGTTCCTTGCCGCTGTCGCCTCTGGCTTGCTTAGTTGGGGACACTTCATTTCCAGCGATATCATCGACTTGATTGCACAGATACTATTAGAACTGAACTGAGCTGGACGATGCCATCACTGAATTCAATAATGAAATGCCTTCAACTGAAAATTGAGAGTTAAATCTTGTAATTTTACATTGACACACTATTTTCCTATTTTGATATTGTGAAGTTGCTGTGTTACAATTTGTATTGTTAAAAGCGCTATATAAATAAAGGTGACTTGACACCTCACATTACTCAAAAATAAATGCGATATGGTGATTTAAATGATGTTTGCACTTTACTTTGACGAGCCGCTCCAGCGCGCACACGCTTTAGATGAAACCCTTTTACACAACACGGCAAGCGGTGAAAACACAGCGCGGCTATCGCTTTCTCTCATTTTGGCATCTTATACAGTCAAGGCGGTGCTTGTGTCATGGACTCGAGGCAGACACGGACCTTACCATAGTAATTGCAAAGCGTGACAAAATGACTATTCACTAAAGTCAGCTCATCCAAAAGTTTTAATTCTGTGTCTGTTAACTCACTCTCATGTTGTTCTCGTATGTCAAGCATCATTTTAAACATTCGTGCACTGTAAGGTGTGCATTATTATTTCCCATGTCATATTTTATAGTTATTTCCCATTTCATAGCCCGAGTCTTGTTTTTTTAAATGCAAAAACGCATTCTCTGTGAATAGCCGCTTAGGACGCAGCTCACGTGCATGAAGCGCCATCTATTTCCCTAAACAACCACAGGTCCTTTTTTTCCTCGCACAGAATGAGAGCTAATTAAATCACGAATATGATTATTTAGTTTTGCTAATTATTATTTCATTTTAGTTTGTTTTTCAGTTCTGTTGTTAGTTTGTTTAGTTTTAGTTTTTCATTTATTTAGAAATTATAATTTTATTTCAGTTTACGAAAATGTTTTTTGACCAATAGTTTTAGTCTTAGTCTCAGTTTTCGTTTACGGAAATAACCGTGGTGGAGAGGATTTATTAAAACTGCCAGGTGGTGCACCACTCAAAACTGAAATAAAAAAATGCCTTTTAAAATCTCGTTATTAGATCAAATTTAACTGAAATGAAAGGTAGAATTGAAGGCAGTAAACAGGAAACAATTTTTTTTGAAAAGTAGAATTAAAATAATTATTTTATTTTTTTTTTTTAAAAACGTTTTCCAGACAGACAGACACATAGATGGGTAAAAGTTACAATGGTAGAAGAGAATTATAGAACGATACAATAGCTAGAAAGATAGAACAATAGAATTATAGAACAACAGAATGACAGAGAGATGGAATGATAGAACGATAGAAGAATAGAATGATAGGTAGAAAGATAGACAGACAGACAGATAGAACAGAATGATTGATTGATTGAATGATAAACAGTACGATAGATGGAATGACAAAACAACAGATAAGAACAGATACAATAGATGATAGCTAATAGATGGATAGAACGATAGAACAATAGAATGATAGATAAATGGAAGGATAGATATAACGATAGATAGATAGTTCATTTGACATACCGATAGAATGATAAACAGAACGACGGAATGATCGATAGATAGAACAATAGATACAGTAGAATAGATGGATAGCTAGATGATAGAATGACGACAGACAGACAGACAAGGCAGAACGACAGATAGAATGATAGATACAGACAAAATGATAGATAGAACGATAGAACGTTATTTGGCAAGTTCAATTTAAATTCAATTCAAAAAGACAAGCGTGTTCCTCAAAATTAGCTGTATGTCATCCAACTGCTGAGTCTGGAGTGTGACACCTTTCACTTTCTCTCCCCGATAACTTAGTGTCTCTCTCTCTACTACATCTATCTAATCAGGCAAAACAAACAAACAAATAAAAAGAACTAGAATAACTGACAGGACTGAACTGAAATCACAGCGAATCATTCATAAAATCCAATCAGCTATAGTGAAAGAAAAGACCTTCCTTTATGAGTTCTCATGTACGGTTGTAAGGTGTGGGGCGGGGGCTTGCTTTCTAGAGAGACAGTTAGCAGATTCGTGGAAGGAGCTTGCACTGGACTCAACAAAGCACGCAGATGTTCCTCATTGCGGCTCATCTGCATTCTAATAAATGAACAGAAATGCAATCAGCTGCCATAGTTCTTCCTCTCTGCCTATAGCCAACACACACGTACTCATCCACACACACTTCAACCACCGTCTGTGTGTGTCTAGAGCACGCAATCACAGGAAATTACAGCACCTGGCCTCTTCCCTCTCCTGCTACTGACGGCTCACTCTGACTTCTTTTCTGGCTATCGAGTAGTAGCTCAGAGGCGAGGTATAAATATATGTGTTTGAGCATTTATGACACTGAGGAAAAAAGGGCAAGTGGGTGTTTTAAACATGGCAAAAGATAAAAGGGCTGGAGAAACAGGGATGTAAATCCAGAACAAAACTAAGGCTTCAACATATTACACGTCTGTGATAAGACTCAAATTCTTTTCATGTTCGGTTTCAGATTTATGTCAAAACACACATGGCCTTGAGGACTTGGCAGCATCGAACGGAACTAAATTGTTTATTTATTCCTCTGAGGATGGAATAACTGAGGGCTTCCCTGGCAATATGTAAACCACTGGGTACTGAGAGAGGGAAAAATAACTGCATTAGGACTCGGCTTACATACCCACAATTCTTCTAGAGGACAGTAAACGAGGTAAGTTATTATAATGCACCGGTGTACGTCACCTGCCTCGCCTTCACGGCTGGTGGAGGCTGAGCTGGATATTAGGTGAGTTTCTAGTCATCAAAAAACTGTCCCCATATTTTGATACGATTATAATCTTTAACTGCAATACAAAGCTGTGCACAAGCTGCATGCACAATAAATAACTGATAAGACATCTGAACATTTCCTACAATATATAGTGGGTAAATATCCACTTCCACCAGTGCTCTTTTTATTTTCTGTCCTATAAAATATCCAGTTATGCTGTGAGAAAGTAAGTTCACTGTCCAAATGAAACAAACTGAC
The DNA here is from genome assembly GCA_027422405.1 of Ptychobarbus kaznakovi. Classification (NCBI taxonomy): domain Eukaryota; kingdom Metazoa; phylum Chordata; class Actinopteri; order Cypriniformes; family Cyprinidae; genus Ptychobarbus; species Ptychobarbus kaznakovi. The sequence goes on from CM049798.1 coordinate 18,198,383, forward strand.
TTATGAACAATTTCAGACTTTTTTGCAGACATATTTGATTGATTAAATCAATAATGATTAATTTATGTCATCTGTTCGTCGCAATCATTGCTAGTTTTGATTGTATAAGGCTGATAAAAACACACATGACATGACTGCTGGAATATTATCAGGGACATTAGGGCTTTTCACACTTGAAATCATTAACCCTGGGTCATTCTAAACAGAATCATGGGTTATCTTGCTTTACATTTCACAATGTTCATAATTTATCTGATGTTGATAATTAATCCTGGGTATTCATAAGCTGACGTTTCACACGGCACTTTTCTAAACTGTATTAATGTTTATATTTGTGGCATCGGTGCCATTGATTGGACGAACGCAGGACTCAACCGGTTTACATGATGTCTCTAGTATTGCGCATCCTTGTTTTATAAAGGTTATAAACTTAAAAATAAAATGGTCTTCACTCCAATTCATTTGTTTTTAGTCAGCATTTGACATTTTTACATTCAAATTCTAAATAGACAATGCATAGTCTTTCTGTGACTGTCAAAAGTACTTTAAGCATGTAATTGTTGCGAAGCATTTGCCATTACCCCAGGTAAAACGCGGTGCTACACCAACTTCTAAACTACAAGTGTGAGATGTACCTTTATCAGGGGTTAAACGTGGGGTTTAGAATGACGATAACCCGGGGTTAAACAGTGTGAAAAGCTGATTCTCAGGTATAGTACCATCAGGCAAAGATTTGTCAGTAGTATATTATTGGCTCATGCCCAGTAAAAAGGATTTTGCAACACCTCTGATGGGTCTGCTGTTTGGTTCCTCATTAATACAGAGAAGAACTTCTATATTTTGCGCTGCAGAATGGCAGAAACGAGCACATCTTTCAGTTTGAAGGGTCATTTGCAGCTGACTGAAGAAAAACGCTTTTCAGAGCAGTGCAGCACATATGAACATATGGGTAATGATGGTTTCTGTTTTGATTCATGTGAAAGTCAAACTCTAATCTATTGATTTTTAATACAGCACCATTTCTTTTGTTTGAACATGGTTGCGTAATGCATTTAAGCATCTGTGGCCTGTCTCAGAGGTTATACAGAGCTAATATATTTAGCAGTGATGAGAAAGCCTCTATTTACAGTTATGTCTCAATCAAGACGGCAAATTACCTCCCAAATTGCCATTTTAACTTAACTACAACATTAAAATTGTTGGTACTCAGGTTGTGCATATATTTTTCTGCCAGTGTTTCACTAATATTTACACTACTGTTCAAAATTTTGGGGGCAGATTTTTTCATTAATTAAGTTATTCTATTTTCAGCAAGGACACATTAAAAGAATAGTTCATCATTTACTCACCCTCATGTCGTTCCAAACTGAATGATTTTGTTACTTATGTTTAACAAAGAAGGTATTTAGAAGAATGTTGGTAATAAAACAGTTAATGGTCCCCATTGACTTCCATAGTATGTTTTCTCTACTATGGAAGTCAATGGGGACCAACAACAGTTTGGCTCTTCAAAATATCTTCCTTTGTGTTCAACATAAAGAAAATTATACAGGTTTGGAACAATATGAGGGTGATTAAATGATGACAAAATGTTAATTTTGGGGTGAAGTATTATATTAAATTGACCCAAAGTGACAAATCTACTGCAACAATGCAAAAGCATTTATTATTTCGAATAAATGCATTTTTGTAAAAATAATTATATTCATCAAAGAATCCAGAAAAAAATACTAGGCAGCACAACTGTTTTCAACATTGATAATAATAAGGAATGTTTCCTGAGCAGCAAATCAGCATATTATAATGATTTCTGAAGGATAATGAGACACTGAAGACTGGAGTAATGTAATTCAAGAATAAATTACATTTGAAAATATTAAAATAGTCCTTTTAAATTATAATTATATTATTTAAATGTTTTACTGTATTTTTGATTGAATAAATGCAGCCTTGGTGAGAATTTAAGTGTCTTCTTTCAAAAACATAAAATTAAAATCTTACCAACCCCATACTTTTGAACATGTAGTGTCGCTGCCATTTTACAGACAAGACAGTCACAAAGAAAGTGTGTGGAATGGACTCGAGTAGACAGTGGGGCTGGGTAAAAAACATATCGATATCTCGATATTAATCAATTCTCATTTTTACGGAACGATATCGATTCGATTCAGTTCAACAGACGCGGCAGAGCGAGGCGCACGTGAACTGATCACCTCCTCCACATTAATACCAGTTTCAGCACAAAATAAACATGACTAAACATCCGAAGGTAAGTTAAAAGAAAGAGTACAACTTTACAATCCGTACCCCGCCTCATGTAATCGCTCCAATTCAGCCGTGCAAAGACATCAATATAACGTCTTGTAAACAATGTCCCGTAACGTCACATTTACCTCAGAAAAACATATTCGGTGAGCATAAACTCATTAGTCAGATAGAAAAATAATCTGTAGAGATGGGCATTTTGCTAAATATATGCACCATATAACATATTCATTATACATTTTACTGTTCTTCAATATTTAATTTATGTTTGAATAAATCAAGATATGACAGCCACCATTATGTTTATATAAAAAAAACGAATTGAAGTAGAAATATTATAATTTAATTGTAACTATTATTTAAAAAACTTAAGTGTAATTTTAACAAATCAGTCAATTTTAACCTTCAATATTATAGTAATGTAGCACCAACTGACTCATGTAGACCTATATTTTACAGCATTAGTTGAGATTTGTTTTTTCCTTGAGAAATGTACTGTATCTGATATACATCCAAAACAATCGATATTGAATTGAATCGGTAATCGAATCGAAAGCTTGAGAAATTGTGTCAAAACCCAGCCCTAGTAGACAGACAGACTGTAGAGGAGTGCAGGAGCAGGACGTCACGAATCTGCCATTATCCACAGGGAAACGCATAAACTACAGACTCATAAAAGCAGTTTATTATGAAGGAGAGTCTATTTGTATAAAACATAACATTTATATTATATATAAACATCAATTCCACCTCTCACTCACACACACAAGTGGCTATTTGATTTGAAAGGGGCACAAGCATCTTGGGAGCACTTTGTCACTGCAGTAATATACCCAGACTGCCTCTCTTTCCTCAGAGCCAGACATTCTGGCTTACAACAGTCTCATTAAACACCACATCTAGAGGAAAGAGAGAAAGAGAGCGCGCTAATAAGCGCGAGGAGGGGAGATTTAGAGACTCTGGGTCAGTCTCATCCCTGTTTTAATCTGACACTGATAGAATGATCCTCACATGCTGTTACTCTGAGGAAGCTAATCTGTGCGCCTGAGCTAGAGGAGATTTCTCCTTCTCCTTTAATTAAAACACAGCAGGCTGGATTAAATGGCATCACGGCTGCTTTCTAGTGGATGCATTTGGCTCTGGAAATGTCAGCTCTTCAAATGTCAGCACCCGGAAGCTCTACCGCCACAACGGCGGCCACACTGGACAAACCTCATACTCACCGATCACTTTTACGAAATACGCGTCGGCCTCGAAGTTGTTCTTCAAAGCGTGGATGACGAGCTCTTCCTCTCCTTCCACCTTGCAGAGCACGATCATATCTAATATACCCTGCAAATGAGAAATCAGAAACAATGTATCGAGCCCATTGAATCTCTTCCGTCTGATGAGCACTCATATCCTTAATGGTCTCCAGCAAGCTATTACGCGTCTTATCAGCCCCTCGCTGCGGTCTATCGGTCTCGCTCTTAAGAACACGGTTGCGCGGGGGGCTCCTGTACAGATAGCATCCTAATACTGTGCTAATGATGACTAGCTCGAATGCTAACAGAATGAGACATGTGCGTGCTGTTTGTTTAATGAGCCTTTAGCTCCATTAGTTATGTAAGCATGAGGGAATTCGAGGTAATTGGCTATATTGTGATTACGATGGGGAGAAGGTTACGATACGGATGAAGAGAAGAGTCGAGGGAAGGAAAGAGTGAATCATAGTGGGAAAGGAAGAGAGAGATGATGGAAAAATAAGACATGTGCACATGATGCTCAAGGGCTGTCTGCAGAGGTGAGACGTTTGACTTCTTTAGGTAAGCGCTAAGAAGCACACAAACCAATAGAGACCCTAATACATGCAAACATATGTGACTCATAGTTTGTTCAGGCTCATGCTTTCTTCAGCAGACAAGCGTGAGAGATGGTATAAAATAAACAACTAATAGAATCAGTAATCTCAATGCAAAGTCTGTAATGGTGTAATCTTTCAGTAAAACCAGCTTTAACACCACCAGCTATCAGTCTAGACATGGGTGAGCACACACTGTGGCCACTGAATCAGTATGGAGGAATCTCACAAAATGTCTATGTCTATGGTGTGTGATCACGGTGTGTGTGTGTTCACTGCTGTGTGTGTGTGTGCACTTGGATGGGTAAAATGCAGAGCACGAATTCCGAGTATGGGTCACCATACTTGGCTGTATGTCACGTCACTTTCACTATGTCAGGTCACTACTTTTAAATTGATCAGTAAAGACATTTATAATCCTACAAAACTTTTCTATTTCAAATAAATGCTGTTTTTTTGAACAAAAATGTATCACAGTTTCCACAAAGGTATTAAGCAGTACAACTGTTGTCAGCACAGATAATGCATTTCTTTTGCGCCCCAAATCAGCAAATTAAAATAATTTCTGAAGGATCATGTGACACTGAAGACGGGAGTAATGGCTGCTCAAAATTCAGCTCTGCCATCACAGAAATATATTACATTTGAAAATATATTCAAATAGAAAACAGTTGTTTTTTAACTGTAATAATATTTCACATTATTACTGTTTTTACTGTATTTGTACAAAAAAAGCAACATTGGTAAACATAAGATACTTCTGCCAATAGCATAACATTTTACCCACTCCAAGCTTTTGAACGGTAGTGCATATTTAAATTAAGGATTTGGACATTGTAGTAGCATTGGTTTTTCAATTAATTGTATTACCTAGCCTAATTAAAATATCTGAATTCTTTATAGTTATAAGAATTGTGTTTGGAAAAAGTTAATGAATACAACGTTGCAAGAGAAAAAAATCATAATGGTCCAATTATAATTGTAAAAAAAAAGCTTTTTGACATTCCCTTTTTTCCCCAATGGCTTGGATGCCAAAATATAAAAAATAAATCACAGATCAATAAAATATTAAATAAATTAAGTGTTTGGGTCATGTGTCTCAAACAAGCATTGCTAGATGTTGTGTGCTTATCAGTGTTACTTTAATATTATATTTATACGGTCATATTTTGAATTAGCTTTTAATTTTTGTTTCAGCTTAAGTCATTTTGCTATGTGTTTGTCATTTTCATTTTTTTATAATTCTAATTAGCATAAATAAATGTTTATTATTTATAATTTTTTGTGCAATTTTAGTACTTCAGCTTCAACTTTAACTTATTTTTTTATTACTTACTTACCAAAACAACATTTCAATTTTTTTAGTTTACAATTTTCATGTAATATTTATATATTATTTTAGCAACACTAACACTTATTCACATCAGACTTGGTTAAAACAGGTCTTAAGACTAAAGAGACTGCTATATTATTGGATGGAAGGGTCTTAAGCATCAGAAACTGTGGTTTTTGTATAGTTCTCTACTCTCAATGTCAAAAGAAGAGAGAGCCTGTGTCACACCACAGGGACAACATTACAGTCAAAGCAAATCAGATAACGATTAAAGCTCGGTATAATGCACGTCACCGAGACATCAACGAGATGAAGAAAGAGTGATCGGGGACAGAGAAAGAGAGGGAGATTGAAGCAGAGGCAGCGCTTTAATTAAAGCGCCAAAAGCAAGGGGAAAAGGCCAACACTTACATCCTCATAGATGTCAAAAAAAGTGGCCACAACAGCCTTGGGGATGGCACTGAGGTCTGACTGTTCCCAGAGCACACGGAACATGCGGCCCGCCTGCCGACAGCTCGCGTTATTACACGCCACATTCTCCAACAGGAACGCCTGCTGCTGTGTGCTGCTGAGACAGAAAGAAAGAGAACAACAACCATTAATGTGAGTAGAGCTGAGAAACCCAATGCAAAAAAACTGTGCAAAGACACAGTGTCATGTTGAATTTAACCCTTGCTAATTAAGTTTGCAAGCATATAGCGAACCACTGAACTTTGACCAATTAAAGAGCATGTCTGAGCCTGAACACTTCTTCAATGACAATATTACACGCATACATGCACACCGCAGAGTACAGTAGAGGAGCACAGGGCTTGATGAATCAGTGAGACTGGAAAAAAGGTTGAAACTTGTGCACTGAACTTTTGATCTCTAAATAAAAAAGGCAATTAAGCAGAACCCATTCCTCCCCATAATTCAGTGCTGAGAGTGGGGGAGGTGGATCTGGGAGGCAGCAGTGAATAATGAAATGAGATGCTTTCTGCATTCCTCAACAACCCATCTGCAATACCTCTGCTTTATTATTATTTATTTACCCTTGTTTCATATCTTTATTTAACTGCCATTTCTCCCTCTAATCCGATATTCACCATGTGACACTTCTCAGAACTACACCAATTTCGACCTGGGCGTGTGTGAGGCTAAATATAGAAACAGCATGAAGGTTTTTCTTCTCTGTCTTCTTTCTGTTGTTTCTCCTTGGTTTCAGAAGAAGGACATGCAGATGGGACACACACAAAACATACATTTGAAGCTGGATAACTGCTGCCAACTTACTACAAGACACACACTTAAGCTACATAAAAAGATTGAGCTACATAAACAATGCTCCAGCTTCAAAAGAAGTTGAGCTCTACCAACCGCAGCATGCTGCTGATAAACACAGCATTATTGACTTGTTTCTCATTCTATAAAACAAAAATTGTGTTCACAGTAAAATCTATATCAGTACGGTACCAATCGAAAGTTTGGGGTTGGTGAGATGTTTTTATTTGAATGTTTTTCAAATAAATCTCTTATGCTCAACAAGGCTGCATTTAATTGATTATGTGATTTTTTTATTTATATTTTACAAATGTTATTTCTAAAAAAATATTCCATTATTCCTGTCTTCAGTGTCCCATGAAATCATTCTAATATTCTGATTTGGTGCTCAACAAACATTGACATGTTAACAGTGTTGTGGCTGTGCTGTTTAATATTTCAATGTAAATTGAAAAGCATATTTTTTAGGGTACTTTGATGAAATAGTAATCTCTTATAACACTAAAAAAAGGTTTTAGTGTTGCTTTTGACCAATGAATGCAGGGCAAACAAGTTAATTGCTTTAAGAAAAAATAAAAAAGACAAAAGTAACGAGCAAAAATGTTTGAATAGTAGTGTGTCTCTTTCTCACTCTCTACAATGTACATATGGGTACAGTATCAGTTGTACTTGTTTACTTGCGGTACAAAAAAATGTGGCCACACAGAAACAAAATGGCACATTTGTGGAAGCAAACTAGCTGCTGTTATGTGTATTATGGGTTCTTTGTCTACTGAAAGTCTTTTCAGAAAGACGTTTAGTCAGCTGAACAATCTGTACATGTTGTTAAATAACAGTACAATCCATTGAACGCAATGTACTTCTATCCCTCACAGCCTTGTATTCATTCCCTTAAAAATTAAATATAGCTCAACCCTGACTAAGGTCTATACAGTGATTTTATCCATATTAACCCAAATGATTGACATGTCAGACTCAGCTGATCTAATGGACCCCACTATAAACTATACTCTGCACACACACACACACACAACACACACACACACACACACACACACACACACACACACACACACACACACACACACACACACACACACACACACTCTCTACAACTGCAAATAGTATGATTAAAGGTTGAGACTCAAATTCAACTTGGACCATGAAAATGAATTTCCCAGTTTAGTTGTTTGGGATGGTCTGGCAGGCGATGAGACTTCCTGTGCGGATTGTGTTGGTCAGTCTGGAGCTTGGTCCACTAATCTGTGCATTTCACAGCCAAAGCCTCTGTGCACCTTTGCAGGCCGCCTGTCAGTGCAGGCCGATTTGGGGGGGCTTTGCCAAAGTCATCCAGCCAAGCAAGCAGACTTCGTCCCCTCACAGGATTAACTGACACCACACTTACTGCAACGCAGAGAACAGCTGCTTTACCGGAGCCTTTGCAGGTTTAACCGGCTGCCGCACCCAGAAGGAAAGTTTTTATCCTTGTATTTGGCTGTGAAACTGTCATGACTGCCAATTTAAAGACTAGTAGCTGAAACTCATCAGTGCGTTTGGACAGAAACTGTACTCAAAGCACATAGACAGCTGTGTGTGAAGCAAAGTGGTATTTTAGTGTGTGTGTGTGAGAGGACATACAGTATTTGTCATTATGAGTGTGTGCATCTGGTTACTGGGCATGCAGGCCCCACTTCCTGTCTTCTCGCTCTCTCATTGGAGCACGGTCGTGACCAGTGGCTCGCTGTGCCAACTGCACACCCATGAGCACACACACGCTCCCTCTCTTAATTGGGAGCTTTGGACCCAACACCATGGCAAACCCAGCAGGGAAGAGCAGGCCAGAGGCAAGCCCACAGGCCGACCTCTCCCTCCAACTCTGTCAACCTCCCTCTGTTTTTCTCTCTTTCTACAGCAAAAGAGGGATTTGACAGTACCGTTTCCTGACCGCTGTGCATGAACGCCATCAAAACGTGAATTTTTGAGGACGTCAGTTATCCAGAGCACAAACAGGGAACGAGAAAGTGAAAGACAGGCGTGTTGTGAGGGACGGCAGGCGGCAGGTCTGGAGATTCTCTGAGGGGTAAGATGACAGAAGAAGAGAGATCTCGTCCCCCCAGGCATCTCTTCAATACCAGTCCACCCACTCTTCCTGAGGCTTCTTTCTCTCTGTTGCTATATGTGTTGGTCTACTTCTTTTTTAATTTGCTCTGTTTGCTTTGTTTTCAAGGGCAAAAACAAAGCTGTCTGAAGGGTGGATGGCGTTTCAATCATTCGCTACCTCTGCTCTCTCACTGGAAATAGTATGCTTCTGAATAAGGTGGAAGAAAGAAGTGATAGACATGCACAAAATACTGTATATAGGAGGCTAAAAAAGTCATCTTTAACCAGGATTGTGTGCCATTCAGAATTGAATAGGTAGCAAAAGGATGCAGAATTGCAATTATAATTACAATTTAAGGAAATAGATTTAAAATTAATTAACATCTTTTTTTAACTAATAAAGCAAAATTTGTCAAGATTGTTCATTTGACGGAATGATAGACAGAATGATCAATAGATAGAAAAACAGATACAGTAGATGGATAGCTAACAGATGGATAGAACGATGGATTGATAAATATAACGATAGATCGATAGATAGTAGGGATGCAGCGATTAACCTGTTTCGCGATTAACCGCGCTTTAAAACGTCACGGTTAATCAATCGTAAAGGTTCCGCTAAACCGAGTGTTTCTCATTACACGAAACGGAACTGTTGCAGCTTGCGCAAAACTAAAACAAAGTTACATTAGCGGTGCACCAGTTTAAAATGACATGCTTCTCAGAGGCACAGAGGCTACTACACGCATTAGATTAGTGACAGAGGAACTAAACAGCGAAGCTTTATTTCCACCAGATAAATGCCTGTCGATAGTGTGGCACCATTTTGGGAACACCAAGAATGACCAGGGTGTCATTTAAATATTGCCGTAAAAAACTGCTGCTAAAGAGCGAATACATAAGGGATAATCAACGGCTAGCTGTGCATTAAACGATTGCATTAAGCACGACGTGAAGGCAAGAACCACCTGACGCGAAACTACTGCTCGCTAGCTCAGCATTCTGCCCGCTTCAGATCAGAAAGAGATGAAATAGTGCAGTAAGATCACATTTATTTGAATTAATTAATTATAACTTTTAGCTACTTTAATTCATTATTCGATTGAGAGAGAGAGAGAGGTGACAGTTGCCTGTGTGAATTAGCCTATACCTGCGTCTGTGTCTCTCCAGTAGGTTATTTAATCTATTTCATTAATAAAAGTCACGGGGCAGCGTTCTCAGGAAGTTTGTGTCCTGCTGGATGTTTGTACACGTGCACAGCGCGATCTCCGATCTCACAAACCAAAATAATAGACATGATTTTCTCAGGCCGCATGTAAAATCATATGAATTATTATAAAGATTATTAAAATGAACACTTATGGATGATAGTTGATTACTATAGTATTTCAGTTTTTTCCATCATTAAGTTAATATTAGTCGTATATTAATAATACTTCATTAACTTTGTTATTTACCATCACTGTTGTAGTATTATTCAGAAGTAAAAACCAACAAGATTTTTTTTCCACCATGTTTCCCAAATTCTCTACCCCCAGTCGAAAATACATTTAAAGAATGCACAAACTGAAAACATTAAAAACTTTTGTGATCTATTTCCATTTGTTATTTTCAAAAGAGAAATACTGTCATGGATGTTTACAGAGCAGAGGTCACATTTTTTTAATTCCAATGGAAGAGATGGACTTTTGTTTATTATTATTTTGTGCTGTATTGTTGGTTTCGGTGTTATTTCTGTTTCAAAACCAGCAATAAATAACCCTTTAATATCTAAAGAGTGTTCATGTGATTTTATACATTAGTAATGTTGGGAAATAAATAAATGCATAATAATCGTCATAATCGTAAAACCGGGATTATTCCTCAGACAATAATCGTACCAACAAAATGTATAATCGTTGCATCCCTAATAGATAGATTGATAGACACACAGACAGATATGGATATATTTTATGGACCGTGAAGAAGTTATTTATTGTTAAATTTCTGTGAATATCAATTTGGTAAATTACTGTCATTCCAAATTTAGGTGTTTCCAATTCAATTCAAATCCACACCCATGAACTGAAAGGAAACCAGTTCTTAAATTCTACATAATCATGCAACTGCACAAACCTGCAGTTTTCAGCGAAAGAAAGAAAACTGAAAGAAAGAGCTAGATTGTAAGTAAAAAGGGTAAATGACACTCAATAGTTTGAGTGAGAGATTCAGAAAGCAAACTAAACAACAGCAGAACTGACATGCTAATACTTCAGAGCATGGCTGGGCTAATCAGCTATGACAACAACCATGCTTACTACAAGCTCTCTATGGACTCAAGTGCTTCATGTAGACGACATGAACGAATGAAAACATCATTACCAGAGAACAGTAAGTAGATCAGTTCAGATAAGAGTAATGCAGAAAGCTAAATAACTGGAAAAACTTTTGTTGAGCACGTCTTTCCCAATCGGCTGATGTAGATTTTTAGAGACCTTTCAAATTAATCCCTCTTATCTGAAGTGAAGGAAATAAATATTTGCTTAAATGTTTGACAGGCCTTTAAATTTGAATCGCCTGCTGCATTTTCAGATGCCATTTTATCTTGAAAGTAAATGGGAATACAGTCCACCACGATGGATCTGATGCTCTGTCAGGAGTGTGAAATATTGACACATATTGACATTTATCTTCCATCTTCGTGAAATGAAGATGTCTTTCTACTCTTGGTGGAACTGCAGCTAATCCTGACTGACAACGAGACAAGTATTTCAAAACACATGCTCATGAGATGGACGGCCATTGCCTAGCAACAGAGCGCCGTGCTGCTGCAGCAGCTATAGATTTGAGCTTGAGCCCTAGCTCAGCCAGGCCAAATAATTCAATGTACGAATAATTCAGCATCGAGATATATGGTAAATAATGAGGCCGCTGCCGATGTGAGAAAAACATATTCAGGTCTCATGCACTGCAGGTGTGAGATGCATTCAGTATAAAAAATGAGCCATCTTACCACAGTAAAACACTGTGAAGCTTAGAAGCATAATAGCAATTGCAATCATGTTCCACTGCGTGTGTGTCCAGGTCTTCCCCGCACTCCTCACGGGAGTCTTCTGTCTTATCCATCATAAAACTCAAGCACTTCTATTAAGAGGTAATCCTGACATCATAAAGAGGTGTGCAATTGATGGCATTCAATTATACATGCATTAGCTCAGCTTAATGGATCTCTCTGATTTTGCTCCTCTCGTCTCATTCAGCTTTCAATGCTCCTGGAGACCCATGGCTGTTCACTTCATCCTTTTCCCCTTCTCTGGCCCCCTCTGAGCATTATACAGGTATACTTCACCCCAGCAGGTGGTTCTGAAAAAGTAATACTACTCGTTGAGCTGTGCAAGGGCTTCCTGTGGCTAAAGACATGCGTTTTTCTGGGAATAATAGCTGGTGGTTTGGACTGTTCTTCTGTTCATTTCTGACTTTACATTGGTGGGTTGCACGGAGTCGGCCTGTTCATATAGTATGCCTTCATCTGAAGCAATATTTAACATCATTTTGAATGACATTACACAGCAGCTCTAAAATACAAACCCATAGTCAAATTCATACACTCCCCAATTAAAGGGCAATTCAGTTTTTCCATTCTGAATGTTCTAAACCTGTATGTTTTTAATTATATGTGCAAAAATATACTTTCAAAATATATTTTGTGTTGCACAGAAGAACAAAATTCATACAAGATTGGAACGACATGAGAGTGAGTAAATTATGACAATTTTCATTTTTGGGTGAACTATCCCTTCAAAAATGAATTAAGCAACCGTGTGGTTTCTATGCCAGGAGCAACTGGAGTAGAGGCTCAAACCTCAATCACAGCAGAGACAGTATTAGGAGGAGGAGATGGACCACTTATACAACAAAGAATGGAAGCAAATCACAAAACAGTGGATGCAGAAACTCCAGCTATTCCGATAAGAGAGGCAATTGTTTTTGAGATAAAAGCATTACATATTTTTTGCTTTAAAGGGGACCTATTATACAAAAATAACTTTTATAAGGTGTTTGAACACAGTTGTGTGGCCATAGGGTGTGAAAACAACTAGCCTACAATGGTAAAAAAAGTATAATCCCACTAAATCATAAACCGTCTCTCAGAACAAGTGACTGCAGATTTCTCCATACGTACATGCCATCGTAGAGAAAAAGTCCTGCCCATTTGTGATGTTCTCTGCCTTATTAGCATAGACACAGCCCTGAGAGAGAAGCAGCAGTCCATCATTAGTGTTTTCTTGCTGTAGCTGCAATGTTAGCGCCAAAGAGGCATTACTGGGATGCACCAATGAACGTAGGAGCCTCCATAGACTCCTTCTGCTGAGGGCACTGTGGTTAAATTAAATTGTCAAAGGAAATGTCCCGGAAAAAAAATCAGTAAATCCCTCTATGTTTAGGGATCAATGAAGTCGACCAATAATCAATGAATTTGCCGAGCTCATAATCAAAAGCGGGACTTCTAAAGTTTGTGATGACATGCGATTGCACCATGAGACCAGCTATGTCATTATTTTTATCGAGCCGTGCTCCTCGTCTGTGTAATTCATAAACGCAAATTTATTATGCACAGTACAATCCGATTACTTACTTTTAAACGGAGTACGTTTTCTGTAAAAATAAGAGGCTTGTACTAATAGTGGAATGTTTATTTTTATGCTGGAGCTTGAGCTCTTGAAGCTCCGCCCACTTATTAAAAGGGGGCCGGGAGAACCAGCTCATTTGCATTTAAAGGGACAAACACAAAAAAGTGTGTTTTGGCTCGTACCTTAAAATTGGAAATTTTATCAAGCTATAAAAAATATCTGTCGGTTATTTTGAGCTAAAACTTCACATACGCAGTGTAGGGATATCAGAGACTTATTTTACATCTTGTAAAAAGGGGCATAAAAGGTCACATTTTTAAACATGCATGTGCATTAGCTGGACCAACACTCTTATTTATAAAAAAGGGCTCTTTGTATCGATGGTTCCACAAAGAACCTTTAACATCCATGGAAATTTTGAATGCACTAGAGGTTCTTTGTAGTGGAAAAGAGTTTGTTAGATTACTAAAATGTTCTTCACGCCAAGGAAAAAATACTAAAAGTTTCACTAAGTTTCTTTTTTGGAAACTCCGAATGATTCTTCAATTGCATCACTGTAAAAACTCCCTTTTGAAACTTTTATTTCTAGATAAGTTCTATAAAGTTAATGGATTTTATTGATGATTTTGCATATTACTTGAAACATACTCTTGATGAATACTTTTCGGTCTTTTAAAGGGGCCATGAACTGAGAAATCTAAATTCCCTTGATTTTTTGAGGTCATTGTACTATTAAAAACATCCTGTAAGTTTCAGGACTCAAAACTTCCTCAGTCTAAAAACAGCTTATATTGAAGCCACTCTGCCAAAACGACTGGTTGTGGAATGTGCCACTCTATGACGTAATCGTGCGGCTAAACATTGACTCTGCAGAAGATCAATGCCTGTTTAGCTCCGCCCACTGATTTGCACACATAGTAGGTAAATGACAAGAGAGGAAAACGCAGGTCTACGCAGAAACCAAATGAGACAACAAAGACAACAAAACGCTGTGCAGTGCCAAGTTGAGGAAAAACAATGTTTGCATTGCCTTCCTTCAGATACCAACGTTAGGAAAGAGTGGATTAACTTTTTTAATGAAGTTTTAGACCGCGTCAGTAAGAACTTGGTCCTTTGTTCACTTCATTTGACCTCAAATTACGTTTACAAACAGAAAGATTGAAACTAAAAGACGATGATGTGCCAACTATATAGGATCCGACAGTAATGTCAAGTGTGAGTAACTGCTTTTATTATGTGGTCACTATTGCTTTGTCTGTTATTTCAGATTATTTGATATGTACTGAGTATGCGTTTTAACCTAAATCACAGCAGCATTCATCTATGAAGGATGTACATGTAGGATGTCAAACATGTTAGCCAATCACACCAGTGGGCGTTTACTTCCGAGCCTACAGTCTGCCACGCCTATTCAAACAGAGCGTTCTGATGAGGCTGGTCAAACAGGACAGAAAATAGCCTATTACTTCTAAATTATGATGTTTTTGGATGTAAAAATCTTGATAACATTTCAAGTGCAATACAAAATAAAAAAGCAGTTCATGAACCCTTTAAAGTAAACAGAAGTTGTTCCTTCATGACTAGAAGATGGCTGCCAGATGAACTAACTTCCCTTGAAAGGGCCATGACCATGACTCCAACATTAAAAGTGATTGACAAGGAGGTGGAAGCTCTAAAATAAAAATCAAACATGTCAACACATACACTGGTGATGGATTCAACTCAGAAACGGAACACTACACTTCTACATCTGTGTAAGTTGAATGGTGCTTTGCAGTGCAGGTCAGAAGAGACACAGAGGTGAGGAATAGGAGAGAGGCTCACCGAAGCGGAGAAGTGATTAGAGCAGTTCAGAAACACAGAGAGAGAAATAGAGCGAGAGAAAGCATGATAAAATCTCTCAGGAGCTCTGCTAAACCAGAACACACCTGCTGGCCTACAAGATGGGCATCCACCTGCTGCCTGACTACAGATTAGCTCACACCTCTACACTCCACCTGTGTGCACCACCACACATCTCATTACAGAGCTCCTATGCATCTGAACCACCATGAAAAGATCCTTGATGGAGATGTCAGAAAAAATGTGATCCAGCACATCATAATTGTAACATCTGGATCAAGTCCACTCTAATCACCAGATAAGTGTTCTTGGCAAGCTCCGGTGGTGGGTAGGGAAGAGTGACGAGAGGTGGAGAGAGATAGACGAGCAAAGGCCTGGCTAATGTCTCGTCATTCGCAGCCTCATGTACATGAAAAATGGATTTTCAGTCTGGCTGTTTAGCTGTGCTGTCCTCTGCTGATTTCATTTGAATTGACAAACGAAAATAAATCTGATTTTGAACGGTGTCCTTTACATTAAAATTCATTAGGTCTTAACGGAAGCGGAGATGATGTCTAGCCTCATTGGTGGGACACTTACAATCCCTTACGCCCATCCAAATATCTGTGCCGTATATCAATGCATCATTCCTCTTCCCTGAAAAATCTCTGGTGGGCATCCCGAGGCTGTTGATGCAGAACCTTAATTCATTTTCAGCTTAAATGGGCAGGAATGGGGAGGGGGTTGGACCATTAGCCCACGGCATAGTGGCGGTCCTATCGAGTGGGTCATTTGCATGGCGGGAAAACGACTTTGATGTACAAAGCACAGTGACAGGAGAGAAAGAGAGAGTTAGTAATAGATCAAGAGAGAGGAGGAGTGCGAAGGAACTGGGAAACACCCCGTTAATGGCCCTCTTGTGTGTAAAGGAGGGGCTGCTGGTAGGCGGTGGAGGAGTTTGGCGCATCTGACGGGATGAGGTGAGGAACAGAGGTAGCCTTAAGCAAACTCAATCATATATGAAGCCAGAGACTCCAGCATGCAGCAATAGGAAGGTAGTTTATTTTCCTTTCTTGCATCTCAACACACAAACCAACACATGGACACAGTCACTGACATGTATAGGGACATAACACACTGCGTTAACATACCTGTCTCTGTGTGTATTTCCTGTGTGCATTTGTTTTTGATTTAATGCACAAACAAACTCCTTTTCTCTGCCCTTATCTTTTCACCATAATCACACTTTATTCTCATGAGTTGTTGTCTAATGTGTGTCTCTCTTCTCCTCTCAGAGACAGAGGAAAGTTGATTTAATTACAGCTTGCAGCCACTTCATTCCAGAGGATGGTTAACTGTGTGCCAGGAGCAGAGCGGAGCTCTATGTTGCGATCTGTACTGCTTAAAAAGACTGATGGCGAGAGACTAACAAACATGAATGCAATGAATAAATAATGAATGAAATGAATTAACAGAAATCCAAACATTTTCATCATCTGATCCGCATTTACTTGACATTTATATTTATGCATTTAGCAGACGCTTTTATCCAAAGCGACTTACAGTGCATTCAGGGAATACATTTTTTCCAGTATGCGTGTTCCCTGGGAATTGAACCCACAACCTTTTGCGCCGAGCCACAGGAACACTAATTTAATAACTTGAATACATTTTTATAACTATAGATAGTGCAGTCAACAAAACATCAATGTAGTTAACATAATACAGCTTATGAGAATAATTTTTGTTATGTTAAAGGATTAGTTCACCCCAAAATAAAAATTCTGTCATTAATTACTAAAGCTCATGTTGTTCCAAATCTGTAAGACATTCGTTCATCTTCAGAACACAAATTAAGAGTTTAATGGACTATTTTAACGATGTCCTTAGCACCTTTCTAGGCCTTGAACGTGGTAGTTCCCTTGCGGTCCATGGAAGGTCAGAAAGCTCTCGGATTTCATCAAAAATATCTTAATTTAGTTTTCATTTTTGGGTGAACTATCCCTTTAAGTGCTTCCTAAAGCTAAGATGAACTTTAGTTCGTCCTGTAAGTATGGCCAAAAACAAAATGTTTTAGTTGAGAATAACTAATTTAATAACTTGTTTGAGAACAACTAATTGAATTCAGACTTTTGAATTTTATTATATAATGTTTAACATTATAACATTGTACATAAGTCGTTACTGCCACTTAATTTATTGATAATTTAAATAATCCTTAATGCGTAAAGAACAAATAAGAGCAAAAAATATTTTTATTCAGAAGCAAACATACATTAATAGACTTTTTACACAATAAATGGGAATACTTGAGCTGAACTTGAATGTGACCAATAGGAAGTTCCTGACATGCTGGATGTGTTCCAGAGAACAACATTGTGTCCAGATGTTTTATCAGGCTAAACAACGTCCTCGTCTGACACATGAAAATGAGGGGCGATGGAGCAGTCCCACTGCTGTCTACATAATCTCACCCTCAGCTCTGAGGTCAAAGGTCACTCTTTCGCTTTTGAGGCATCCAAAATGGTTAATCTCTGCATCAGTGCAGAATGCTTGAGTGGAAAATGATTACACAACTTCTTAACAAAGCTGTATCAGAGGGACAAGATCACACTGCCGCTAATGATGAGATCTGAAGCTTTGGATTCATGGAAAAGCTAACGGATTCTGATCAATGTGTTCGTACTGCAGAATGTGTGATCTAATGAGGTCAAGATGCTGCGATTGTGTATTATTTACACAGCCAGAAGTTAACAAAAAAATCAATGCGAGCAGAGCTGTGTGAAGAGGAACAAAGCGAGTCCTCTTCTTAGTCCTCTTAAAGCGATTTTATTGGTGAGTCAGAAGGCTGATGACCAAGCTCCTCTGCCGCTCTTCATTTCATCTGAAGCCAAACAAGCACCTGGGCAAGACACCAGAGTGGAGGAGAGCAGAATGGGAAAGGAAGGGAGTGTGTAGGAGATGGGCCAGGTATTTGACATGTAATCTGCTGATAAACAGAAGATTGAAAAGTGTGCTTGCTTAGCTGTTCTCGCTCTCTATCTGAATCAGACCAAGGGTGAATTCAACAGGCAAACAGCTGTGAGGGGAAACAAATCTGGAGAAGGACACAGAAGCAGCAGAGTAGGTGGAAGAAAATGACAGGAAAGAGAATGCACATTTTGTTCTCTTGAAGCGCTGTAGTCGTGCCAAGTCACACTGTTAAACATTCATAGTAAATGTGTGCAAATTATGTGAAAGCGTGCCAAAGAATCAGTTGTGTGTGTAACAATGTCGCTTTAGGTCCATTCACACAGCAGATACGCCCTCAGGCAGCTATTTTCTATGTAGCTGATACATGCAGTATACATACAGCTCCTACTTGAATGGGCAAAGACTGAAATCTTCAACACTGTTGGTCAAGATTATGTGTAAATAATGTATTTCAAAGCAGCAATTTGTGATGTAAAGTACTGGTACTTTGACAGTCAATTCAGGACAGAAGATTGAGAGGCAGCTGCTCAGTGTCTTCACTCGATGCTAAGTGCAATTTGTAGTTAAAATGCTTGCCTTGCCAAGATATTAATGTAAAAATAGTTTTGTCATTGAAAGTACAGTAGACAGGCAGGCAAAATATCATGTTAAAAACACATAGATCTGAGCAGTCTTGGAGTATGAATGCAGAAATTCACATTCTGGATAACTTTAGCAGCTTCAATCAGCCTCAACAATTAGATACTGAAAAACTTCAAAGCACTCTTTGTTCCATGGCTTTTTTTGTTCTTAATTTTTTTTACTGTTTTTTTAAGCAATAACAAAAAATATATTTGCACTCCTACTCAACTTTTCAATAAATAATTCTCAAATATAAATAAAGCTCAAATCATGCTTAAAAACAAACAAAAAACGATTTGGTTCCTCGGGTTGATCCAGTTAATGCACACATTTGCTATAAGGAAAGCAAATTGTATCAAGAAGGTGTTGGGCTCTTAACTAAAACACAAAACCTCCATTCAAACAGCTGCCATGTTGAGCGGCACGATTTCTTCCATCATTATTCTATGAGTGGTCTCCTCCTTACACTGTCTCTGGTGTATATCTAGTTTCAAAGTTGAGAAAGAGACAGATCAGTGAAGTATAAAGCAATTTCTAAATCTCTCAAAATGTTGACGTTGTTTCAGCTGCAAAAGACACTTTACTCCACTTTTCCTTGCCCACAGTCATTTTCTCAGAAAGTGACACACACAGTGACTTACACTAACACAAAACGATCTCTATATATAAACAGTGAAGGATAAAATGGGGATATGTGTGTCAGATGTACAGATGATCGTCAGAGAGAGAAACATACAGTGACTCCTCCAGAGCACCTCCACATCAGTGTCAGCACAGCCGATCTTAGGGGGTTTGTGTGGTTATGAACGAATGAATGAAACACATTTATCCATGTTTCACTCCATCTCGAATCGCGCTCGCGGAAAGCGCTCGAGAAACAGTATCTCTTCCGCAGCTCGCTCTGGTTTACACGTTGTTTTAGTCTCGAGCAAGAGACTTTACGACATTCACGTTACATGGTTTGACTGATTTTTACATAGAAAGGGTGACAGCGCCGCATTACAATAAATGATCATTCATGGTTTCATTTTTTCATTCCATTTACTTTCTCAGTGCAGGTTTAACTCCTAATTGTTGATGTTCTGTTGACGTCAACCAAGTATAATTTTCACAATCAATTCCTGCTGAAAAAAAGTGTTTTCTACCCTGTTTCACTCAGAAATATATCACAATACAGTAGCAATACAGTTCCACTCTGGTAAAAAAAACACAAAATAAAATACACATAATTTGGTTTTACCCAATCTAAACAATGCTGGTTAGTGTGTCCCACTGACTTCAATTTTACAGACAAAAACATTTATATGTATTTATTTTTTAAATATCTCCTTTTTGTTCCTCAAAAGAAAAAGGTTTTGAATGACATGACATGAGTGTGAGTAAATGATGACAATTTAAATTTTTGGGTGAACAATCCCTTAAAGATGGTAGTTCTGCAAGACTGTAAAAAAGAAACCACATCTAGGATGTTGTCCAACCACAAACAAACTGCAACTTTCAAAATGAACACTTATGATTTAGAAATAAAGTAACAGCTTCTAAAATGTCCTTTTCACCCACACTCTTAAAAACAAAGGTGCACCTTTTTTGTCTAAATGGTTCCATAAAGAACTTTTAACATCTGAAGAACCTTTCCATTTCAAAAATGATTTTTTTGTGGCAAAAGAAGGTTCTTCAGATTATAAAAAGTCAAGAAAGAGATGGTTCTTTAAAGAACCTTTGACTGAATGGTTCTTTGTGGAACCAAAAATGGTTCTTCTATGGCATCGCAGTGAAGAACCTTTATATTTAAAAGTGCATGCACCTGATTACCATTTAAAATCTACAATTTCAGACTAACTTGGAAACATTCAGATTCGAAAGAGAGGACACGACAGAAGTTAAAAATAGCATCTACACCTCTCTGCCAATGACATCCCTTTATCTTATATTGCCTAGATAGGACATGACAGAGAGACTAGAGAGACTAAGTGTCAGAAGTCTGATAAGAAGTGGAGAGAGAGGCTGATGATGCAGACTGAAGCTGAAGAGGATGGAGAAATGAAACGCAGAATTGAATGCAAACGTTTTAATCCACTGACAGTTCAGAAACATTTAGATCAGTTTAAATCTTTATACTTGCCAAATCTTCTGAAGACTATGTATGGCTCATTTAAAAAAAAGTGTGAAGCTCTCATTTCAATTTTAAATGCTTTTGACTTGGAAAATGTCTCTAGCTGATTGGGTAAACTCTCTCACCCACCCACTCGCTTGCTCAAAAAAATAATAAAAGAAATCACCAACTCCAACACACTATCACCTCAGAAACCATGACAACCTTTGCTAACAAAATGGTCTGGAGGCTGTTTGAAAGCATTTGGGGAAGAAAAGAACTGGCACAACATTACTCACATCTACATCAATCACTCATTTCTATACTGCAAAATGCCCATGCGTTTGATGGGTATCAGCGTGGTTATTCTGACCTCATGAACATATGAATATAGCCCGCTTCAGAAATCCACTAGGCCCCTATATGCAACAATCAGCACAGTTACAGAACATACAAAATCCTGCATTAGTTCACTAAATTGTTCAATGAATCTTTAAAAAAATGGAAGTATGGAATATATTATTTATTTGAGTAGCAAAAAACCAAAGAAGCAAGAATCTTGATTCCACCAAGAGTGTGAAAAAAGAAACCAGAGAAGGTTCATGGGAGTGTTTAGAGTGATCCAAGCACAGATTGGTATGAGATAAGAAAGTGGCCATCTGTGAGGAAAGGAGGTTTTAACATCCAGCTCCTGGCTTATGAGAATCAAATCACTCTCCTTGGCATCTTAGTCATTAGAGGCGACGATAATGACAATAGGCCGATTTGAACACACTCTGGTGTACGTCTGAGGTCTCTGGATGCATGTTGCCTGATTACTGTGGAAATGCTGATGATGAGATTGGCTGTGGGGTGATTAGAATAGACTATAGCAGCACTAAAGCCTTATGACACAAGGGCAAGGTTAAGCCTTCACTGACTTAAAGATTAGGTCAACCTAATGTATTAAGCATGAAGACCATAGACTAGAGACCACAAGGAAGGAGATCATAAAAAATGAAAGCATTTTTCTAGGATTCTGTGTGTGTGTGTGGCTAAAGCGACTCTCTGTATGATTCTCTGAGTCCGGACACAAATCCCCTGTCCTTCAGGACGATGTGAAGTTGTCTTTGTGTTCTAAAAGCATCTGGAGCATCTCTCATAGTCACCTGGAGGCCAGCGGCAGAGCCTCTAGTATCTTATCTCAATCAGAGAGCTGTTAATCCATTCGTGCCCTTCCTGCTGCTCTTTCAGGCCTGTCTGTCCTTACTCAGGTCAGGCCAGATCGAAGACTGGTGACAAGCTTCTGGCTCTTCGCAGGCACCTGCTCTCTCGCCTTTGTTGATGGCAACACATAGCCAACACTCAGCCAACCTTTACCCTGCCATTTATTCACTGTTAACATAACAGGTAATAAAGTGTGATGTTGATGTTAAATTTTTTTTATTTTAAGCCGTTCAATGGAAGGATTATATATATATAAAATATATATTTTTTAAATATTTGATGCATGACAGACATACTCTAAAACAGTGGTTTTCAAACCTGTCCTGGAGGCACCCCTGCCCGGCACATTTTGCATGTCTCCCTCCTCTAACACACCTGATTCAAATCATCAGCTCATTCGTGGAGACTGCAAGACCTGGGCTGCATCCGAAAACTTAGGCAGCTGACTTGCTGCCTCGCTGCCTTATGAGGCAATGACTTTTCAGGCACCTCATGAAACTGATTTCGGACAGGCTTCTGAGGCAGCGTAACGGTTTAATGATCTTAAACAAAATAGAACAAGTTTTGGTGATAACTAAACAAATATTGAATTACTGTAATACTAATTTCTCGCTAGAAATAACATCAAAGGTGCAAAAAGTTAATCAGAAATATGCATTTACACAAACTAACCACCAAACGCAACTTTTAGACGCCATCTTTATTTTTTCGCTCAACCATCACGGAATGGAATGCACAGGATTGTGGGATATCAAAGGCAGAGAAAGATACATTCTATGCTGCCTTCAAAAATTGATCAGATGAATGTATGTCATGAGACAGGAAGTGAAGCTAACTTTGGATTTGGACGTGCCTTGATGCCTTACTACCTTGGAATGTGTCCTCCGAAGGCAGCATTTTTTGTTTTTGGATGCAGCCCTGATTTGGGTGTGTCTAATAAGGGAAACATACAAAATGTGCAGGGTAGGGGTGCCTCCAGGACAGGTTTGAAAACCACTGCTATAAAACATGCAAATTATCTCTGTAGTCCATTTACAGAAAGCTGTAAAAACTGATAATTTAGAAATTGATGTCACAACCATAAGCAAATTTATCAACATGAATGCAGCATGCTCAGAAAGAGGGTGGAATAAGATCATGTATGCTGAGCAATATTATAAGTGGAGAGGTAAAACTTAAAATGCCCCAGAAGAGTAGAAAGTCTCCCAAAGTCTTGTTTTATCAGGATCATTCAAGAAATCCTCTAACTTAAATTCTTTGAAGAAGAAAAAAAGAGAAGGAAAAAGCGCCGCTGTGCTTTGAAAAACACCTACTGTGGCAGTATCAAAAAGATCCTATTTGGATAAAAGGAAAAGTAATACAGGTTGGGTTTTAGCCCTGGTTTGTTTCTTAGGAAGGAAAATACTTGTATCTTTGCAAAAATGTTTAGGCACGACTTGCTTGTTTTAAAAATGTAATTTAAAAGTTTCATGGTCCTGAGAGTTTTTACATTTAAAAGTCAAAACATAGTTCCTTTCTTTGTGATTCAATATTGATAAAAAAATTTTTTCTTGCCAAAAAAGCTGAAAAGAGGTGGACTCAGCATTTCACTTTTTAACACACAAGCCACTGCCTTTGAGAGGTGGGTCGTAATGCTCTACAAGTACTCCGACAACATTTCCTTAACTTGTGTGAAGAAAAACTTCTTGAGAGCAGGTCCTCAATTCAAGGAAAGTACTTTTACTCTTCAGATTGAGATATTTTGTTTTTGTAAATCTGGTGATCTGCAAATCTACTGATTTTATTGAGATACGATTTTAGTTCTCCACCCAAAACCCAAGATGTGTATACATCTTCCCATTTTTAGATGACCATCTGCATTATGAAACATGTTCACAGTTTCATAATGTCTCCATTCATATACTTTTTTCACCATTTCACCATTATCACCACCAGTGCTTTATTCTGAACTTTGATCAGATCCTATGTAACAGTACTCATTATTTGAACAGTAATTTCACTGGATGCTCTCTTCCTCTTACTCAAATAATTATTTATATCATGACTTTTGCTCCTACTTGAGTAATTATTAAAAATAAACAACATTATTTGTACTTGAGTACAGATTTTGGCTACCCAGCACTGATGCTGACTTACCTAGCACTGGTGTTACGGAGGATGACGAGGGCATCAGGAAAACCATCCATGTTGTAGTCTCCTAAGTGCAGGGTGATAGGAATGCCTGGAGGCACAAATCCCCACACAGAATCCTTCCTCCTGAAGTCCATCAGCACCGGCACCCACTGGAACAGCAGAGGAAGACAATTCAGTTACATGAGCTGGCATACAGTAGAAATCACTGCTAACCTAAATGGAAAAGCAATATAATTCCTCAAAAGTTAACTAAATTCACAACACCGTTCAATGCAGTTGACATGAATCACTATATGAAGTATTACACAGAAAGTACAAAATTAAACGTTTAAAATCAATATTACTGATGTGTAATACTGTCCAAAGATTTTCTGATTTTATAAAGTGACAAAATGACATTCTTAAATTAGTTGATGATATTATGATGAATTTGTCAGGGTAGGGATGCTGGGTAGCACATTAGGAATGTCACTTGTTTAAACCAGTGTCTGGTATGAGCCAAATTTAACAGGTCATGTAAAAAAAAAAAAATCCTACATTGGACTGAATGTAGCCAAAGCAAAGCAGCACACCAGACAGTGCAGCATTATGGTTCTCTAGCTCTCTGGGTTCGGTCATTTGCACGTGTGTGGGGGAGGCACAGGCGCAGATGCTACAGGCTTTACTCACTCATGAATGTAAAACAGAGAGCCAGGTGCATCTCTGCATGTTTACATCCATGGGGATGGAGGCACAGAGACATGAGGGAGGGAGAGAGAGATTGCTAGAGATATGCAGGGAGAGGTGAGATGGACACAAAGTGGTAAAGAGAGAATGCAGAAGAAAGAAGGCAGAGCGTTCTGTAATGGCTGCTAATACGATTTTCTCCTGACCCTCGGTACACAGCCAGAATCAGCAATGTATGGATCAGGCAAAGAGAGAGTGTGTATTTGTACAAAATAATATGTCTAAAGCTAATATTGGTAATATCTCTAAAGCAAGAACTAATTGATGTTAGTCTCGTCTCCGCTGAATAGAAAAATAGAAGTCAAGCTCGTAAGTCATGGTGTGCACTGTAGGCCTAGCCTCGTCATTATGAGCTAATGTGAGAGTCCTGCAATGTTTGTTTACATTGCAGCACCATTTCCCGCTAAGCACTTGACAGGTAATCTAGGAGAATTTCTGTTAAACCGTGTTTTAAAATATTTGATATGCACTTCAGACTGTTAAAGTAATATACAGTAACAATTACAAACAGTTTAAGCATCACAATAGCTAAACAATTAAATACATAACCTATATACTATCACAAACATAATTAACCTAAAAAAAAAAAAAAAATTACTAACCTTATAACTGCTAGAGATGTAACATACTCAGTGCTTGAAGTGGGCCGGTGTTCTGACGATTTGTGCTACCCGCTCAGATTGTGCTACCTCCCATTAAAACAGATAGGTAGCACAAATCGACAGCGAAAAATACTCCCTATCAGATTGTGCTAACAGCATCTTATTCATGTGGTTTGAGGCCTTTTTTAATGTCCATACCTACCTAAACCTACCCGTCCAACACCTACCCTTATCCTTAAAACAATGCAAATATATTATTGGTAGCACAATCTGATAGGTAGCACATTTCGTCGGTACACCGGTACACACCAGTACGCAGTACCGGCACTTCTATATTTTAGCCTTTAGAGTACCTGCACTTTTTTGTGCGTACCGGCACTTCTGTCATGTTGCCGGTACTCAGAATAAAATTGTCAGGGTCTGGGTGATTAGGCTATATGATCCCATATATGATTAGAAATTATATAGAAACCATGTAAAGCACACTACCCAGGCAGGATCACCTCTCATCTCGACCCATCACGTGAATGAACGCAAGCGGAGTCGGTCTACTTCATTTTGTGGTGCACGAGAAGGGGACGCGGTGTCAGGGGAGACGTGCGGAGTTGTAGAATAGTAATTAATTATTGCTAACTAATTTGAATCAGTACTTTATAACGAAAATCATATCTTAAAATGAAAAGTACCGGCACTTCTTTTTTTCCACTTCAAGCACTGAACATACTGATTATCAAACATAACAATAACTAACATTTAAACCACTAGAGTGTATATAACAACACTAATAACTTTCAAACAGTTACAATAACCTTTAAACGTCAGAGATGTAAGAATAGCTAACTTCATAAAGTTAGCAAATAATTAAAGGGGTTATCGGATGCCCATTTTACACAAGTTGATATGATTATTTAAGGTCTTAAATGAAAAGTCTATAACATACTTTGGTTAAAATTTCTTAATGGTAGTGTAAAAACACCTCCTTTACCCTGTCCAAATCAGCTCTGTTTTCAGCACGCTGATATAGTCCATGTTGCTTTAAATGCTAGTGAGCTCTGCTGAACCCGCATCTCTCTTCCATGGAGTGACGAGCAGACCATAGATATGTGTAGATTCCCTATTCGACCGCTCCAGATCCGTTGACGTGTCAGCCATCTCGCATTCACCATAATAATCAATGAATATTCAAAGATATACAAGCGTTTAATTTGCTGTTGTAGACACACACAGTCGATGCGCTCAAAGGCCGTTTCTCAATACCAAGTAAGCAAAGTTCGGACTTGCGTCCTCTATATTTCAGACTTCGCAAGTTCAACTCAGTAGTGCGAACTCCTGAGGACGGGAGGACACAAGTCCGGTAATTCTGCAAATGGAAAAGCAGAGTACTTGGTAACATCTTGGTACACTTGGTACTTGGGGGTGGGGGAATGGCCGTAATGGAGATAATGAAAATATCTAAAGACTGTTATGAAGATGAATGTTACAAATAAAAATATGACATGAAAACATGTATATGAAAACAGGAACACATGATTAGGTGTTAGATTATGATGCAGCAATGTTAAAAAAGAAGCATCTAAAAAAGAATAGTTGCCTGAGGTGAAGCTGACTGTATGCCAATAAACTGAAACCCGTTCTATGACACTTCCTACGATATTAATCAGATAACTTAGATACATAACATAGACATAACATTACAACTTGTATCTGCACAAAAGGATGCATATGCCAGTGAACTTTAAGTTACCGCTATAGAGAGAGATAGAGGGAGAGAGAAATGCGTGCGCGCACGAGAAAGAGATCCCGCCCTGATGCACTTTCAACAACGCATGAGACACGGACAAGGAGAGGATTTACTATAGATTTCACATTTTATAAAGTTCTCATTATAATGCTATGTTCATGAATATCCAGTAAACTTTACACGCTATATATATATATATATATATATATATAGAGAGAGAGAGAGAGAGAGAGAGAGAGAGAGAGAGTACTAGATTTCATTCCGCCGTGATGTACTTTCAACAACGCATGAGACATGGACAAGGAGAGGATTTACTATAGATTTCACATTCTATAAAGTTCTCATTATAATGCTTATGTCATTAATGTTTATGGCAGATGTGTGCTATATTTTCATCTACATTATCAAGAGATTCCTGAAATCGCCTGCGTGTTTACTGTTTTCGAAGCCATACGATGTACGAAAACTATTTTAATTGAAGTATGCATACTGTTGAACAAATATGACGGAAAAAAGTATTTTGGGATTTTTGAAAAAGAAACATCTAAAAGCAATATGACCGTCTCAATTAACAGTCAATATCGGGCATTGCATTTGAGCATGAAACTACTGGTAATATGCAGTGCATTCAGCATGTAAATAAATGTTAATATCCCAACGCATCCTATATTAGATGATTCAGATATGTA
The DNA here is from genome assembly GCA_027422405.1 of Ptychobarbus kaznakovi. Classification (NCBI taxonomy): domain Eukaryota; kingdom Metazoa; phylum Chordata; class Actinopteri; order Cypriniformes; family Cyprinidae; genus Ptychobarbus; species Ptychobarbus kaznakovi. The sequence continues at coordinate 18,226,398 of CM049798.1, forward strand.
TGAAGCGAACCCAGACATCACTACGTGACTTCAAAGCCAAGCTTCTATCTCTTCTCACGTCTATAGTTTGAACGCTTGCATGCAAAATAATCAGAGCTCATAATAAGTGCTGCTATAACCAATCAGAATTTTCATGATCGATCATTGCTGTCACGGTCGAGTACTCGAGTACTCGATCGCTGTTGCACATCCCTACGATTAATAAATAATTTATGAAATATAACTTTGTGCTCAGCCAAAACGATATGACCTGGTAGAAATAATAGATTCATTTAGATTAGATTTACCCAAAACAAACTTTACCTCGTGTTTAACCCCTACAGAGACATCAGAGCCAACGGTATATGTCAGAAGGAACAGCCGTCGTGAGGCTGCTCTCGGCGGATACAATAGCACCGAGCACCCGGTGATCGCATGGAGCTTACGTCTCCGAAATCGCCAAGGCAAATTTTAAAATAGGCACTGTCTTTATAGAACTGCATTTCATGACACAATATCAGTAATATTTTGAAAATGATGCGGGTTTTCACCTCTGCCATTAATGCTCGCTGATTGGTGCGAAATGCATTCTGGGATACCTGGCTGCCTCAAGTCACCTCTGGATGCATTCTTGATAAAAGGGGCGGAGCAAGAACACATCCGGGGATTTGAACTGTACTTGGCTAGATGTGAATTTTGAATTGGAACAGTTCTTGGGCGACGACTGATGACGTTTCACAAGTCCACAAGAACACAAGTACAGAAAAGAACACGTATTGAGAAATGGCCAAAGATTCGCAGACCATTCCAAAATTGGCGGATGACTTGCGTATCGCAGCCTATAAATGGAGTTCTTGGGCGACGACTGATGGTCACAAGAACACAATATATATATATATATATATATATATACATATATATGAAGCATACTAAACTTCAGCCGCGAAACTGGCTAACTAGTGCATTATTAGGAAAGGCGATTTGCAAAGATTCATAAAAAAGCTGGATCACGAATGATTCGCGCGAACAGATGCATTTATGTAGATCGGGATCGGTATATTCACTTCAAAGTGAAAGTGACGTTAATCTTCTGCGTCTTCAGTGGCTCAGATGTCAGGAGTTACTGAGGACTGCTACATTCATGATTACATCCAACAAATAAACACTCCAATCACTTATCGGAGACATCTTGTCTTCCCCTGAACCGAAATCGGTTGTACTGTTTACAACTAACACAGTTCACTCAGGGCGGGTCTAAGGTAAGACGGTCTTGTCAATCAACTCTCGTGGGGGAGGGGCCTGTACAGAACTACGTCATTCTGACAGGAACCTCAGAACAGCCTGATTTGAGAAAAGGGGATTTTAAAATAAATAAAAAAACAATGGGTGGATTTTTGTAATTATAGGATGGATGTGTACACACACTTCCAACACACATTTATGTTCAAACAACTTATAAAGTTAATTTTGCACCCGATGACCCCTTTAAGCTTCAAATAGAGAGATGTAACAAATACAGTTTAAACTGCTAGAGATTACAAAAACTAACTTTCAAATAATTAGTCACAATAACTGCAAACCTTCAAACATTAGAGACACAACACTGTAACTAAACTTTAATCCATAGAGTAGAGATAAAACAATAACTAACTTTCCAGAGTAACTTTGCAAGGTAGCTGATTCCATAAGGCTATAGGGCCAGCGACCAAAAAAGTAGTATCAGCCTATAATTTTAGACAAGATTGTGGGACATGCTAAAGTGCTTTATCAGAAGATCTAAAATATCTGCTAGATAAGTAAGGGAGGATAAGATCTTTAATGTACGATGGGGCTTAATCATTAAGGGTTTTAAAAACAAACAATCTTAAACTGGATCCTAGAATAAACTGGAAGCCAGTGAAGGGAGACTAAAGTTGGAGTGATATGATCATATTTTTTTAGCGATGTTAACAGCCTTGCAGCAGCATTCTGGACCATCTGAAGATGCGAGAGTGAAGATCAAGATAGACAGAATCACAACAATTGTGAAGAAATAAAAATTTCATATTAATAACTTTCTCAAAATCCTGAAAAAACAAGAATGTTTTAGAAATGATTTGTAGCTCAACTATTCTTAACAACTGAGTTAATGTGTTTGACTCAAAGTTCAAGAACGACACCCAAATTTCTCACCTGCAGCGAAATTGAAGGAAAATGATTACCAAGCTTATTAACCAGGCAATATCTAGATTTCAGGGGACCAAAATCATTATTTCAGTTTTGTCATTATTATGCTGGAGACAGTTATTTGATAACCAAGACCTCGAAGCAGTCCAGAGAAGGCTGGATGGAGTCACCAGTTTTCCAAGGCAAATATAGCTGAGAGTTATCAGCAAATAAATACAAATTAATATTATTTTGCACAATAATACTTAAGGTTCAAAAAAAGGGGGACTCAATATAGACCCATGAGGAACCCCACTAACAATTGGGGCTGAAGATTAGGAGAACTTGCTGAAAACCAGTGTTGGGAGTAACGCATTACAAGTAATGCGAGTTACGTAATAATATGACTTTTTTCAAGTAACTAGTAAACTTCAAACTTTCAAGTAACTTCAGCCTGAGGTTTATTCATTACACTTTTTTGGTGTGAAAGGGCTTTACATTTGCTTTAAATGGAACTTCTTGTATTAAAAGCAAACAATCAAGCCCTGCTCATATTTAAAAAGTAACGCGAAAGTAACGCAATAGTAATGTAACGCATTACTTTCCATAAAAAGTAATTAAGTAACGTTATTAGTATTTTTTTTAGGGAGTAACGCAATATTGTAATGCATTAGAATGCCCAGGACGACCCAGAGGCATTCCTGGGGACCCATCTTATTGAGAGGCACGTGAGGGGGCGGGGCTGGGGCAGATGGAGATTGCTTAGCCTGAACCTCCCGGTCAATCCAGCTCCGGAACAGCTCGCAGACTCATGCTGGGCTTGGAGGAGGGCTCAGAAACTCCATTCCTGATCATCCCTCATGCCCAGCAGTGCCTGATGGCTTTTATCCGGTCTCTCCATGCCAATTACTGCAACGAGATACAGGTGTTTCTCATTTGCACTTGACCTACTTATGCACTGCTCGTCTCCTGTCTCTCCCGCTGCAGACCGCGCTGAACCACGCCCCCCTCGCCACACAGGGGCTCCAAAGTCTACACTCAAAGGTCCAAATCTGAATTGTCAGTGTCAAAGTTCCAGACCGGAACAATTGGTTATTACAAAACTGTTTTTTAATAAAGATACATAACATGCATAACAAATCAACACAAATAAATAAAGTGCCCTTTGCATTTAAAATACATTAATTACAAGTGAAAAAGTGGCAAAACAATTAATTTAAGTGTCAGCATTAGCGGTCGACCGATATGGGCTTTCTAGCGATCGGTAGCCAATATATGATTTTTTGGCCAATTTTTTTCCCCCTTCATCTCATAAAAGAGAGTAGATTAATTATTTATTGCAGGGCACAAGATGGTAGTAGTAGTAGTAGTAGTATTATGAATGAATGAATCATGTGTATAGCGCTTTTATTGTGTATTGCTATACACCCAAAGCGCTAAACAATCATATAGGGTCTCCTCAACCACCACCAGTGTGCAGCATACATTTGGATGATGCGACGGCAGCCACAGCACAACGGCGCCAGTGCGCTCACCACACACCAGCTACAGGTGGAGAGGAGAGAGAGCCATAGAGCCAATCAAGTGGATTATTAGGAGGCCATGTTTGACAAGAACCAGTGGAGGGAATTTGGCCAGGACACCGGGGTTACACCCCTACTCTTTATGATGAGTGTCATGGGATTTGTAACGACCACAGACAGTAAGGACCTCGGTTTAACGTCTCTTCCGAAAGACGGTTTTCTTTGACAGTATAGTGTCCCCATCACTATACTGGGGCATTAGGAGGACCCACACAGACCACAGGGAGAGCACCCCAGCTGGCCTCACTAACACCTCTACCAACAGCAACCTAGTTTTCCCAGGTCTCCTATCCAGGTACTGACCAGGCTCAACCCTGCTTAGCTTCAGTAGGCAACCAGTCTTGGGCTGCAGGGTGATATGGCTGTGGCCTCAGGCTGTAGTTGTAGTAGTAGTAGCCTAATTCATAGTAATAATAGGCCTACATAGCTCAAAATTTAAGCACCTTCTCAAAACAGTTCTGAAGCTTTTTGTTTATGTTTGCTGACAGACAGCAGTGTTTCCCACAGACTTGCACATGCAAATTGATTCTCTTCCAGCAGAAGGCGCTGTTGGAGCACAGATATAATGGTTTCCCTGGTAGCAGCTGTAATCAAATAAGCGCTGCGCTCACAAACGCTACATTACAGGAAAGAAAGACTTTGAGATTCAGAGCTTTTCTGAAAACGATCCGTTTTTTTCAAAGATACATTCATATAAAAACCCTTGCGCTGCATTTTTATTTTGAAACAAGCAATGCTCATGTTTCAATGAAGTATAAGCCTTTTGGAAAATCTAGCTATTTGTGCCGGTCAGTTTTGATATAATGACGGGCTGCCACAAATAACTCTATATAACTCAAAAACTCGGAAACACTTGGACACTGCTATAAGTCAAATGACAACAAATGTTACGAAGGAAAAGTGTGAATATCTCGCCTTTGCTTTCATTTCGGACTCCAAAAAGACATAAAAAATGTAACAAATGATTTAAAAGTTTAACATGCGTTTATCAAAATAGGAAATATAATTAGTGCTCTTGAGATATGAAATTGAGGCGGGTCCGTATTGAATTCACTCTGGGTCTGGATCCTGACCGGAGTCCGGACTTTGAGAAGCACTGGTCTATTGTATCAAAGGCCGTATTGTAAGATCGAGTATTTTTGTATTTTTTTGCTATGATGAACAATAACTAACCTTTAAACCACTAAACATTAGATATATAACAATATCTAACTTTCAGAGAGTCTCTTTCAGAGAGAGAGAATCTGAGGTTTGTTAGAATCAAATCCCATATAGTGATTGTGGTAGAGCGTGGAGAGGAAACTGTCAACTATGAAAACATCTTATATGAGTTAATAATGAGAAATATGATCTAGTTATAAATTTATTCATTCTGCCAGATATCCTGTGATGACCTGGATGAATGACAACCAAGATAGACCCATCTTCAGTTCACTGACATATGTTCCCTCTCTCCTGTTTTCTTCCTTTCTTTCATTTCACTCACTCAGTTAATGAACGTTGAATGGTTCTTAAGCTCCTGGAGCGCTTCCCTCTCATAAGACTGCTGAGCCAGACCTCAACCCCCACCTCAGGTCCTAAGTAAGCAGTTCTGACTGATGGGCTGTTAAAACAGTTTATGAGATGTTATGACAGCTTATGGGCACTCTTACTGATGGCTCATCATAACCAAGTAGAAATGCTGACAGGGTTTTAAATGGAACATGCTTGGCAAACCTTTTCCAAACTAGGGCCATTATTGTTCAGAACCTCAATACCAGCTGAAATAAAAAATGATCCTTATGAACGACTCTGAGTGGGTATACATTAGGGCTGGTCCGAATACCATTTTTTGAGCTTCGAAGCTTCAGTAGTAATAAACACTGAATAGTCGAAGCTTCGGCGGGAGGGAGCTGAACATATTCTTCTCTCTAATAAAAGCAGGAATCTATGGGTGTCTCTTTGTATGTTTGCATTTTTATTATGTTGAGAACCGTTCATCCAATCGACTTCACGCGTAGCATCCCAAGACTTTCGCTCGCATCTCTGGACAGTTGACAGAAAGAAAACGCATGCATCACATTTGGTCTTGTGATAGCAGAGGGTCCTTTCACATGTTGCGTCTTTTGCGTGCTTAAGTTCATTATTTCAAATGTAGATGTGCGGCAAGCGCACTCATAATAGAAGATTTTCATGAAATATGCTATAGGTCAGCACGAACGTCTTTCATTGGTGAATGGTCTGTTGCTGTTGCAGATGTTCAGCCAGGCGGACAAGTTGAGAACCATTTCGCAGGGGATGCCAAGTGTTTTCAAAAAAAAAAAAAAAAAAAAATAGGATATTCGAATCTCAAAATTGAAAATCGAATGCCAACCCACCGAACGAATATTAGAATAATCGAATATTCTGGTCCAGCCCTAGTGTACATGCTGGTACTTGTTGAGACACTTTAAAATGCATGCACACATTCAGTTCTGTTTCTGTGTGTGTGAGCTATCCCAGAGTCCTTTACTTACACTCTACTTATGAACTACAGTAAAGCTTCACATACAAAAACAAAACATCTCTTTCTCTCAAGAAGCCACTCACATAGAATAGCCTTAACTCCCAGCTGAACTCCGCTGAATTGAAGACTCTTTTCATTCAACAGAAATGATTATATAAACAGTAATTGCCCTTGTGGCCATCTACAATCGGCTTCCATCACTCTGTGTTTGCTTGTGTAAATTGACTTATATCAGTGCCGACTGCCGGTTAATGCTAAGTCTTATTGATTTATTAGGGAGGGTAGATGGAAATCACAAGGCTGTGGGCTGACATTGTGGTGAACACAGAATGGGTCTACTCAAGTCCTTCTAGCTGATAGTTAGAGTCAAATTGATGCATGTTTGAGATTATTACTATTCTGAACAAGAGTGTTTTCAAACCTTCAAATTTAAGAATGAACTGTCTCTGACAGCAAGTGGCACTCATAGAAAAGCAGAAATACCCAATTTACCAAAGTATGCAAAGCGCTGCACAGTTTCCCATTTCAGACACCCACTTATGGAAAATAAATAAACTATTTACAGTATACACAGCTTTTCAAAAGCCATTCTGATTGTAATTTTGTATTGTTGTGTACTATTTATCAGATAACACCAAATACAAGTGTACAGAGACAACAGAGCTGCTTTGGATTTTTCCTCTGCTATTCACTGTCGCTTAGTAAAATGGTCCATTCGTGAGTGCCTCCAAGTCACAGTTTTATGTAACCGCAATGTTTCTGTGCATGTGAAAATTATTGGTTAGCCAGCTTAAGAAAGAGATTTCAACACCTCTCTGTAAAATAATCAGTTGCATTGACAGCAAGCAAATGTTTGTCTGTCCAATCAGACACATTAACAGCCGTTCATTCAAAATGTTTATTACAACGGTTTTTCACAACGAACATTCGTTGTGGTGTGAACAGGCCTTCAGAAGATTAGGAAAAAGCAAGAGAAAAATATAGCAAACATGAAAGACTAAGAGATGATTTAGCAAGTAAACGTATTGAGAATTAGATGGTGAGACATATCCTGCTTTATGATGAAAGTGAGAACTGCTTGCATGTGCCAAACTTGGCATCTAGACAGTCTTGAATATGAGCAGGTTTGATCTACATTGAAAACATCCTTCCAAAGTTTAAAAATAACCTGAACCAGCTGCCGCTGAGAGTAGGTGTTGGCGGCATTAGCTGCTGGCCAATGAAGACTGTTGGCGGCAAACCAGCCTGGCAGCGTCGACCTATACCATTGTACAGAGAGCCTAGCACACATCATTACGCAACATGTAACGACATCCCTCAATCTTTAAAGCTGACGGATGAGTGGAGGAGGCCGGCAGGGTCATATAGAGAGGTAATATAAAAGGCACCATGCAGAATTCATGCAGAAATAAGCCTGACAGGATGTGACTGGCAAAATGTCCCGCTTATCAGCAGCCTTTGGAGAAATGTGAACAGGTTTTAAGTCAATAATTCTAGCCTAGTAAACAGTTTATACTTTAAGCCGCCATACAACCAAGAGAGTATTTTCCCACAATCTACTTTACACAGACCTGGACTCTCTAACAGGTCAGGGGAGGGTTTGGGCTACTCCTCAGGCAGGTGCCGAGAGAGCCAGTGTATGCCGCTCATTGTTTAAAAGGATGTGAGAGCTCATCTGAGAATCAGCCAGGCCTTCCTAACAAAGTCTGTGCACATTTATCATCCTGTTTGTGGAGAACGTCTACCTGACAGTTCATTGAGGCCGAACAGGTGAACACGGGGCATGACGCATACAAAAATATGCTTTTGCATGTCAAGACTATAACTGGCACCTCAGAGAGTGCGTGAAGGATGAGAGGAGGGATTAGAAAGCCTGAAGATGAGAAGAAAGAGGGGAACAGGTAATTTGTGGTGTATGTTTGGTGGGACGGGCCTGTTGGTGATCACAGAGAAGAGAAGGGTATCTCTGCTAGAATTAGCCTCTCATCCTGCTATCCGCTGCTCTACTGATTAACCCAATCAACCCGAACTGGAACACACAGACTCACACACACACACACACACACACACACACACACACACACACCTCAATTCCAATCAAACAGAAATGAGACGGAAGCTAATCAGTGTCATCCAGGATAACGAGACACTCTGTAATTAACCAGCTACCATAGAAAACACGCTAATTTCTCATTTGACTTCCTGCTTTAAGATGTTTATTGGCTGAACCCAGCTGGGAGAGACCTGTATTAATGCCACCGCAATACCATGAGCGTCTAGACACTAATTATGATGGGATACCTAGGCACCAGCGATTACTTCAGCTTTATAGGTTTTTACTCAACTTGTTCACGACACACATGACAGTTTATCATGATATGAGCCACTTACATCATTTGAGGTGTCTCATTTGTGTAAATGACGGCATGAGCCCAGCAAACACCATGCGACTGAACAGTCAAAATGTCAGCGAATTAGACTATGCCATTGTTGCCAAAGTGAGAGAGGGGAAGAGGGAGAGAATGATCTCTTTAATGCAGAAAGCCATGATAGCCTTTCCTTAGCAAAAGTAATGGGACATCTTAGATAGAGCAGACGCTGTGCACAGAATACAAATGGCCCATTTTCCTCCCTCCCTCAAATCAGTCGGGGAGACATCATCACACTCACATTGCCAAGACTCCATCCCTGTGGCTTTGTTTACTAAAGCGCAAAAAGTCCTTGTTTTAGCCGAGCTACGCTTTCCACCACTCCCACATCCCAGCTGCGACGCTTCATTAGGCCAAGAAATTAAAATCAGAGCTCGCCGGCGGGAAGAAACCAGACGAGGTGCCATTACATCAATAGGTGCCACTGACAGATGATATGAAAGTGCGACATCTAATGAACTGCCTGATCTTTATGCCACTCCGGGAGAAAAAAAAAGGGAAGAACGAAAGCTTCATTGCTCATCGCATTATGGGGAACGCATGCCATTCCTCCCTGCATGTGAAATAGAATCTACAGCAGACGGCCTCTTCATTAGCCTCCTAGAGGAGAGAAGCACAATTTGTAATGAAATGTGGTACAAGAATCAGGAGACGGGAGTGTCAGATCAGAGGTGTTGATGGCAGGAACGGTGGGAAGGGTACAGGCTGTTATTACAGCATGCAGTTTATGTCTGAAGAGAAAAGACTAGACACGTGCACCTGTGAGAGTGCCCAGAACTGAAGGTCACCTGCAGACAGTGATTAATTTGTAAATAATGAGAGCCGTAGCAAGGACTGGTGGAGGATCTGGCAGGCTGGGGGTGGGGGTTGATAGGCGAAAAAACTAAACTTAACTGTCTTTAGCACCATTTTGACACTTCATGAGAGCATACATACATTCATCATTTCTGAAAAAATACATCATGATTTACACAAAAATACTAAGCAGCACAACAATTTTTAAACAATAATAATGTTTCAATATGAGGCGGACAAAGTACACAACTCCATTACTTGAGTGAAAGTACAGATACTGCTGGGCAAATATTACTTAAATCACTTCACGTAACCCTAGAAGAGTGATTACTGATAGATAGGCTGTCAAAAAAGTCAGGTTTTAGAGAGAAAAAAAAAAAAATAAATCACTCACTGACTTTCAAAGCTGCTACATAGTAACAACTTTCTACTTCGAGGACCTTGATAGAAATGTAGTGGAGTGAAAAGTATGATATTTGTCTTTCAAATGTAGTGAAGTTAAAGTCATAAGAAAAAATAAGACTCAATTGAAGTACAATACTCAAGTAAATGTATTTCATTACTGTCCACCTCTGTCAATATGACTGTTCTAACTGTATTTTTGATCAAATAAATACAGTCTTGGTGTGCATAATAGACTAATAAAAAAAACTACTTCTGAACAGTGGTGTATGTTAAAGGGATAGCTCACTCAAAAAATAAAAATGATTTCATAATTTTTTTTTCTTCATGTTGTTCCAAACCAGCATGACTTACTTTCTTTCCATGGCACACAAAATAATATAATATATTAATAAATAACACTAACCCCACTGACTTTCACTGTAGGGACAAAACAAAAAAGACATCTTTCAGAATGTTACACAGAAGAAAGAAACTCATACAGGTTTGGAATGACATTAAGGGATGTCAATTATGACATTCCTTTGTTAGTGAACAACTCCTGTAAATTATTTACTGTGATTGCTGGGACACTGGCAACAGACATTCAGTATCTCATTCTCATGGTCCAGAGTAATGCTCAAAAACAAGTGAGATACATATACAATATTTCAACTTCTCCAGCACTGCTCTAGTGAGAAATCATTAGTATCGATGATGTTTCCACGTCTTTTAACACAAATCACAAACAACTAAATCAAAAGAAGACGCCTCAATGCCATTACTGCAGGATAAACTGTCAAAACAGAGAATTACCATATTTACTCTTAACAAAATTCAAAGAACAGTATTTTCAGAGACATGATTAGACATGAGATGTGGGCGATGAACCATATGGTTTGTTTATAATGGGAATCGTTAGACCCCTAATCTGCACAGGTCATAGCATAAATTTATTTCAGAAGTGTATGAGGTTTGATAAACTAAAATAGGTGCTGCATCTAACCGCAGTGGTGCCAGATCAGCTTATCGGAAAAAGAAAAAAAACTTCACTGACTTAATAAAGGCGAAATTGATGATAAAAGTTGTCTCTTGACAGACTAGCTGTTGTGAATGTTAAAGCACAGAACATTAGCAGGAGTCACTTAAGGAAAGAGCTAATGACTCGGCCTGCGCTGTGCCCTCAGAGGAAAACTCGAAGGACTTCTTCAGAATTGTTTCAGATGACATTAACCAGAAAGGATGCAACTTGCATTTCACAAAAAATACCAAAGGTTGAAATACAGATCTGTCAGACATGTCATTGCATGTATTGGTAGTTTTCAGTCACGTGACCGGCCCGAAGACTTGGAGGGCAAAACATCCATAAAACTGCAGCACAAGCACAATTTTTCATCAGTTTCCCAGCCGCAAATATTTTGATCACCTCTCAAAAGAATAAAAGTATTTCTGAACAAAATGCAAGTTTTGGCCATTTGCAATCCATTATTAAGCACAATATATAGCGATATTTTAATCATAAACAGTGCGACAAAACGATGTAAAAACACTTAAAGTGCCTTAATATATTTAAAACAGTAATATTAAAAGATCAAATTCAGTATTCACCATATTAATGATGCATAGTTTACACAGGCAAGCATATGAGGCTGGAATATGAACGCAGTCCTCTTAACGGTTCAGTGTTTTCCTTCTAATGGTTTTCTATGGGAAAGCCATTTAATGTGAAACTTTACACATTGCTTTATATTCTGGCTTCATCCTCTTGCCTGTACAAAATATACATCATCAATAAGGAGTCCACTTAATCTCGCCTTTTAATATCTGTGTTTTACGACATTATTACTTGATGCAATCTGCATAAAAATAGCTGGCGGTCAGTGGAGCAAAGCTTCATTTTGCCCGCCAGGTGGGCGTTCCTATAAGGGTGTGACGTCACGTGAAAACTATCAATACTGCAGATGCTTCATCTAGCACGATGCACCATTAACCACAGTTGTACCTTAAACTCTGCGGCACAAACACACAAAGCCCTAGAAACCATTCTGAACACATAGCAACTGACTAGTTGTCTAAAACTTTGTGAATGACAAGAATCCCTTTGTGCACAAATCTGTGGAGTTTTCTGTTGAGTTCTGTGCGCGGAGTTTCTGTGAGGAACTGCTCATCAGATAAAACTTATATTTTGGCTAATTTCTGATAACGCTTTCTACTGCCACTAAGTGCGCAGCCCTCTCAGCTCCCATTAGCACATTTTACCATATTCAAATCTGCACACATTCCCCCTTAATCAGTTTAGATAATGTTAAAAACCATTCAGATTCTGTGTGGGTCGACTAACAACTCATGAGTGGCAGCATATAAGCCGAACAGGTGGTGGTGTGACACGAGGGGAACGGGACGCCATGAGTACTGACAGAATCACCAGCTGCTTGAGCGAGAGACTGTATGGGCTAAGCAGATAATGGCCAATCTAACCTCTTCAGGATATGTCTCTACACCAATGTCTGGGAAATGTAGCCCTCAGTAGCTTTTCCCACACGACACTTACTTCTGATAATTTAGAGATGTCATGATAAAGAGAAGCAGTCAGATACAAAGCCACATCCACACTTACATGGATCAATACCGTTAAACAAACTGCTCAGAGACTGACGCTTTAGGGGATTTCAGACTCACGAGACACAGACAATGAGACGAGCAAATATCCAGACAGACACACACACAGGGCAGACAGATTTCGGAGTGTGAGCCATGAGAGTAAGCGTAAATATTATTTATACTCCTCTGAGAAAAAAAAAGAATGAAATAAATGGCCTGACACACTCAGCTGATGCTGCCAAGCTGGAAACAAAGTTGCTATTACAGAGTACATGAAAATGAAATGAATAAGTGTGAGACGCCCCGGGCTGAGAGAGAGAGAGCAGCTCAGCCTATGAAGGCGTCCATCCCTCCCTCCCACTCCTGTTCACTTCCTCACGACTCTGTTGAAATTCAATACACACGTACACAGACGCTCACTTCCACCACCTCAGACAATCTATTGCTTCGCTCTCCATCATTTTCTCCCCATCTCTCTTTCTTTCTCCTGCCATGTTTTATGGATGCCGCTTTGCTGCATTGCAGCTTAAGGGATAGTTTAATTCTGTGGTGATCACAAAGCCCTTCCTCTCTCATTACTTCAGAGCCCGGAAATCAGGTCTACAATTCAGGTAATCATTGAAATCTGGGCAAGGGTGAAAAGAGTACAGGTGTAAACAAAATGCAAACATAGTGAAATAGATGTCTGGCAGTCAAAGTGATTCGTTTCAAAACACAATTGGGGGGTTTCTGAAATAGCTTCACTTTTGAGGATAAAATTGACTGAAAAACTGCTTATAGAGCTAGAAGCTAAACCTAAAAAATATACTACGGAGACCTTTTTTACAGGTAAAATAAAAAAAGGGCAAAATTGCTAAAACTAACGAAGCAAACAAATGTTTAGGTAAATATTAGGCTAAACGCCAAGGACAATAACTATAACCATACATTTTTAATAAACATTCTAATTCTATGAGAGTGCTGAAGTCTACACCACAGCTGCTGTGTAACTATAATGATAAAGAGGAATAATATCACTGTTTTCCAGCTGAGGAATGATTAAAACATTGCCAGCCAATCAGAATCCACCAGATTTTATAAGAGCTTGAGCATTTAAAGTAACAGACAACAAATATAGGTAAATAAAAAAAACTAAAAACAAATCACTATTCACTCCAACCCACGCACTATTCAAATTTGTACTATTTTATGAAAATAACTTTTAATTGAAATTCATTACTGATTTTATTCCTATAAGATGTTCTGCAAAGCTTGTCTGAGTCAGCAACAGTAAGCAGAGGGGTAGAGAAAAGTTTAAAGTCAGCATGAAATTGTGATGCACATTATTGGCATCTTGAATGAGATCATATACACTCTTAAAAAAGGTTATTTATTGGCATTAATGGTTCCACAAAGAACCTTTACCATCCATGTGACCTTTTCATTCCACAAAAGGTTATTTACAGTGGAAAAGGGGTATTTAGATTAATAAAATGTTCTTCACACTGAGATTTTTTTTTATTTTAAGAACAGTTCTCTTAAAGGTTCTTTGGGGAACCAAAATTTGTTCTTCTATGGCATTGGTGTGAAACCCCCTTTTGCAACCTTTATTTTTAAGAGTGCAATACACCCTGCATTATTCCATAAACATAAGAATAGCCATTTTTTATAGTGAGCCCGTCATTAAATAAAGAAAATATTTACATTTTAAATTAAAAAAATGTACACACACCAACTTAATTACAAGAGAAGTGAAAAGTGGAAGTGGCCATTTATACAGCCAGCCAAAATTCGTGTGTGCATGTGTGTGTGCGTGTGTGTGAGGGTGATGACAATCGCTGTCCCTAATCACTCTAATGAGTGTGATGTTACATGTGTTTACACTGTCAATATTACGCAGATTAACTGGAAAGGAAAACAGAGAGAATGAGTTTATTTAGCAGACTGTGTGTGTGAGGGAGCGTATTGTGTGATTAGCAGACACACACACACCCCCGTCCACACAAACAAGCTTAAAAACAGAGAAATCCCTGGGCCAATTAAATCATAGACTGCATTCTTTGACTATAACACAAGCGTGTCTTTTGTTATTCTCCATCTTTTGTCAAGTGTTTGTTTTCTTGTATCTTCTCTTTTCAATACACCATGTGTGCTGCTATGTCTGTATCAGTCTCGTACATTATTTGGCAGCATTGAATAAACTCTTTCAAACCAGTGTAGCTTGTTGTTTTCTGAACTCTAAAAAGAATGGAAGGGGAGAGAATCGAGAAGAAAAGAAAGAAAGAACAATAACGGACAGAGAGAATGTGATGGACAGATGAGAAAATAATGGAAGAGCCAAACTTTTCTTTCCTTTCAGTATATCTGATGGCGAAGACTAGTGCCCGTGGCAGGCGGACAAAAGCTGACACGTGTTCCCCGCCCTTTACATTCTTGCCCTCTCTTAGTCTCCGTCCATAGTTGTTCCCTTTCTCTCTGGTCCCAGGGCCTGTGACAGGCTGACAGTGTGTGTGTGTGTGTGTGTGTGTGTGTGTGTGTGTGTGTGTGTGTGTGTGTGAGAGAGGGCAGAGAGATAACTGCTGCCTTCCACTGTGAGGCTGACATTCAGTTAAGAGCATGAGCTGCCAGACCAGAGCAGACCTCCACACAATGAGCTCTAAATAACTATATGCCACTATTATTATAGGCTTTTATTGTAATGTACTATCATCATCTGAATCTTCATATATTCAGCGGAAAATATATGTTCAGAATAAAAGAAGGTTTCCTGAATGCCCCTCATGGGTCATATGATGACAAAGCTGAATTTTCAGCAGCCATTACTCAGTCTTCAGTGTCAATTGCATGCTTGCAAAGTAAAAATATATATATTGTTTTAAAATCTTACTGACCCCTAACGTTTGATCAATTGTGTACCAAATTAATCTGAATCCAATTAACTTGAATCAAACTGAGAGCTTGTGAGTCAAATGTCAAATTAAATCAGGAAATCTGTATGAACGCCCAGCCCTAATAATGATCCATCTCTCAAAACTATTCATTCCTTTTAGAAGTGACAGTGACACATTGTTTAAAACAGTCCTGTCACTGTCCTCACAGCAGCTCTGAGAGCTCACTGACTCTGCAGATGCAAACAGATGAAAGGGTGGGATGGAAGAGTGTGACAGAGTAATAACAGAGGGCTTGTGTACCTCTGTCTCTCCAGGCTTGGCCAGGTAAATTGCACTTATATCACAGTCAGTATCCATGCAGACCGGCAACAGGTGGTCCTGGGAGCCGTCACCGTCTGAGGAAAAAACAGAAAGAGGGAGAGTGGGTGAGGAGGGAAAATTAGGTCTATGATATACTAATGCATCTTTTAATTTAGTTCATAATGCTCCAGACTCCAGCATATGGAGATAACATCATGTGATCTTGAGCATGTGTAATGAAGTGTGTAGCAGCCTGGTGCGAAGCAGTTTGTCCTGGTGTCAGAATCCTGTGCCCGAGTCTTTATTCCTTCATGTTTACCACTTGCATGCTTGACACAAAGTATCTACTATTAATATGAAATATTAACAAATCAGGAAATGAATAAAATGAATCAAGAAAAGAAAAAGCAACTCAAAATAAAGACTGAATAGTGGAAAGAGATGAACAGGAGGAAGAGCACTAGAGATACGCATTGACATTCATAGCATCTACCACACACCAAATAGCCACGTAGATCAAACCGGCAGCCTGCAGAGAAACAGAGAATTACACGCAAACACGCACATGAGTTTATATTTCTATCACGGTGGGGACTTTCCACTTTTGGATTCCTGTAGTGCAAACTGTAAAGCATGATACTTGCAATGTCAAGGTCATGGGTTTGATGAAATATAAAGGCAGCTACATATAACATATATGTATTATATACACCGCAATATGCCGGTATTGACTGGTTTAAGGAATGAAATATTGATATCATGTTAATATTACACATACGATAATATCATAAATAAGCCAGCAACAACAACTTTGGATGACAGTCTAACATAGAAGATGGCTGTATAGCAATGGTTGCCAGTTGCCACCTGTCAAAAAAATGTAAGAAAAACAAAATAATAATAATGCTGCAGTGTATAGCTAATACTGCCACACAAAATAATTTCGGAGCAGATGACAGACAAAAGCGAGACATTCTACCCACACCCGAAAACAAGTTAGTTCGCCAGTGTGAGAGTTTTTTTGGATTCTGTTAGACACCTCAGTCTGCAGGAAGCGACAATCAGCAGTAAGCACATAAGGTGGCAATAACACCAACCAACTTGTTCGCCACATTTACCTCCATCATCCTGCAAATTTCACCATGGTAGTAGTAGTAAATTGTACTTAGTTTACTAGCCCTGAAATGGGAAATGATACATTAAGGTCTTAGTTGGCGTTGTAGGTACAATGTAAAAACAAGTATAAGTGCATTGCAAATGATTAATTTAAATGCAAGCCACCTAATATAAAGTGGGTCCGTGAATTCTCTTGGCCATGATAATAAAAGAGAGAAAATCTGATATTGTGACAGCCCTAATATATATTTGAAAGGGGTCATATGACGTTGCTAAAAATAACATTATTTTGTTTATTTGGTGTAATGCAATGTGTTTATGCAGTTTAAGGTTAAAAAAACACATTATTTTCCACATACTATACATTA
Organism: Ptychobarbus kaznakovi; assembly: GCA_027422405.1. Classification (NCBI taxonomy): domain Eukaryota; kingdom Metazoa; phylum Chordata; class Actinopteri; order Cypriniformes; family Cyprinidae; genus Ptychobarbus; species Ptychobarbus kaznakovi. The sequence continues at coordinate 18,243,450 of CM049798.1, forward strand.
TTGTTGCTCCTCTAACATTACCATGTCTGCATTTGTGATCGGAGAAACGACAAACAACAAGCACTACTCTACACTGCTCAAAACTGAATAGTCAGTAGCAGAAACATACTTACAGACTGTGAGTCAGAAGCGTCAGACTGTCCTTGAAAAGTTGTAATTGCCCCACTTTATAAAAACAGTCTTTGTGCAAGCCAGCATTGTAGGCTAACGTTACTCTTCCAGGTTCAGGAAATAGTCCTCTGTAAAATGCACTGCACAGAGCACACACTCTAATATTTGGGTTGGACTGTGGAACAGTGTTGTGAATACAACTTAACCACTGATTTCTACTTGTGTCATCTTCTGGAAGACCAAACAAAGTAATTTCACTTTCACAACGAAACACAGCGTCTCCACGACATGGCGCCGGCGGCAGCAACAATACTACAGCGAGAATAAAAGTTACGCTTTCTTTCATTGCGTGTACGTTTGGGCGGTGTTTTGCAAATCGTCCCACACCGTGACGTAGACATGTGGGGGTGTGTTTGAATGAGCCGTTTTAGGGGGAATGGACCAGCCTTAACTTTGATAAAGAATATATCTTTGGTTTTGAGACTTTAGTCTTTGCAACTTCAGGGATCTTATCTATGCACAAACCGATCGTAACACTCCAAAGAGAAAGAAAAAGTTGAAATCGCATCATATGACCCTTTTAAATGTATAGAGACCAATATATAGGCTACTCTGCAAGAAAGATGCACAAAAAAGTTGTACAGATAATTTTGCTTTACAAAACCCAGTGAATAAGCTGATTGTGACTGGTTAGAATACAAAGTTTTCTTGAATAGATATACATTGCAAGAAAAGGGAGACGAACAGAATAAATAATTCTGACCAGTCCTTGTAAAACAAAATGAAACTAATAAAGTTATTCAGTCAATGTGTTATTTTTATTGTGTCAGTCAATGTATTATTTTATTAATATATATTTCAGTTATTTTCAACTTATCTCTCATAGCCCTAAAAAACATTTTTCAAAATTCTAACATCCAGTTTGAATTAATACAATACTTAGTTGTATGTTAAATAAGCTATTTTTTGTGTGTCAATCCCCACAGTGTAGCTGACTTAAAACTAGGGATGTTTGTTCTATACAATACAAGCAAAACCTCATAAATACAGTATCTCCTTATCACCAACAATCAGAGTCAAACTGCCTTCCATTCTTGAGATAAAGAATCTATGCTGAGAGCTTTCTCTCTCAGTACATCAGCAGAAGGAGAGACTGAATGTGACTGCGTGTCTGTTTGACAATCAAAGCATGTGTAAGCGTACAGTAAGAGTACAAGCCAGTTGCTTATTGCCACTAATGACTTCAGCTTCCTGCTATACAGTACACAAGCACACGTCTAGTAGCTTCAGAAAAACAGCAAAAGCCCTCCATGATACACACACACACACACACACACACACACACACACACACACACACACACACACACACACACACACACACACACACACACACACACACACACACACACACACACACACACACACACACACACACACACACACACACACACACACACACACACACACACACACACACACACACACACACACACACACACACACACACACACACAAAACTTGTTTATGTCATGATGACTGGGCGTGAAATGCCACATCACATTACACGTGACACTAACTTCAAGCGAGAAAACAAAAATGGTAAAAGAGGACATCTCTGCCATTCGCTACCTTCCTGACAGCGCCCTAGTATTAAATATCATTCAGCTAATGAATAATGCATTTGGCTGTCACATGTAAAAAAAGAAAAGAGCAATTATCATCCTGATAGAGCAGATGGAGAATTTTGTCTAACATATGTTGTGCATTCATAATGACACATCCATGTCAAGACAGACTACATTCTGACAGTGCACATTCATGAATTATAATACTTTTGCACTGTACATGTGTTGGAGGATGTGACTCTTGCAGTTCTGGTCAAGCCTCATCAAGATTCTGAACTGGATTTTAGTGCATCGCTCATCCCATAAACCTTTCATGTACATATTTGTTTTACTAAAAAGATTGAGCAATAATAATGTTGCAACTTTAAACTAACTAAAACATTTTTTCGTTTTTAATTAGCACATTTTAGTTAGCACATTTTTCGTGGGCCCCTGCTATGCCTTTAATATTTCAATAATGAGCTATACTGTTATAAGCACGGTCACCCCCCTTCTCTATCCACCCATTTTTTTTTATTTTTTTTTTCTGCTTTTCTGTGGTCTTACTAGGTGTACTTGGATGTTTTCATTTTCTGCATAACATGTTTGACATAATTGAGACTGAACTACTGTCAATGTAGCTGGAATATAAATGACTAGCATGTTAAAATGCAATACTGTACTGTATGCAATGTTTTGGTTCAAAATAAAAATAAAGTTAAAAAAATAAAAAAATAATTTTTCAAACAAAAATGTCACAGTCCAGACTTGAACCTGTATTGAACCTGTGCTTTTCTGCCACTGCACTACAGCCCCCCAAAAAAATGAATTAACTTGCTCAAGTCAAATTGTTAGGAAAAATAACTCCATATTATACTAAAAAAAAAAAACAATGGCAACACTGATTCAAATGAGTTCAGTTTTGTTACATCAATTCCTTTAACAGCACCAACTTTTCCCCCATTTTACACTATCGTTCAAAACTTTGGGGTCGGCATGTTTTTGAAAGAAGGCTGCATTTATTTGACCAAAAATATAACAAAAATCAATAATATTGTGTCTTACAATCTATGAGGTATTGTCAAGAGGAAAATGAGAAACAAGAGACCAAAAAATACAGATGAGCTGAAGGCCACTGTCAAAGAAACCTGGGCTTCCATACCACCTCAGCAGTGCCACAAACTGATCACCTCCATGCCACGCCGAATTGAGGCAGTAATTAAAGCAAAAGGAGCCCCTACCAAGTATTGAGTACAGTATATTAACAGTACATATATATATATATTTACTTTTTTTACTTTTTAGTCATTTAGCAGACACTTTTATCCAAAGCAACTTCACAAATAAGAAAAAATGTTTTAAGTTAAAGGTCTATAAATATTCTAATTTGTTGAGATAGTGAATTTGTGGGTTTTTGTTAAATGTGAGCCAAAATCACCACAATTAAAAGACCCAAATGACTTAAAACTTCAGTCTGTGTGCATTTAATTTATTTAAACACAGTTTCACAAATTGAGTGAATTACTAAAATAAATGAGACATTTTAACTAATCTATTGAGATGCACCTGTACTGCTTAACCCTCTATATACTATTCGTAGTTCACTTTTGACCGTGAAGAGCATATGACTCTGAAGTAACAGAGAGTTAATAAAAAAATACAATGTATCCATAAAACTGTCAAGAATAAAGTTCAGCATATGAACATTCATAGGCATAATTTATCTAATATTAAAATAGATACCAAATCAAACGGTACAGGCCTATGCTTTTATCAGTAATCCTTTTTTTATTGTTGACAAAAAATGACCCGATAAACAGTGCGACTGCACTAAAAAAAGGTTAAATAAAACAGAATTTGTGTGCATAGTTGAAAGAAGGGAATAAACATGCCACACGGTCGTGCTTGTGTCAATCTGACCAATGATAATAAAGTATGTCGTCATCAAGGCTCTTGCAGCCGGTTTTGAGCAACTGCAGCACCTGACCTAGACGGCTGGTCTCGTTTTGCTCTTGCAGTACTTTGATGGCACATGTGATCGTTAAAGGCGGCTGCAGCGCCGATCAAATGTTCTAACCAGAATGCATTGCTTTTGTCAGACGGCAGCCGATCTTTGTGGCGCCGCATGAAGTCGAACAAGCCTAATAACTAGAGCGCATTAGCATCAGTGGTTCACGGCCCAATCGAGAGTTATTGTCATTACCGTTAGTTACTACAGCCTACATTTTGCTAGCTAGCTATGCCTTCGTCACGTAAATGCATAATACCTGTTGCAATCATTTACAAAACAGCTCGGGCTGCTTATTAAATAAGCTGCAGAGGAAGACAGTTGAGAGAGACGGCAGCTTTCCCATGAGTGGGCGTGGTTTCAGCGCCGCCAGTGGACAACATTTTGATATCTTTTTTTTTTCAACATTTTGATACCTTATTTTATTTACTTGCCATTTTTTTAGCATTCAAATGTGGCTGGGTGGTTAAGGAACACATTTTTCTGTTGGTGTGACAAACTCAGAAAACATTTAATATTGACTTTACATGGATATTAAAATTTTTTTTTTAATATATTTTGAAACAATTTATTCCTGTGATGGCAAAGCTACAATTTCTGCAGCCATTACTCCATTAATTAGGGCCCTATTTTAATGATCTAACCGTATGGTCTAAAGCGCATGGTGCAGGTGCCCGAATCCACTGTTGCTAGTTTAACGACAGGAAAAACGGATCTGTTCGTGCACATGGTTAAAGGATGTAAGCAGACCATGTATAGGACAAGCCAGATTCCAAAGCTATCCATTATGACATGTAGACACTCTTATATTTATGTACACAATAATTATAATTTACATTAATCTTTTAATTTTTCATATTTAAAAATATTTGTGTGCTGCTGTGTGTCCCTGTGTGTGTAATAAGCAAAGTGCACACGTGTTGTGGCCCCACCTATAGGCGCATATTACGAACGTACTCTTTAAATAACAAAAAAATTAATTGCACCATTGACTTTAGACCAGGTCTATTTCCGTTGCCTTGGTGCTCATGAAACAATTCAGTGGATTTTTTCAAGATCCTTTGGTTAACAGAAACAGCATTTATTTGAAACACAATTTTTGTTGAATCAAAGTATTAACTTTGTTACAAAAATAATAAAAACAATACCCCAAAATTTTGAATGGTAGTGTAACATCACTAGGACAAGTTTGCCCCCCCCCACATAAAACCAAAGTATATTTGTTTGTTTATTCCTTAGTGCAAAAATAGTGCTGCCAATAAAATCAAATTAATGTTGTGATTTCAATGTGGCCTTTAAAATGCTGCGGAATCAGATCTCCAATTTTTCTAACAATAGTTTATTACCTTGTGTCAGTGAAATTGAAGAAAAGAAAACAACTTCACTCATATTTTGCAAGTAAAACTAGACAAACAGAACACTTTTGAAGTCTGAAATGCACATCAGACAGCAGCAGGAAGCTTGTCCACATTCAGACGAAGCTGGACTTCAGACTCTAGGAGCTACAGTAACCACTGCTTGGCAGGCTTGACTAGCAACACAATTAAATATCTGCCATGAGATCAGTTCTGTATCAGCTGAGGTGGGAGAGATCATTAGCCAGACCTGCTTGTTATTAAACAGAATTGCATTTACCTTCGTTTTTCGAGGGGATTATTTTACGGCTAATTTAAACCAGACCGCGAGCATCTTGCAGTGACTGCCGTAAATGTTTTGCTGGAGTGTTTGGAGCAGAGAAGGATGGCTGGAGAATACTAACAGAGAGAGAGAGAGCGCTAGAGGAGAGGAGCTGAGAGAAGAAGGTCACTGGGGTGTATCTTTGATCTGCCATTTAGGTGCGGGAAAGAGAAGAGAGCCGTGCCATAACTGACATCCAGGAGTGTGATCAGAATAACACCCATTTCAAATCCAACAAGCGGACCCTCCCTTTTCTCCCTCCCTTGCACATATTCTCTGACTCTCTTCCCACCTCCTCTCACTTCTCGGGAACAACATATGGCTTTCAACGCATGCCACGCTCCTTTCATTCCGTTCATTTCGAAATGAGGCTTTGAAGCGCCTGGCATTCACGATTTCTCTCACCGTAGGTCAAATTTAACATGTATCTCTGCTCGCAGGTGCTGCAAACCCATTTTTTTTCGAATTAAGTGCCGATTCAAACATTAGCGGTGAAAAAGGGAGAGAACAAAAACATAAATCAAGGCTGCTGCTTTGATGATCAGTACAATTAAACTCTTTAAACCAAACCCACGTCCCCGAGGGCCAAGCCTTCTGCTGTTTATAGAAAGCGACACCCGGCAGGACCTGTGCTTTCAGTGCCCACTCAAGCCAACCGAACGTATAATGTCAGGATGTGTCCTTGGCTTCAGAAGGAAGCCATTCGCTTCCCATTACCACCCACTTAATGGGAGCAGCGTCGCTATGATTCACCTGTATTGCATGTGTGTGTGTGTGAGGGGGTGAGAATGCTGCTGGAAATGGTGTGTATTTGTCTTCACCCCCAGCACCCATCCGCTGCCACGCTCTATCCTGTCAAAGACGATCACCATCATGAAGCTGCAGCCCGTTCCTCACACCAAATCATCTCATAATGACTCTACAGGCTCCTACACTCACACACTACTGCAGCTAACTGGTGCCGACAGTTTGATGTCTGCGTGCAAGTTCTAGACGGTGGTTAAATGTGTATGTGGTAAAGGAAGTTAAAAGCTTTGGAGGGAAACAAAAAAACAGGAAAAGAAGATGGAGAAGGACAAAGCGGAGACAGATGTTGATCATTAGGGTTCGGCAAAGATCTTCACACTCCTGTCTCAAGAACAAGCGCCTGACACTAATCCAATAAAGCCTTTTTTCTGTGTGAGCCACCATTACTGACTCGGGCTCGGCTCCACATACATGAGGAATAGAGCTGCTCTAGTATGCACATCTCTTTCCATCCCCAACATCATTTATCATCCTAAATCACAATCTACAGCTCATTCTCTCTCTCTCTATATATATATATCTTTCAACTCACCCAACCTCTCGCTTTGAATTCCAGACCGTCACTGTGACATCATTTCTGTGAAGCAGTAAAGGTCACAGACGATGCACCTCAAAGGTTTAAGATATCGTAATCATAGGGCAGCTTACAAAGGCCATGTATGTCCCAACATTCTGCTTATCAGGCAAACAGCATTGCTTGAACACCAGAACAGTGTAACACAGATTTCACCAACACATGAGGTTATATTTCAAGGTTTCCTTTAGAATGGGAAATTAAAAAAAAAAAAGTAAATGAAGTACAGCCTTCTTTTGCATTTAAGTGAAAAACAGTGACTTTGTTTTATCTCATATAAGATTAATTTGTCACCTGCCAATGTCACATAATGAAAATATCAGCTGCTGTTAACTCTTAATCTGAAACTGATAGTTTTTCGGCATTAATAGCTATGGTGGCACCAATTCTTTGTCCCAATTTCCCCACGATTTACTGTCTGGAGAAGTTGATTCTAGTTGTCAGTCTGCAGATTTGAGTTGACAGATTTCATAGAAAACTGTGTAATGTATGATGGTGTCAGACTCGGATTCGTTTGGTTTCAGACAATAATTCTATCCAGTCGGAGGATATCAAACATGTTTGATATTTTAAGCTGGTTTTAGAACACATATCGTTTTCATTTGTCACACCTCTCCTAGCAACACGGCACACGTTTCTGCATGAGTTTGTTGTGATTGAAGCAGCTTTAAAGTCTGCGTGAACCGGAAGTTTGTGACCGTTTTTACTTCCGTATTGTGACATACTTCTGAGAGAAACAGAATATTGAATGAGGAAAATAGAGGGCATGGCTTGTTTTTTCTACTGTGAATTGATTGGATGTAGTAAAGTAGGCGGTTCATTCAAAAATGTTCACTGACAGTTGGAGGGGCGTGGTTAAGGATGTCACGCTCATGGCCCAAGCCATCAAACTGATGTCATGAGAGAAGGCCCATCATTTTAACGGGGAGGAGCATTTTCAGATTTGGATTAAAGATTATGAAGGCAAACACATTTGTTTTGTGGATTGACTTGCATGGATTAATTGTTCACCACAGAAATAGCAAAATGCGCTTACAAAATTGATATGGTTAATTTTGATTCCACGCAGACTTTAAAGTCTGGTAGTGTATGATCCTCAGTTGTTTAGTGTATAATGGCCAGTTTTTCCTCTGCGACTATTACGAAGTTGGTAAGTGTAAGATGCCCATATGTTTTAAAATCTGTTCAGATTTTTAAAATCGTGCAGTGTATTCCAGCCTTAAGAAGGTTGTTTGCTTTCTTGTTGTTATTCTCAGGCCGGCGTATGCACCTTATTTTGCACCGTGGAAATAAGCTAAATTATTTAAATGTGCAAGACTTACGATTCATTAGTAGCTTTGCTAATGCATTGGTAAATAACTTATTGGTAAAAACTTGAACCTGAACGTGCAGTAAACGGTAAAAATATTTGTGCTACAAACCAGCATGTTTATGATTATGATAATACTTTAAAATAATGATTAAAAGTCTGTTTGTAAATGTAAAGCAGTATTACAGAGTGATTTTGCACAGGTAAAATAACTGGAAGCAAATGATACCGGAAGCCTCATTCAGTCCATGTCCATACTTGCATAAAAAAGTATGTGTATTCAATAGGTGGCCAATGATTCAATATGAATAAATGCAAGAAAGAAGGCTAAATGCATTCCTTTTTTTCCTACAATATTTTTTATTTTATTTTCATTTTTAAAAACTTTGAAAACAGCGTTTTACAATCGTATACATTTTTCCAAATTCCATACAACCATAAGATTGCTGCATTTACTCTACAAAGATAAATGAACATAAAAAACAAAAACCAAAGGAAAAACACAACAACACTGAACGAGAATGCTCCTCCTGTTTTAGCCCATGGCAATCTATTCAAAATTGACTTTTATAATCATACTGAATACATAATGAAACAAATATTTGTTGAAGAATTTATCAATCTATTAGGTCAGAACTGCATTGTCCACAAAGATTAGTCATCCACTTCTTCATCTGTCAAATCCAAATCTTTAATATAGTTAATGAAAGGACTCCATATGTTTTCAAATACATACTGTTTAGCCTTTAATATGCAAGTTATCTTTTCTAATGGAAGGCTTGACAACATCGGTCTTATCCAGACTAAATGCATTTCAGTATGAAAATATTCAACGCTATCTCAACCAATTTGTACGTATTTTACGAGGTGGCTAATTCGTACGAATTCATATGACCTCACACAAAATTTTGTATGTTTTGTCTAGACCCCAGTGATGGGTAGGTTTAGGGGCGGGGTTAGGTGTAGGTCAAATTCATCCGAATTGTGTAACTCATATACAATTTAGCAAAAATCGTATGATTTGTGTGTGTCTGATCGTACGAATTCATATGAATCAGCCACCTCTAAAAAAATATGTACGAACTGCTGTTAGATATTTTAATGATGTCATCACTGTTAGCAACCTTTTCAGTGCTAAACAATCAAGTCAGTTGATTTACCACAAAAAAAAAAGTTCATGCTCAATTTTTTTTCTACAAATTTAATTGCAGGAAATGAAGACAATGAGATAACAGGAATTCAACAGATGCTTAAAATAAGTTATTTAGGGCTGCAACAACTAATCGATTCTCATTATCGATTAGTCGGGTCTGCCCACAGTGCACGTCCAACTTCAGCCGGTTGCGTCAAATTGCAGCACTGAATAACGCATTTCTATCGACAAAATGCATCTAAAAATAGTGGAGGAAACAGAATGAGATGCTGCGGGAGAACTAGGCTACGTGATCTGCCCAAAACATGAGAATTCTTTATTTTAATGCATAATCGTAATGGCTTTTCGTAATAAAGCTCTCGCATCAGTGACCCGCTTCGCCAGTCTGCGATTCGTTTAGATGCTGAGAAGATGAGGATGTGAGCTAGAACTCATCTGGAAACCTTAAATGTTTGTGCCAAGCTTTTGGCCTCGACTTTGCATTCAACCAAACAAAGATCCTCGGATCTCAGCTGATGTCTCTCTAAGTGCTCTCATCACCTTTGGGTGATTGGGAAGAAAACTCTCCCAATCACCACTGAGCCAGAATAACATCTTTTGGAGTTCATCACCCTTCAAACCTGGAAGAAATTGAACTCCAACACCACCGAACCTTCAAACCATTAAAACTTTCATCCGAGACTGCATCCAGACACTCGTTCAACGACCAAGGCAATGCAAGTATCGTACATTTAACTAAACTAAACAGAGGTTTAGTATAAGCGGTAGAACCCGTTGTAAATGGCACTGATGGTTTTAACTCCAGGTGGTTCTGACTCATTTTCCATAACTGCATTCTCTGGTTGCTCTAATGGGTTCATTCATCCACTTTAGCTCCCCTTTTGCATGTACGCATGAGTGTATGCATGTTTGTTTGTTTGTTAGACTAGTTTGTGTTAGTGTTTAGTTAATAAAACTCTTGTGTAAAAATTACACAAGTTTCTGATTCTGCCTTGCAAATTAATGTCCCTTTACAATTGTGATCCTTGCTATATGCTCTAATGCAGTGGTCGGCAGCAATAATATCTGGCCTGCTTCCGCAGCGGACATGAGCGGTACGTTATAGTTTTCAAGGAATTTGTTTGTTCCTTCTAGTCTAGATACTGAATATTTTCAGCTGAAAGCATGATTTAAACAAGTACTACACAACACTTGTTCACACGCAATCGCTCTCTCAATAATGCATTTAATCAAATGTAATCTTACAGTGCCACTTCATCTGTATTCAATTTAAAATGAGCAGAAATCTGTAAGAAATGCATCGATCCGTTGGTAAAATAACTGACAAAAACCTACTGTTATTGTCATCATAAACAAAATTTGCACTGCAAAAAGCAGCTATTATAATGCTGACAAACATGTTATTAGATTGTCAGAAATTAAAGTTTGCACACTAGTGTTCCAATAAGTCACTTGTTGAACTCTCCTGTTATTTTATTTTTTAATATACGTGATGAAAAGAACAGTGATATTTCAAACATACTGAAATACTTTATACGCGGAAGCGGGTGTGAGCGGATATCAGTGAGTGCGCGGAGCGGGAAATGGTGAACACGGAGCAGAGCTGTAACGGAGTTATTATTAAATGCTCGGAGCACGGGGGGGAGCAATTGTTGATACTCCCCGCCGCTCATATACTCTGCCTGACACCGCCACACAAATGTGGCTTTTTGTTAATGACTGTCCTTCTACAGGATTTAACACCGAGTAACAGCTCAATACCAGTTACAAAAGACACTGTAACAGTCTGTCAGGCAATTCTAGATGCATTTTTTTTATCAATTAATTTGTCAAATTATCCTTTGACTATGTTCTGGCCCGCCATCTAGTGGGCAAAATTTTTTTGGCCTTGATGCCAAACTTACTTTCCGACCCCTGCTCTAATGCATTAATATTGTATGAAAGCATTTTCTGTCGCCACGAAAATATCCTTTCCTAGAGTTGATATGAACTTACACTGAATGTTCGTTGGAGGAACAGATTAGTTGATGGCAATTTAATTACGCTACAATTACTACTGGCAGCTGATATAAATAATTGTAATTAATTGTAATTATTTATATACATTTACCTTTTGAGCTAATTTTCACAGTTACTACACATATAACTGCACAGTTATCATTTACTTTAGTTCAAGTACATTTTTTATAGTTTTAGTTTCAGTTAACTATAATAACACAGTCCTCAAAAAGCATAATAACCACCTGACTGATTGGGAGTCAAATGAAAACCTCCATCCTGCTTAAAACTCACATCCTTTGAAGCTCTTTGCTGTGAAAACGATATAACAGCTTGAAGTGACATTTTCCGAAATGACAAGAGAAAGAGATCAGAGAAAACAGATTAGAGAGTGCAGAGAGGGCCTCTTGTTTGGTCAGATCAGTTAGCTTTGAATATAAAGGCCAAGCTCCTGAGACGCAGCACACTTGAACACATTCAATCTTAGGTCATTTCACTTTGCTTATCAATCATTTATGCTATGTGAGATTTCACTGCCGGTGCCATCCCTGCTATCAGTGGGATGCTTTTGTAAAGGGGAAATTTGTATTGTTAATATTTAATAAGATCCCACAGGAGCTAATATTCAATTTGGGGCCATGTGTGTGTGTTGAAACTCTTGTGTTGTGCATGTATTGCCGTTAGAAACTCAGGGCTACTTTCAGATTCTGAACTACATAAGAATTGAGCATATTATGCATGAATTATCCCAGAAATCACAGCCAGTGTTTGGTTGTACTGGAGTGCAATTATGTAATGCCAGCTCTAAACACAACACAAATGGGCCACACACAGCGATATGCTACTACTCACCGAAGTCTACGAATGCTGATTGGCCCACTTTCTTCGCATTCTCCGGTGCCTTTACAGACAGGGTTTGGGTGAAGTTCCCATCCTAATGAACAGAAAGAGTTAACAGGATTAAAACATGCGCTTTCATTTCATTTGAAAAGTACATTTCCTTTCATGCAGAGCTTACAACTGTTGAAAAAAAAATCCTGTCCTTGAGCAGCAAGAAAAAAAGCCTCTAATTTCTAAAGTGTCAGCGTTGCCGTTAGAACAGAGCTAATAATTTAGTGCATCAGCCACTGTGAGCATGAATGAGAGGAAGCCTGTACTGACACGGGTTAGGGATCATTGCTGTGCGTCTGTACTTTCTGTTGGACATTACGAGACAATGCAGCAAGACAAAACAAATGTGTGGTCTGACAGTCTGACCAGCTGAATTTAAAGGGGAAGTTTCAATCTGATTGACAGCGCATGAGGCAGCGGGGCAGAGAGAACAGAAGGTAAGAGACGATAGACGTGCGGTGTAGGTGTGGACTGAAGGTGATTGGCAGGTAGGAGCAGGGGTCACAGAATGATGGCTAATTGGAGTACGGAGGAGTCAGAGGGCAGGTTAAGGCTACTGTGCACATTGATTAGCCGGTGTAAGCCAGAGCAGAGCATGGCACCAGTGATCAAAGCGCATCTTGGAAACCCACCAAGACAGGAGCTTCAGAAAAGCCTGGGAGACTCCGCCTACATGCTGAACACAGACCTCCACACAAAAATGCTGTACAGCGTACTGACTGTCCACAAAATAACGTGAAGTAGACCGTAGAGAGACACATTTGACAAGGACCAGATCAAAGCCAAATTACTATTGAACGAGGAGTCATTCGTTACATCAGATGCTCTTTACATGTCTTACAGTATACGGATAGAGAAGACAGGTAGAAGAACAGAAAGGACATCAACAGAATAAAGAGAAGGTGAGACACAGAGCTATACTGTTTTATATATCACTATCATGAAACTACAGCCTTATCTTCTTTGCAGATCCTCTCAATCAGACTGGATGGCTCTGTCATTTTCAGGTTTCTCCAGAGACGTTTGTCTGGGTTCAAGTCCGAGCTGGTTGAGTCACTCAAAAGTTGCACATACGCCACTCTTGCATTTTCCTTGCTGTGTGTGTAGTGCTATTGTTCTGTTGGAAGGGAAATCTTCTGCCCAGTCTGATGTTCTGAGCATCTTTCCTTCTACCCTGACAAGTCCCCCAGCCCCTGCTAATTAATCAAATAATAATTACACCCTCCACAGCATGATGCTGCCACCACCATGCTTCACCACTGGGATAGTCTTGGCCAGGTAATAAAGACATTATGTTAGTAATTGAGGTTTATCAGACCAGAGAATCTTGTTTCTTACAGTCTGAGAATCCTTTAGGTGTTTTTTTTTTTTTTTTTAATTCCAAGTGGGTTTTCATATGTCTTCACTGAGGAAAGGATTGAGTCTGGCCATGCCGTCATAAAGGGCATATTGGTGGAGTGTTGCTGTGATGTTTGTCCTTCTCTAAGTTTCTCCCATCTCCGTATACTGTATAATCATGGAGCTCAACTAGAGTGACCATCATATTCTTGGTCACCACTCTACCGAAGGGCCTTCTCCGATTGCTCAGTTTGTTCCAGCTCTACGAAATGTCCTGGTCGATCCCAACTTCTTCCATTAAGGATCATGGAGGTCACATGCTCCTGTGAACCTTCAATGCAGCAGAATTTTTACAAGTCGTCCCCAGATTTTTGCTCAACAAAATCCTGTAGACCGTTCCTTTGACTTCAAGGCTTAGTTTTTGCTCTGACGTGCTTTTTCAGCTGTTAGACCTAATTTAGACAGGTATGTGCCTTTCCAAGTCATGTTCAATCAATTGAATTTGCCACAAGTTAACACCAACCAAAGTGAAGAAACATCTCAAAGACGATCCAGCAAAACTGGCATGCTCCTGAGCTAAATTTTAAGTGTCCCAGAAAAGAGTATGAAGAATACTTATGCAATGTTTTTTTTTAAATACATTTCCAAAGTTTTCACAAATAAGTTTTTTGTTTTGTCATTATGGTGTATAAAGTGTAGATTGATGTGGAAACAAGGTCATTTAAAGCAGCTTAACTAAACAATGAAGCGTTTCAATAGAAAGCTGGCCTCCAACAGCTCATGTTTCCCTGCCAGTCTCTGAGTTCCAGTGTGTTTTCTCCAACACTTCACAAGATCACTCCCCCTCCACTCCCACCAACCTGTAACTGACCATAAATCGCTTCATTACCTCCAGTACCATCTGAGGCCCAGACAGCACAAAACACCTCGGTCTAATCACTTCAGCTCGGCCAGATGCAGCATTTCTGTCAGCTTTCAAAGTCTTTCAAAACCAAGATGGCAGGGTGGTAATTGGTCTCATTATATGTGATGACACATACTGCTTTGGATCACAATTTGAGAAGGGAAAAATATAAAAATATACAAAAAAAGTTCCTTTAAATCTTGCTTCTAACATTACCTTTAAATATTATAAATGAAAGGTTTTGTAAAGAAACAAATTGGGTCACATGGTGGCACATTTATTTAATCTTATAATATATAAAATATTCAATTGTTTTCATAAAATATTCACAAATATGCATTCTTAAAAAACAGATACATTTGGCACCGTAATGGACTATGTGTTATTTATCTTTTTGTAGTGGTTGTCCCACTAGATAAACGGAGATGGTTTATGCGGCAGCTCTTGGCCAGAGGGATTTGTTCATAATTCTCGTGAAGCACAAAACTCAAGTGCCTCCTTACTTCTGTGTGGACAGTGTTTATCTAGCTCCATTGAAAACTCCCTTGAGCCTTCGCTCTGAAACCTGCAGGCACGCATCTGGCGGTCATGTATAATATCGATTGGTGCATGATTGCGGGAGGCAGTTCAACTGTAATGTGATTGTGGCTTATGTAAAGATAATGGTGACTTGACTTGCTCACCCTAATCTTCTCGGAGTAGAATGAGGCCATGTTGAGTCACAGGGTCTGTCTCACTGGATTGATTGAACACTGATGTTAATAGGAAGGGGCTGTAACTGTGGCATGTTGGCCTCAGGGGGTGGTGAATAACTGTGTGTGTATGGCTGGAGAATGAATGCTAGATAGAATCAATGTTCTTAATGGGCAGTAGGGATGGGTACCGAAACCCGGTATTTAATCGGTCTCGGGGGTTAAATTATAAAAGACCGGAGTATCGATAAGCTCTGACGTTAACGGTTCTGTTATCGGTACTGGAGAAATTAAGAACACATACATAAATGTATTATTGCTATATATACACACACATTATCTTGCAAATTCTATCTCACCAGAGTTGCCAGCTGTTTTTATGTACAATAATATTCAAACATTTGTCTATGATGCATTTTTGCTATTCACAATTCAGAGTTTCAGCACGCACAACATGAAAGCCCTTTTTAATCATCATAGAAGAGTGAACTAACCATTAAAACATATGCTTACACTTTAGGCCTGTGGCTGTTATATTAAACTAAGTTTATTTAATGTTTTTTTTTGCTTCTAAGGAATATAGCTGCGTTTCTTCTAGCACAAACTTCCTCACAGCGGTCATTCGTTCCTCCAAAACTTAACTGGACATGTTTGATAATAAAACGTTGAAACTAGAGATGCTGTTCCCCAGGCTGAAATGTGTGTATGTGTGTGTGTGTGTGTGTGTGTGTGTGTGTGCCTGCGTGCCGAAAGCCGACAAGCAAAGTACACTTTGTGCTTCGGGCACGTCCAAACAATCAAATACACACAAAATATGTAAAAACGGCCGGCTTGGAGATTGTTCACTGAAACACAGTTTATGTCAAGTGAACGGGAACAGTTGGGAGAAAATCCGATGTGTGTCAATATTTTGTCTTAAAGTGACAGACTGGTGCTTCATCAATGTTAATCAAAGAACAAAATGCAAAGAGAAAATCACCCACAGCTCTTAATCTGAATAAAATTATAGCTTTAATAAGCATTAATCTATCAATACATACAGTGAAAACTATGCAGTGTTCATTTACATTTGATCACTTTTAGATTTATTTTGTAGCTATTACTTACCTGAACATTAATGTTAGTAGACCTTCATGGAAAAATGAAAGCAGTGTTTTTTTTCTTTCATTTGTACATTTGTTTTATGGTATGACAAATGGTATATTTGTCAGTTTGTTTAACTTTGTTTCTTTGTTCATGTTCTTACTCTATCTTATCTTTTGTATATAAAACACAAAAAATGCCTGCACATTGGTGCATTTATAAATGTATGTTTTATATTTATTTAAATAAATACTTATTTTACATTTCATAATATAAAGCAATGTTAATTCAGCTCCTAATCTGTCATATATATATATATATATATATATAAAACAAAAAGTATCGATAAGAATACCATTAAAGTACCGGATCGATAAGCAGTATCGATAAGAGTAGTAATACCGTTAAATCCTTAACGATACCCATCCCTAATGGGCAGTGTCTTTCAAGACAATACTTTTATTGATGTTTCACAATTAAAGAGATTCAGAAAAAAAAACACATGAAAGTACATTTTCATTTCTAAGCACCTATTGAATTATTGGTTATAATTTTGTTAAGGCTAATTATATATACATCAGGTCTCCTAAAAACAATAGTTCACCCAAAAATGAAATTTTGAAAACCTATATAATTTTCTTACAGAGATATTTTGAATGATTTTTTATTTTTTTGTGATCGACTTTCAATTCATTGACAAAAAATATATTTCACAATCATTTTGAGTTCCACAGAATAAAGAAAGTCATACAGTATCAGAACAACACAAGAGCGGATTTCATTTTTGGGTGAATTATACTATGACAAATATATTTTTGTCTGGCCATTTTGCTGACTTAGACCAATCTCCAAACACATGGCAGCTAACCTGATGTCAGATAATGCACAAATATTTGCACATTTTTATTCAAGTTTCTGTTGATTTGGGCCTGAATTTAGATGATCTTATAGACAAGAAATGTTTTACAGTCATTCTGATCTTCCCTTCTACAGGCAGTTAAAAATGGCCAGGCAGCACTATTGGAATTGTAAAAGCTATAAAAGAGGATGTGCCATAACATTCTCTGAGGGCTGTTGGACTGAGGCGTTTAGCTAATGCTTACTAAATGCTGAACCTCGCAGTTTGACGATCATTAGCAAACAGAAAGCATTCTGTTATAATAGGCGCTATGCATTTTAAGAGATTTATGGAGTGAATAGCATTAATTAATTGTTGTTTTTCAACAAAAAAGCTCTTGCTGCTGTGGCATAACCATGTTAAATCCCTGTTTAACAAGTAGAACAGAGAGAAAACTTCAGAGTAAATAAATAAAGGAGGAATCTTCAGATATCATCGACTTGATTGCACAATATTATTTAAACTGAATATGCCATCACAATCCTACTCAACTTCCTCTGGCTTTGTTACAAGTATTGTTCTCACTACATGCTGGTATTTGAAATATATTGTATTGTACACTCTTAAAAATAAAGGTGCTTCAAAAGTTTCTTCAAGCGATGCCATAGAAGAACCATTTTTGGTTCCACAAAGAACCATTCAGTCAAAGGTTCTTTAAAGAACCATCTCCTTCTGACCTTTTTATAATCTGAAGAACCTTCTTTCACCACAAAGAACCTTTTGTGAATCAGAAAGGTTCTTCAGATGTTAAAAGTTCTTAATGGAACCATTTAGACAAAAAGGTTCTTCTATGGCAGTGGTTCTCAAACTTTTTACACCAAGTACCACCACAGAAAATATTTGGCTTTCCAAGTACCACCATTATGACCAATATTAAAATGCTGTAGCACTATTCACAGCAAAAAAAAAATATTACAAAAAATAGAGGAGGCTCGCGAAGCGGAGCCAGGTGAAAGTATAAATCCAGCCTGAGAGGGCCGCTCTTTTTATTTTTTTTTTTAGTTGAGACGCTGTGGTTGCTATGATATGTTGCTATGATATGGAATATCCGCTGAAGTAATATGACAGACGCATCGCAAATTAAATGTTTCTCCAAACATTTTTTTCATAACAATATTATGGTACTCTGGCAATTCCATCTGGTAAAGACATAAATACTCTGAGACAAGCAATATTAACTTCTCCATTGTTAAGTCAAGTCGTAGTACAAGCAGGGTGTGACAGTATTATTCCCGCCCCTCCACCACTGTGATTGGTTAGCTGACTAAAAAGTGACAGTGATGAGTGCTAAGTTTTACCCAAAGTTAAACATTCTTCAACTCTTGGGGCCGTGAACATTTTTACTTTTAATCAGAATTATTGCACTTTTAAATAAGCACAAATCAAGAGTGCGCCAACTCATATGCAGAGTTTATTTGACCACGTCTAGCTTCCTGATTTACTTCATTAATCTAAACGCATTCAATCCTTTATGAAAAAATGTAAAACCTCAAGAAGCTTTTCTCAAAATCTAAACCAGTGAAATTCATAATATTAATTCCAATAATTCCAAATTATGCTAACGGTATTCTATTAAAACAACAAAACATACTCTGATTGCTCAATAAATGCACGTGTCACAGACATAGTCAGAGCAAATAAGACAAGCAACTTTTGTGAAAGAACTCAGACTGGCTGTATTGGACATACATTTGATGAAAACATCACAATAGAGATCGCTAAACTCCAACATGGTTGCCAGGTTGAGAAATTGCATAAAACACTGGGTGGAAAATGTATTAATTTAACTTAAAAGCTCTGACTGATTGTGGCATTTAAACTGCTAATATATGGCAAACCCAAGCTTGAAAGTTTGTGGAGGCTAGTTACCAATACAAAATAATGAAATGTCATATAAAAAAAAACATTTTCAGCATAGATAACAAGTGGGGCCAATATTGCAGACAATTGTGGTTGATAAAAATAACTTGTGATCATGATTTAAATACAAAAAATTGTGCAGTCCAAGAATATAGAGATATTTGTTGATGACAACAGGAAAATATGTGTTACATTTTTGAATACTTTTATCCAAAGCGACATGCATTCAAGGTATTCATTTTATCAGCACTTGCTTTCCTTGGAAACAGACAAACTGCTCTACATGATCGTCCTTGCTGTTTTACCGTCTGTATCGGCCAACTCTCTAAAGGGAGGGGTACGGAGGACTTGAGCTTTGCAATTCGCAAACTCAACCGCTAGATGCCGCTAAAAACTACACACTGCACCTTTAAGCTATCATGTGTGCTACAACGTTACTATCTACTCCATATTCATCCATATAGATCTGAAGCCCCTGGTAGTATATACATATAGTAAATCAGCACATAAAGAGGGTCTGATTGAGGCTTTGGATTGTAAATACAGGCTGCAGGTTGATTGTGTGCCTCCTGTGCGAGCGACACAATGCATGTTTAAGTGCCGCAGTGCACTGATTGAGTTTTGGTGCGGCAGCCATGATTTGGATCACAAGTGATTGACATGCGAGCAGGCGCAACTTCAACCGGTGAACGTGTGAGGACGCATTAATGTTACAAGGGCGGCCATAATTACACAGTCATGGTGTTTTCACCAAACGGTGGGCTAACCCTGTAACTTGAGCTCAGGGAAAAACAAATAATAATTCACCGAGCTGAAGAATCAGAGGACTCGTTTTTTTCTAGCTTGTTTGTTTGGTCGGGCGGCTCCGTCTGGCTGCTAAAATGACTGATGGCGTCTTGTATTACAGTAATGACTTTGCATGCAGTTTACAGCAGAAGCTTTTCAATTTAAACAAACACTGGAGCTGCTGTGTGTGCGTGTGTGTGTGTATAATCAGGGCTGGGAATAAGTGTTTAAGGAGAGCGAGAGGAAAGTAATTAAAACGGAGTGTGCTACAGGAAGCACAGGGCACTGGCCTGTGACCAAAGACTGTTAACTCCAAACCCTTATAGTAAATAGTGGCGGGATTACTGCGGTTTTACTGGAAGACATTTCCCTGTGAGGTATGTGTGCGTAAGTATGATTCTGAGGGGTGCTGTGTGTTTGTTTATGTGTGTAAGAGTCAGTAGTCACCAATCAGTTGTGTTTTTCATTCGGATCCCTTAAGCCTCTTTCAAGGAATATGAACTAAGCAGAGTCTAAAATGGCTGCTGCCTCAGATGTGATTAGCAATTGCCCATCACTCCCCCTCTTTAATCATCCACCCTTTCTGTCTGTCTTCACAGCACGTCATTTTATCCATCCCTGCACTTCTGTCATCAGCCTCTCGCTCTCAGAATGAAATGATGAGGCGCCCTGCGGGAAGAGGAGAGGCGATCTAACCCGACTCCCTTCCTCCGTATCTCTGAAGCACCATCAGCGGCGGAGCCCCACAGACTCATGCGACGCTGGAAGAGAATAGAGAGCAGTGGAAATGCTTCCAGAAAAGCTGCGGTGCTTCCAGACGATGCACCACTGACCTTTTACGGTCGGCTTGGGTCACTGCGGCCCATTGCAATTCTCTCTCTCTCTTGCTCGCATTGTTCAACTATTTATCATCTGCTATTTTTGTAGTTTCCCACCTGCTCAGAGATGCTCCAATATGAAAGTCTGTCTCAACTTCCTTCACTTCTTCACCTTTGATTTTGCTAGTTTTTCTCCACTTGAAGTCTTACTGCCGGTCATCACACTTTCTTTATTTAGCCCTCCTTTCTTTTCTTCTGTTTTCTAACTCTAATTTGACCTTTGGCTCCTTGTTCTTCAGGCTCTTACACATTAAAACAACTCTGACTGTATTGTGGAGCTGTGACCTAGAAGTTAGGAGGACCACACATACGTGAGGACCAGAGAGGACCACTTTCACACCACTTTCGTGAGGACCACTTTCACACACTACTGTGTGTACATAATCCCACAAAAGACTGATTGTAATATATGAATGTTTACAGGCTCATGCACCACAAATCATAATTCCCCAGCCAGCTGCTTGAATGTCTCTCTTTTTGCACATGTACAGTATTTGAGTCATCTGCACAGTTGTACAGTTTGTATTTTTTAGTTTATGTATAGGTAACCACTTTTATATATAGCATATGTATAGTCAAAGCTGACAGTAGGTTAGTTGTGTATAGGTTTATACTGTTTTACTTCGTGTTGTATATCTGTATTCATGTAGCACCGTGGTCCTGTGAGGCACGACATCTCGTCCCACTGTATGTCCACACATGTAGCGGAATGACAATAAAGCTCAACTTGACTTGAACTTGACTTGAGGGTACATATCCTCGCTCCTGATTCTGTTTCATTCTCATTCTGTTACATACACTACTGTTAAAATGTTTGAGGTCAGTAACATAAAAAAAAAAAATGTCATCAGCAAGGATGCATTAAAGGGGATATAACACACAATCTGTCAATCTCATGTTAATCTTGAGATCTATAAAGAGTAGAATTGCAGTATTTTCATCCATAATGACATCATACAGGGCCATACTCGAAAAACACTTTTCGAAACATATACGAACCCTGAAGGAGTGTATTTGGCACAGAAATACTCCAACTCGTTTTTTAAGACTTTGGTCATGTTTAGCATGATAATTCAACTCTTTAGCAGTGTAAATACATCAGAATGCATGAAAAAGCATTAGACATCCCCTTTAAAATTCATCAAAAATGACAGTGACATTATATTGTTATAAAATATTCTATTTAAAAAAATATTCACTTGATCTTTCTATTCATCAAGGAATCCTGAAAATATTATCACAAGTTCCACAAAAATGTAAGCAGCAAAATTGTTTCAACACTGATAATAAGAATTAATATGCATTTCAATGCAAAAGCAGTGTTGTATAAACTAACCACCCACAATCCATTTCAACTACACACTAAATGTGTTGAAATAAATTCAGGTGTCAGGATTGCTGTGATGGAGTGACATTCTACAGTCTTGGTAAGGTGTGCCAAATTGAGAAAGTCCAAGTGCTGCATCCTCCATAAGGGAGCACTTAGATCCAATCCACAAGATTTGCAATCGCCATGCAAACTGCTCATTTGTTTCGCAGCGTTTCCTGATTTGTAGAATTCTTTAGCGAATCTTCGCTAATACAACATTGACAGATCATGCAAATAAATGAATGCCAGTAGTGGGGAATTGCCTGCTCAAAGATAATACACTAGTGTTAAAGATTAAAGGGCAGGAAGTAATGCTCTAATCTACCTTATTGATCCAGGTCTCAAATCCTTCTTTGGTGGTGAGGAACAAATCTGTGAGAAACGAAAGAGAGATAAAGAGAGTGAGATCATTAGTTATTTCACAAAATGACCAGACCTCCTTGCTTTGCCAGTGTGATTCAAGTAAGCTAGTATTGCATTGAGAGCCATCATCAACAGGTGGAAGTATAGATCCTTTGTGACAGAAAGAGAAATGGACCAACGCCATTTTGCTGGCAGCAGTGGCTCCTCATTCAGTCCTGCTACACAGTATTGCACAGTAAGAGACTTTGCCGAACCTTGATCAAACAAACTTGGAAGTGAGGAAAACGCAGCAAGGAGATAATAACAATAGACCCTGGATGGAAGGATACCGACAAAAGCACAGTTGAACCAAGGAGATCGAATACACGTGTGAAACCGTAACCCATGAGCTCAGTGTATTGACAGATTAAACACAAGCCCAGCTGTGAAACTGAACCTGAGCTCAGTATAAACCGTGTGCCACTTCCAGTTAGTCTTCGAAAAGCCGACAATTTCAGATGTTCAATACGTCGACGTAGTTCCCTACATCACCATCACGACTTGTGTGATTTCATCTGTTGTGTATCTTTCTCTCAATAACCAGAACACACCACATGTATTATCAAGCATGATTCTCCTGACAGAGTCCGTTATGGAGTTATTACAATGATTGGCACAGACGAGTGGTGTAATTTTCTCTTGCTGTCAATGTTCTTCTTTCCTTTTGTGTGATGATGGCTTCATTTTAGAGGCCTGGACGTTGTTATGGAGATGGAGCAAGAGGCATGTAACAGCCCTGTGTTATTTTTGTGAGACTTTCATACGCAGCAGTCAATGTTTCAGGTGTGCGAGGGTGAGAAACGGTAGTATCATGGAAAGCATTTTATTTACTCTTCAACACTTTATGTAAGTACCCTAAAACTGGTCTGTCCACACAGAAATCAAATCGTTGGGAAGCGCAATATCGCAGACAATAAGCACATGTTTGATGTTTAATGGATTTTTAAACAATGATTTTTCAGTGTGGACAGGGCTGCATGACAGATGATGACAGTTCATCCATATTACTATGAATGGAAGAAACTGCAAGGCACAATTGGCAAAATCATCGCATCACTGCAGCTGCTGACAGAAGATCTGGGTCTTATTATGTATCATGAAATGTGTGCTTGGTACTGCACACGCGCATTGGCTTAGAAACCTGAAATATGCTTTAAGAAACATTGACAAGTCGTCATATTTTGTTGCTGATTTAAAATATGTTATTCAAATGTGATTTTGGCACTTCTCATTAATACATTTAATTAGATGTTTTTGTCTGAAAGGACAGTTGAATCCGCTGATTCTGTGCAGACTGGTCACAATGATGAGGGCACATAACCACAACAGATTTCAAAATGTCTCCATCAGGTGCTGGTCTTGCATGCATGTATCACAAATGTGTGCTTATAGCGCCAATACAAATTGTAACATTTTTAGAAACCTGAAATATGCTTTCTCAACATATGCAAATGTGAATATGTTAGTTCAAATAATATTTTGTTATCTGGCAATTCTCAGATAATTTAAAGACAGTTGAATGAAAGGACAGTGAATCCAGTCTGCCAGTGGGGATGATGAGGGCACCCACAACAGTGGATGTTTCCCTCCATTCAGGTAGACAGGAGCTGGTCTTGCATGCCTTTGCAGGGAAAATCACAAAATAGGGTATTTTCATATGTCCCAAACATATCTTAGCAAACATTCTTTTTCATATTACAGGCCACAGAAAGGATGGAAATGGTCATGGAAAACCAAAATAAATAAACCTTGATGAATCTGATTAAGAGGAGCATAGAGAAAAAAATTAATTGCTGCAAAGTAGAACGTGGCCCCTTAAAAGGGATTGTTCACAAATGAAAACTATCCTCATTTACTTAACCTTACATCATTCAAAACCTGCTTGAATTTCTTTTTCTGCAGAACACAAGAACATATTTTGAGAAATGCATTTTTTGTTGTTCATACAAGGACAGGAAGGCAGTAGTTGGGTACAAACATTCTTCAAACGTCTTTTGTGTTCTGCAGAAGAAAGTAAGTCGTGCAGGTTTGGAATGACGTGAGGGTGAGTAAATGATGACGGAGTTTTAATTTTAGTGTGACCTATCCCTTTAAGGGAAAAAAGGGTGAGCCTGTGGGTGAGTTTTAAAGCCAGTGTCATGAGGTAAGCCAGGACAGATGTTTGAAGCGATTAGGGCATCTGTGCTAGTACTGACCTTTGAGGAGAAATAAAGAGCAGATACTGAACTCAAGAGCTTGTGCTTTGGCTGTAAACCTTTGTCCTCTGCCTCTCATTTTGTCCTTTTCCTTGTCCTCTCGAAAAAACCTTTTCCTCTCCCTATCTCACTGCTCCAGGTCTCACACATTCAATCTCTTATACCGCTTCTCTCTCTCTCTCTCTCTTGGTGAAGTGGTGTTCCCTGTGGGAGTGGAGAGCTCACTGGCAGTGGCTGATGAGGTGCGGAATAAACAGCTTCATTAATCAGACTTAGAGCAGTGCCACTGGTACAGTCGGCTGATTTCACTCAGGTCTGGGGCCTCACATGTGTACACACACACACACACACACAGTTCTCAACGTACATTGTCATACACCAGCACCTTTAGACAGACGGCGAGTTCACTTAAAAGATTTTCTGCTGATGAGTAAAAATAGCAACGTTCATTCTAAACGACTACTACAAAGGATAGAGCTTCTAACATATTCAGCAGTTTGACAAGTGAAATGTTAACATGACCCTGAAAACAGGTCCTCTTCCAAAATGTCATTTTTAAATCACAATTTCTACCATCTGGTTTTGGTGCCAAAATAAGCAGCAAATAA